>JAJJMC010020972.1:13544668-13604915 GCA_023531435.1 Papaver californicum | reverse complement strand
TTATAAAGTCTAACCTTCAAAGACCCTTGCTATGCTTGCATTAGCTGTACTGTTTGTTCCAGCAACAATGATACTTGACCACTCAGTATGCAGGCCCGGTCATGAAAGGATGAATATGCAACCAACTGTGCAGCTAATGCAAGCATAGCAAGGGTCTTTGAAGGTTAGACTTTATAAATCTGGAATTTCAGATAATCAGTAAAAGATAAATTTAAGTAAATTACAGGTAAGCACTTAACCTCTTGCTTTGCCTGGAAACTAACATTTAGTAAAAGCTAAACATTTTTGTTATGCCTTCAAAAATTCAGTTTAAAGGATCGAAAGATGAAAGCTAGATTGCTCAAGTACGACTAAAAGTGAAACTACAAAATATGCCGCAAGATACATTTATCAGGTTCTTAACAAGATCATTTCATCTCAACGTAACTATTGCATTATCACGCTTATGCTTCATGAAGTTTCAGATTAGGTTAAACAATGTAAAGTTCACAAGTTTGAAAATGTTTCACTCAAAGGTGATTTTGTGAAAGGTTGTATTCATGTAAATTTAAGCAAATAGAGATTTGCATTTATGTTCGTGCTACTCGCAGGTTAACAACTGTTCCAAGCAATGCATAAAAGATACAAATCACTTAGCTGAAGCAGTTTAGCTTATAGGTAACAGATAGGGGAGTTCAGATCCCTCACTTTTCTTTATTTAATAGTATTATTATGAGATTATACATGAGCATCTTAGATCAGAGTTAACAGGTTGACTTATATTATTCAAGCAAGATATGCAAGTTAGATAACAATTGAGCACATTTAAGCATTCAATTCATAGTTCACAGTTGAAGATTAAAGATGACTCTGATGTTTTCAGTTATAAGCAAAGCAATTTGCGCAGCTAATTTATCATGCCAGAGCATAAAGATTTATACAAGCTCTAACCATTAACATTCACATCTCATATGCAGGGATTAAAGATAGTGCATATATTTCTATGCACAAGCAATAGCTATCCACAATCAAACAATCTATCATTTGATCTAAGATAATTCAAGTTATGATTCAACATGCTCTGAGTTGAAGTGAGATATTTTTTCTCATTAAAAGGCAATCTATTGCTTCCCTAGCATTCAAGCAGGATTTCAATGCATATATTCGAGATTATGCTAATACTTTAAGTAACAGATAGAGTTTAGGATTCATATTTCCAATATTAGGATATGAATCACTCTAAAGTTTTAAGCTATTTCTGAAAAATGATAGATATAAATGAAAATGAGATAATGAACACTTATCTGGTATGAGTTATTATGTTTCAGAGATGCTTCTAAGGCTTGTTATTGCACTTTGAGAGTTCAACTCTTGATTCATTTTGATCCAACAATATTCACCAATACTTAATGCTCTGTGGATGATAGGAACTGAGAATGAAATAAAAGGAGCTTCTGATTAGTTGTATAACTCAAATCATGTTATCAAATTACCTGTGAAAGATCACGTCTGTTGTTGTATCTTAAACAACTAGACCAAATATATAAAGATTGAACTTAAAACAATTTGTCAAGAATATATAACATTTGAGATGAATTCAAATCAGTTCAAAAATCAAAGCAAATTTATGGGTAATTGTTATAAAAGATTCATTAATTGCAAATTAAAGATAAATAGATATATATGAATTCAATCAAGAACCCTAGAAAAATTTGGTAACATTTAATGAAAATTTTATTTCCAGATCGAAATTATTAACAATCGAGATTGCAGTATGATGAAAAGAAGATATAAAACTTATCTTACCACTCATTTTAGATCATTGAATATTCAATTGTTAATGTTGAATCTCATCTTTTTCCCTTCGATTTATCATGAATTTTCAAATACATATGTTGTTGATGCTTGATTTAGGTTTGCATTTCCAATCGAATTCAACTTAGTCGTTAAAGGATGAATTAAGTTAGGTTATGGAAAATCAATCCATCGTTCCCTGATGCGTTTCTCGTCCGACTCGACTCCAATTGTTAGCTGAAAGTGTATTTAGTTTGCGAAAGTGAAACTTGTTTTGGTAGGTTAACTGTTTCTCTCTTCTCTAAAAGGATTCTTTCTTTTTTTTTTTTGTAAAAATAAACCTGCTCAGGAAGATGCCTCATTTGGTTTCTTTCTGATAAAAGTTTGAATTAATCACAGAAAGTAAAAAAAGATATTTTTGGCTTAGCTTTTGTGCTGATAACATGTTTTAGTGGAAATATGGATAAAACAATATAGGAGAAAGAAAATAATAAATCTTATTAAGAGAAATCAATTAACCTATAACAGTCTCCGTTTTCTCCCAACTTTCCTAAAATAAAGTCGAAGTTGGACTTCTTGTGTGATATTATGATTGGACCAGCAGTGAGACTGGTCCGGCCGGTTGGTCCGACTGTGCCTTGTTTTAAAAAACAAACTCACCCGGACGGTTGAGGAGGGTATTTTACAAATGATCCCATGAACTAAAACAAACATGTAACAAAACCAGAATCATCTAATCCGGTTCCGCAGTTTGATCAGCGGATTCAACAAAAGCATCAAACGAAAGCACGTGCAGGATAAATGATACTAGTATATAATGACATGAATCCCCCAATCGAAAACCCTTTTCCTTTCCCTTCGCCTTCAGTAAACCCTAAAAATCAGTACTCACCCATCCGCAGCCGAAGCTGGTAGTTGTTGACAATGGCGAAATCTTTGAGATCCAAAAGAGAGAAGAGACTAAGAACTATTAGAAGAGAAATAACAGAACCTTTTCATGAAAAGAAAGAAGTTGCAAAATATGCTGCTACACAAGCTGCCATGAATGCTCCCAAACTACCTGTACGTCCTTATACCAAGCATGATAAAAATCCTATGGAAATCACTACTGATACCACCATCACCAATGCCAACATGGGTAATTGTTTTTTCCCTTTTGTTTCCGTTTTTTTATTGAAACCCGATATTATATTTCATGGTTAATAAAATCTTGTTTAGTTGCTTTAATTTATCAATCTCATGTTTGTTCATATGCATTGGATTTCTCATTTACATGCTTAAGTTCTGTATTTTTTCAGTTTAGTTTTCAGTCATGGGTGCTAACTTAGCTTTTAGTTCTCTGTGAAGATAATTTTGTTTCGACTTTTAAAGAATTTGTCCCTGTCTGTTTCTGAGCTGTGTTTGGTTATGCTATATCGTTTTTATTTAAGTTGGAAAGATATTGATTTATTCAATGGAATTTAAAGTTTAATTGTATCATCAAAAAATGTTGAAAGTACCAGGATGACTGATTCCACAATCAGTTTGTAAGAGTTTTTGTGAATATTAGTTTAGAGGCGAGTGTGTTGTTCGTTTTTTTCATTAGGCGATGCGTGCTCAGGTTAAGGATAGGTCCTTTAAAGCGATAATATAGAAGACCTTGCTGCAGTTTAGATAGATTAGAACCATGTTTTTCTCAAGGAGCTGATTATCATCTATGATGCTTTTTTGTTAGGATGGGATTGTTTTTTGATGGGTTACTTGGGTCCTATGAGGAACTTATTTCTTACTATATTGAAAGGACAAAAGAATATTAATACAGATGTGATTATGTGAAGTTTCTGAATGGGATTTGATTAGTATGTTGAGGGTGCTAAAGTAATAATCTTAGAGAAGAGATAAGGTCAGAGTTGTGCTGTTTGATATGAATTAATACATTCCACAAGACTGCAAGATATATACAGATTGCAAAATCAGAAACTAAACCATTCATAATCCTGGCTGCTAGTTTTATATTCCAGCAACGTTTCCTTAGTTTTTTACCTACAAATATGGAACTATACTAGACTATCTATTTGTCTTATAGAACTTCAACATAATCTGTATTGATATGTTATTGAACAGTGTTCAAATACCCATTTTTTTTTTGTTCTGTAACTTCAACTAATTGCTTGAAATCTAATTATTTTGCGACACCAACTTTCACCTGTTCTGTTCTTGTCCTTCTTTTAATATGTTTTTGTCTTCCAGAGTTTTAGAAAGTGCCTAACCTGTCTTATGTTCTGATAGATGTGGAAATGGGTGATGCTGGAAACAAGTCTTTGAAGGTTATTGGGAAGAAGATGAAGAAGAGATTCAAGATAGGCAGGGGTAAAAAACAAGGACAGGGTAAGGTCAGGAGAAAGCACAACATCTAGTAACTTTAGTTGTTTTGTTATCACCTACGGATAGGGTTTCCTCCACATATAGCTTCTGTATTTCTATGCATTTTTGAGTTTTGACAGTGTAGTTTTATCAATGTCAGTCTACTGCTCTTGTATACTTTGTTATCGGCTATGGATATGATTACTTCATTTATAGCAGTCTTTAATTTGTTCACGGTTTTTATTTTTTCTGTCTGATATGAAGAATTAGATCAAGTTGTAAAATTAGTCTGTATGCTACAACCGCCAAAGTAGAAGTATTGAGAGATGTTTCTTATGAAAAACATGTGTTGTCAGAAAATGAAGCAGTTTTAATTAGTGTTTAATCACAAATATCTGAATTGAGGATTTGCTGAATAATCACAAAATAAAGCACTCCAAGGTTTTCATGGTACTAGTGTTTGATCGTAGTATACTATGACAATTGTTGTTGAGGTGGAATGGGTACATGTTCATCAGGTTTTTGGATGTTATGTTTAATACGGTCACCAGTATACCAGTATGTTTCAACCTCTCAATCGACTTTGGTGGCATATTTCTGCAAGTTAGTTACATGTCGTCAATACTCCATATACAAATCATACGTAACAATATGCACTAATTCACTTACAATAGTCCATATACAAATCATACGTAACAATATGCACTAATTCACTTATACGGACCAAATTGTTTTTCCTCAACTTATTAGCTTCGTCATTGTTGAGGTTGGTAATATGAGTTGGTGGGTTCCCGGGAACGCCAAAAGTATAATGGTTTTGCTTCCAACATCGTTCTCCGAGGTACACATTATGCTGTGCAAAGAAAATAACTATTAAAAAATAAATCAATTCACTATCCAAAAATCCAAGAAAATAAAGAACAGTTCTATCAAAATAAATTATCAACTCACAGTGCCTAGCCAAGAAAATATAATCCTTTTCTCTGAGAGCTCCGATGCTTTCCGTCCAATATCAGTGTCAAGGACTAAGATGGAGTAATCCCAAGGTTGCCAGGTCAAATCGTCTACAGTCAACTGATTAAGAAAAGTCATAGAGCGAACAATATCAATGTTCTTCCTTATTGTACCCTTCCACCGAGAACTTCTAGGCCACATTGCTTCACTCTCACTTGTTGGGTTCTTTAGTCGATATATGCCCAGATATTCGTACCCCCAAAACTAGAATGTGAAGACAACCAACCAAATAAATAAATTACCAACAAATAAACATTTAAAGGAAATATAAAGAGAACTAAGAAATTTACCTCTAATATTTGGAATGGTCCGGCTAGTGACTTTTGTCCCTGCCAGATGCGGCGAGTCCAGAATACAATTTTGTAAAAGCACCACTACCCCAGTCATAATTGCCAATTGCATTTAGTCCCTCAAAAGCAGCTAACCATCCAGCATCAATATAGTTTTTAGCATTGGAAAAGAAAAATTGTCCCAAAACATACATACAAAAGGCTCTCGCCACTCTCTCAGCAAGTATGCTATCATCGTTAGCCGCAACCAACGTTCCTGGATCAAAATATGTGCTAAAAAATGCAACTGTAATTGCATCTGAAAACCACTGCGCGGGAAGATGTTCTCTTTCACAAACTTCACTATCTTTAATTTCTGAAAAAATATGCGCCTGGACATATTCAGATTGGTACTTCGTTGGGTCATACAGAATACCACTACCAACACCGATACTTAATCCTGTCAACATGACCCAATCAAGCGGTGTGAACCCCATCTCACCAAAAGAGAAGTGAAAAGTGTTCGTAGTATCCCAAAAACGCTCAACAATGTAGTCAATCAATGTATGTGACGAATCTACTACATTCATGGTCAATAAACGGTCCCATCCCAATAATGTATTTAACCCTAGGGCTGTGTTTTGTAATACCTGCATATGTCTGAATGGCCGATTTGAGGGAACCATGATGTAAATACTTGAATTTTGAATCGGTTGAATATGTAATATTTGTCGAAGCGTGACTCTGAGCATCTTCCACGACACTGTAGTTCGCCAACCCGGGAACATCGACCATATCTTCAGTAGTAGGGTCTACTTCTGGATCCTCAACAATTTTAGCTTTCTTGTTCCTCTTTTTTCGACCAACGAATCTCGATGTGACATTGCTCAACATCTGTGCAAACAGTACATACAAGTTTCAAAATCAAGAGTAATCCTCACAATGCACAAATATAAAACTCTACATTAACCCATAAATCCACAAAAATGCAAATTTCATCATTAAAAAAGTAATCCTCTAATTAGATAATCAAATGTACAAACATTCATAAATCATCCAAAATACAAAATTCATGATTCACAGAATAGTCCACTACTAATCAAATCATCAACTTTACAAAAATTCATCATAATTCCCTAATTCTATAATTCCATAAACATTCATTATAAAGGAACATAAACATTCATAATTCCCAAATTTCATAAACAATCATATCAAATCAATTAATCAAGAACTTAAAGTTAACCACAACCCAACTCAAATTAACCAACAACTTAATCAATTCTAAATTCAAATCAATTAATTCTCATCGATTTTTTATACCCAATTTACAACTTCCAAAACCCTAAAATTATACTCAATTGCAAAATTACAATTTGTAAAACATAATATGTCTATTTCATAATCATATGTTTAATCTTTAAACATATATGTACAAATTTAATTAACAAAACATTACAATAAATCATAATCTAAACTTATGAAATCCATTAAAATTTATATAAAAGTTTGAGTTTATTATCTTGCTTTGAAATAATCCTCACTTAGATTACTTTATATCAAATCTGCCACGGTTTTACTAGCTTTTGTAAATTTGAAAAGAGGTTAAGCTTGATTTGGAGGGAGAACTCGGTTTAGCTAGAAGTGTAGAAGTGGTGTGGTAGGCGCTTGAGGGGAATGCGTCTGTTGAAGGCTTCAGTAGAGTCTGGAAAATATGGAGAGTCTGTTGAAGAGGAGAACGAACATAAAATACTCCGCCCCATTAGGCGTTCACCCAGACTAACACCTCATGCGCGTATGGCTGGGGAAGCGCCTGATGAGTGAAGCGTAATCTTAAGCGAGCGCCCGTCTTCTTTGAAACACGTACCAACTGCACCAATAGAAAAGTGACCGGGCGTTTGGCTAGGATAACGCCTCATCAGGCGTTCGGCTAAACACACGTCTGCCGCTGGGGCGTGACGCTAAGCGTGCGTCTATCATCATACGTTCTTTTGGGTTGCACCTCCCACCGAGCGTTCATCCAGGGTCCACCCCATCCAAGCGTTTTCACAGGCGTACACCCGTAAAACACAATTTCAACAGATGTATACTTGTATATGCACCCAACGCCAGGCGTTAGTTTAGACTTACGCCCGATCAAATTTTAATCCCTGCCCGTTGTGTTTCAGACGGAGTAAAGATCAAATTTTTTACTCTTTACTCTTTACTCTTTGGGTATGGTCGTCCCACTGTAAATGCTCTTAGGAACCTCGACTTAAATCTTAGAATGGGCCATGATATGTATTAATCTAATTAGTCGTTGTAAGGCACAATCATTCCATCTCCTTCGGTACGATCTTGATGTCCGAGGGGGAAATAATATAAATGGACCTCAAACTGGGATAGAAACTAAATTCCTGGAGGTAATATACCTGGATGGAAGCTAAAATTCCTTCCGAGGGTAAAGTTGTAGCTATGCAGGTAATATACCGCGAGAGACCATCGCGGTAAAGTATTCAGTATCATAAAGATTACATCCCAATTACATATTCATAGTTCCATAGGACGTCATTCATAGCAATGTGCTTGAAAGTGTTACTTAGATAGCACCATTAGAGAATAAAAGAAGACTTGGATATCAACCATCCTACTATTAAAATAAACTTCGTATTTCGCTATGAAGCTTTATAATTTCTTTTCTGCCCACATTCCAAGAGATAGCATACACTACATTTAGCCATATCTCTTTTACTCTTCCTCTAAAATGATGATAAGACCAAGCCATGATCATTTGAGTTGCCGTTGAAGGTTGAACCCATTCAATCTTGAAAGAGTTGCAGAAGTACTGCCAAACCTTTTGAGTTTCCACACTGTGAAGCATCAGGTGATCCATCGTTCTGCTTCGTTGCAGAAAAGACAAGAAGGATCTAGAGACATACCTTTCCTATTCAGCAGTTCTTTTGTTGAGAGGGAGTTCACAAATATTGCGCAAATCATTTATGATAGTTTGGCTGTTCTCTATCAAGACTAAAATAAATCCCGCAATCCTTGAATTGTAACTTCTCTTGCGAAAAGTTTCATCCAATCAATTCACTCCATCTTGCTTTTTTCCTTGAGGTTGTCTTCACTGACAGCTTTATATGGGATGAGAATATACTGCTAATTGTTAACAATAGAAGTCCAGGATCTAGATGGACATGGCTTATGGCATTTTTACTAATTATAAGCCGCTTGCATTCAGGGGAACTATATGAACTCAACTGGTTAAAACACCAGAATTACTCCATTTCGTTCATCACCATCGCTGCTTTCCCAATTCATCACCTTTTAGCAGTTGAACTTACCCAGTAGGATTTAAGTTGCCGTATCGCTCACCTCTCTATTAATTCAGACTTTTGATACCACCACAATCTCGTTGCTTACAAATCCGTATGTCCCACCTGCCTGACTTAAACTGAGAACATCCATTTTCTTTTCTAAAACTCTGATTTCTTATAATGTATTGAATGCAACATAACATACCATTCGTACCATCCATATTTTTTGGTTTTTTGAAGCTTTCTTCCTATGGAAAGCTCTGGAACTACCAAAGTGTAGAGCGCAAAATCTCACATTCATTTGGAGGTCGTTTCCACATATTAATAGTCGCTTCATCTTGTTTCTTGTTTCAGATTGACATTTAAACTCCAATTTTGAAAATAATTTACCAATAGTCTCCACAGGAACACAATCCATCCTTAAAATGATGAAACCGATTGATATCCCTTACAATGATTTCTCGACCATAGATTTGTGATATAAACTTAGTTGCCAAATGACAGTCACCACAAATTCTTAGGTTCTTAGTCACTCGAAGTACAGTTCCAGGGCTTGTATTAAGAAGCCCAAAAGCGATAGCCAGTTTCTCACTGTGAGTATTTAAATTACATTCCTTCTCTTCTTCACTAACATCATGCGCTACAAAACTAGTATCTGGTACATAACCAGCCGCCTTAATTTTCTTTGGCAAAGATTCCAAGAACATGTAAATTTCCTTAGTTTGTGGATGACAAGTATCTCCTCCAAGAAACGAATGAAGTCTTCCATTAATCTCAATCCAACTACATCCAGGAGTTTTCTTCATACCTAGCTCCTTCAGCCGAGCTCTCACAGTGTTAACTTCTTCATGTTTTCCTACATCAGCATACATATTTGAAAGTAGAACGTAGTTCCCACAATTTTCTGGTTCCAAAACAAACAATTCTTTTGCTGCAATCTCCCCTATTTCCAAATTTCTGTATGTTCTGCAAGCAGATAACAATGCACCCCAGATGCTTGGTCCTGGTTTCATTGGCATTTGGTTGATTATTTGCTTCGCTTCCACTAAACGTCCAGCTCGTCCAAGTAGATCTACAACACAAGCAAAATGTTCTACCCTTGGTTCTACAAAATATACTTCAAGCATAGAATGGAAGTATTTTAAGCCTATGTCTACGAGACCTGAATGCCTACACCCAGATAATAAACCAGTGAAAGTAATGAAATCAGGCTGAACGCCAGCTCTAATCATATCCTCAAATGTTGACACTGTTTCAGTTCCACACCCATGAGCTGCATAAGCAGTTATCATAGTGTTCCAAGTGATTAAACCTCTATCTTTCTTAGGTATTCCATCGAAACAGTGACGGGCATCAATCAAATTTCCACATTTTGCATACATGGCAACAAGAGCTGTTTGTACAGAAGAATTCGAATCCAAACCAATCTCAGCTGCATACTTATGAATCCTTCTTCCTTGTTCAAGAGCTGCGGAATGGGCACACGCGGGCAGTACACTCATAATTGTTACCCAATTAGGTTTCACATAGGAGTCCTCTTTCCGCATTTCTTCAAACAGATTCAATGCCCTATCAACAAGCCCATTTTGAGTGTACCCAGAAATCATGGCAGTCCAAGATACAATATTTCTCTTCGACATTCTTCCAAACAAATTCTCTGCAGCATCAATGACTCCACTTTTCATATAACCAGCAATTAAAGCATTCCAAGATGAAACATCTCTGATCAACATTCTATCGAACAAGGTACGAGCATCACTTATTTCACCGCATTTTACATACATATCAATCAATGAGGTCCCAACATACAAATCAAATTCAAAACCCATTTTCAAACTCTGCCCATGAACAGATTTCCCGGTACGAATACACGAAAATTCAGCACAAGATTTCAAAACGAATGGAAAAGTAAAATTATCAGAACTTAAACCTTGAGAATGCATTTGACGATAACTTTTAAGACTAAATTCATAACACCCACGTCGAGTATGCCCACGAATAATTGCATTATAAAGAAGTGACGAAGGATTATCAATACGTTCGAAAACAAGAATAGCTGAATGAATATCACCATTACTAGCATAAAATGCAACCATTTTTGAACCGATGAAAGAACTGCTAGGTAATTGAAAACCTACTCTGACAGTCAAATGTGCATGAACTTGTCGACCTAGTTTGAGTGAACCTGATGTGCCGGTTAAAAATTGGAATATCGATGTGTAAGATTGTATTTGCCATGGGTTTTGTAAGAGTGGGTCTAAAAGGTTGCAAAGGTTTTGACTGATGGAGTGTAGTTTTGAATGACTCCATTTTTGTCGTTCAAGCGGTGATGGAGATGAAGTAGTAGCAGTTGTTGTAGCTGCAGCTAGAGGAGAACAGATAAAGGAGATTTTAGATTGTTTTGTTAAAAGAGAAGAAGAAGAGGTTGTGAAGCCATGTCGGAGTCGCATTTCCCCTCACTTGCAATTTGCAAACGCTTAAGCAATCTTTCTTATGTTTGCTGTTGATAGAGAAACATTTGGAGCAAGCTGGAGAGTGGCCTTTGAACCAAATCAGCAGGGTAGTCCTCACCATATGGGCACACGCTTAACGAGAATTGTGGTCTTTTAACATTTTTTTTTAGAGTGAAAGCAAAAACTGATCCGAACAAGGTAATTCTACGTTGACGCGGACTGTCTAGAGATAAACACAGTCATATGGTCCCACACAGGGAATAGTGGGAGGAGGGTGATGTTTATCCACTGTGGGTTTCATATTACGGGACATCACGGGATTTGAGCACCAGGGCATCTAGAGTTATTGTGTAAGAATTTCTCTAGTTCGGACCTGCCGTATAATTTTTCACTCAAATTCATTTAGGATGTCTCAATCACTATGATAATTCAGAAATCAGTTTATAATCTCATAAGTTATATCAATCGCAATGATAACATTAAAAACACTAAAAATTAAAAATATTTTTAATTATAATTTTATTTTTAAAATAATTCTATTCACCAGCAAAACCAAACCAATCAAACTAGCTCCAGTCAAGTTATCACCATTCAGTTAAGTTATCACAAACATTATCATGCTATTCAAGCCAATTTCATCATATTCCTAAATTGGATCAGGTTTTTAATCTTGAAAATCAAATAATCATCATAACTAAGGATAAGCCTATCCTAATCTTTTTTCTAGTCCTAACCCAAATCTTCTACCAAACCCCCATCCGTCTTCAAGCCCAGAAATCTCCCTTTTTGCTTTCCCTGGTGGAGCATTTCCATTATCTTCAAACCCCTGTTCTCTACCTCCCACCTGAGCTCAGAATATTCTCCATTCAAAACCCCTTTCTACCCTAAAACCATTTAAAACCATAACCACCATGTCACCAGTCAGTTCTATCAAGAAACAATTTATCTAGAAAACACATTTCTAAGATTAAACATACAAATTTCAGTCATAGTCAAAATCTTTCAAAAAGCTACCAAAAGATTTCCACAAAAGCATTAACCATTCTAAACATCAAATCCTTTAAGTGTCCATTAATTCTACTTGGGCATTTTGCTATCCTCCAAGTTTATATATTCAAAAAAGACCAAAAAATAATTGTTTCTGAGTTGAATCTTCAATATTTCATCGTCAATAGTAAAATTTGAAGAGATTCACCTGCTATTTGTTGAGAATTTCCAACTATTATTGCCTTGGTCGCTTAGATCTCCGATACTGTCCATGAGGTTCATTATGCTGTTGTGGATGTGGTGGTTGCAGAAATTGTGTCCTTCCATTGATGGGATGCACTCGGTGCAGCATCACTGGTCTGATAAAAGCGATAGCTTGTTCAGCAGGTGCTGCTTCTTGTGGTTCTGGTGTTGGTTGTTCAACATCTGGTACCCCTGGTATATTGAAGTCATTCGCTTCAACTCCGGGTACATTGTTGCCATTAGCTCTCACTCCCCCGGTCACAAGAGCTGCGATTCTTCCATGCTCTGGATCAAATTCATTCAAAATACAGGAAAAACCATGCTATCAGCTGCATACCTGGCTTGGGTCCTCAAATGAACTACATATGCCTCAAAATATGAATGGTTCGGGTGGGGAGACGCACAAAGTCAAATCCTATTTGAACACCACCTGCAACAATAACTTTGTCAACGGATCCTCCCTTTTTTAATCCAATTGATAACAGCCACTAAAACAACCCCCTATGTCACCATATATTCCCCAAGTCGTGGATGAATTGCAAGAATTGTCCATTGATCTGCATCCAAAGCAGCTTTTTGTCTGCCTTCCCGAGGAAGATCAAGCCTCGCAAGACCCTGAGGAACAGTGAAACGATTAAGCAATCCTCCACTGCAGGAAGCACCAACCTCATTAACACTGCCACTCCCACTACCAACTTCATTCACACTGTTAAAAAAGGGAAACCTCTGCTGGCCTGTAACACCTTGAATCCTTCCTGCATCATTGAGATTTATGTCAAGCAAAAAAACCATTTTTATGTTAGATTGATTATAAAAGTTCTGATGATTACTTAGTTGGATTCTTCTAGTACTTTGTCCAATTCTTCTCAGAGTTTCTTGAAGCGGTCTAAACCCTAGAGGATACCCACCACAGCTCTCCTCAAGCTTTACCAGGAGATTGTATCTAAGTATCTCCCAGTGCCACTCAATATCCTTTGTGTACTCAATATCCTCACATCAATTAGGATATGGAATACCATAAGGCAGAGATTCGAGACGCATATTTACTGGATGCCAATTGAGATCCCATTCTTCAAGCATTCCAGGAGCTTCAAGAAAACTTCCCTCATCCTCATACAGTATCCTTGACATCTTGTTCCCCTGAGAATTAAGGTTTGGTATGGAATTCTTTCTAGGCGATTGGTGTTGCAGGAGATTTGGTTGGGGGAAGAAGAAGAAGAAATTAATTGGTTTTTCCCAATTAGGTCTTTATCAAGGGATTTAAAGAGACATCCATCTATATTCCCATGTGGTTCAAATTGCATTAACCCAAGCAGTTCCAATTACAACTGCTTTTATCTTACTCTTAGTAACATCATTTTGTGTTGTTTAATACTCCCGCCGTTTTTTTTCGTGTAAAATCCAGTCAAATAATGTTGCGTATCCTCCTATTTGTGCAGGCTGAGAAGATATTGGGTATATTTAGGCCGTTTCTTTTCACAAGTGGCATTATATCATTTCGACCCAACCTTCTGTTAGCTAAGGCAGACCATGGTCAAATGTGCATGCCCCCTAAGATCCTTAGTGGGGTGGATTACAATTTTGGTACTGGGGTGGTTAAAACAATTACTATCAACGTCCACGTGATGATATTTCGAAATCAATCCAGAATAAACGTATGGATGGCACAAACTACAACTGGTATCTTCGCAATCTTATAATATATTCTCTACACCATATTTCTTTATTTATTTGCTGCAAGTACTTCCATAATCTTTTGCCAATATCTAGCGCAAAGAACCACATCTTTTCTAGTAGACTGGTTACTAGACTTAGGGGCTGCAACGCTACTCCATCCATACACTTCAAGCTTTGGAGATGTTGCATCCTCATTGGCCGATTCTCAAGCTGTAGCAGGGGGTGTTGTCCTATCCTTGTCCTCTTCAGAAAAACAAACCCGTGATGTACCTTCATTTGACCATCCAAACAAATCAAAGAATTCAAATTAAAGCCAGCCTCTGCATATCTCTCACTCTTACAGGAGAGGAAATCATCTACTTGCATTTTCTTTGACCTGGGGGGTCTGCGTAATAGAAGAAACATTTGACGATAAACTTGTGTTTGTTTGGAGGGATCATCATAAATGATTGAAGTATGTCGTTCACGGTATATAAAATATTCATCCATAGCCGCTCCTGTATCAGGGGCGAGGTATTGTAATGTATCATGTGAGTCTACCATTTCGGCTACCATAATAGTATAATCTATTGCCCCTGTTCCTGGAAAGTAGTCACTACCTGAGCTATAAAATATGCTTTTTGACTAACAGCTACATAAACACATACTACATTTTTCCCTTTTTGATTGAGAACTGTATCTGTGGCTACTGATATTTTACCGGTCTGCCTGTCCCCAATAATTAATTCTCGCTGACCGCGCCCTAAAGGGATCATCAAATTAATAATGGCCTCTTCATCTAACTCCAAAGCTGAAGAAACCATAGTTAACCTCGTCAATCAGATGAATTCCACTCTCACCATTCCTAAAGACTTATTTCCAAATGTCTTCATTAACTCTAATAACAGCTTACTGAAATCTAAAGCTGATTGGAAATGGATTTTCATTGGAAAACTCTGCAGCAAAACTTCCCAAGATACTCGGATCATATCAAGATTCATAAATAGCAATTGGGACTTAAAAAGAGAGGATGAGGTTCAACTATGGAACAAATGAAGAAACTACCACTCCATCAAGCTTGGATGTATTAAGAACTACATAGTGTTCAATAAAGGGGGTCTAGAGGTATTTTTGGTAAACTGATTGTGCTCACTGAAGTTCTATCTTCTGTTCCAGATTTCATTGATGAACAAACTTCTATTCTATGATGATTTGGGTTCTTGTCAAAAGGGTCCCAAGGAATATAATCCCGGATATGAGTAATTTTTTAAGACCTGCTGGTATTTTCGAAGAAGCTAAAAAACCCTATGGAAGGGAGAGTGATGAAAAGAATGTAGAAGTTTTACTTAACATTGATATCGCCAGAGCTTTTAAGTATGGAGTAAATTCCTGTGAGACTCCTACCATTACTCGCTGGTTTGAATTCGCTTATGCTCTTAATAGATTGCAATTCTGTAAGGTCTGTAGAATACTTGATCATCCTGGTCCACCTTGTGAAGTTAGAGCTTATTCTGCTTAAAAAATGGACATTCCCTCATCTAGCGTATCTTCACAAACGAATCAATATCATAATCAAGCTACTATAGCCAAAGCTCATAAAAGAGGCTACTCAAATAAGGATATTTCCGCGGAATTTGCTATCAAATTGAGAAATGCTCAACGTAAGATTGTTCTGGAAAATAGATCCAACGAGTTAGATGGTACTGATGAACAAATTATATTCAAAGCTGGCTTCCAGGACCCCATCCAAGGTAAAATTCATTCCCATAATCCCGATGTTATAGCCTGTCAAAAGAAACATAAGAAACTCATCTCTGGTGACAAAAGTAGAACCCATAATCCTAAGAAAAAGTCCCTCAACATCAAATGAGCTACCATACAAAAGGATAAGAATCAAAGCAACTCTTCTGATATGCCCATCAAGAGTATAGCTTTCCCAGATTCCCCATACTTTTCCTTTCACCTTGCCTGAAACTCCTACCCTTGCGGAAATCCAAGCTAGAATTATTAAAAATCACAAAAGTGTCAAAAAAGAAGCTTTGGCTAAAAAGAAGCTTGAAATGGACTTCGGCACCGATGACAACACTAACCCAAAGACCATTTTTGAGGTTAAGCGGAAGAATGACTGCATGAAGATCATTGTTGTTAACCACAAGAAAGTCAAAGACTCCACCCACCCTGCTAGTGTGAATGTTACCTCCCCCCTCCCTATGTGGACTCTCATGTATCCCAAGATCTATCTATTGGAAAAAATATGGACAACTTGAGCTCGCCCACCTCTGAGGTAATACCCCTAACTCAGTCCTATCTATTTTTTAACCACAGTTTCATCATGTTGCATGTTCTCATCATAGTTTCTTTAATTTATGTGGATGATTTTTTGCTTAACCATAACTCTTTTTATTTGCTTGGATATAGCATAACCATTTTTATTTATCCTATTGTTTCATATTTCTGGCAATTCTTTACCTCCTTAGCTTGGAATTACCAAGGGTTAGGTAGGAAAATTACCAGCAATTACCTAAATGATATCTTGAATAAGCATAACACTGACCTCTTCTTCATGGCTGAACTAAGCAAAAATTCCTCAATCTTAGCACTATCTTGGGAAATATAGGGGTTACAAATTTCTGGTCTGTAGACCCTTAGGGTAATATTGGCACAGCTGGTGGCATTAGTCTAGCTTGGAAATCCTCCATCCATGTATCCATTATGGACTACTCTCCACATCATATTAATGCCATTATCCCCTCTGCCAATATCGCTCCTTGGCTATTTACTGGCTATTATGGTAGTCCCTATACTACTAAAGATAAATTGAAAACCTAGAAAAATTTTAGAGAAAACTGCCACTAATATCTCCTACCCCTGGTTGATCATGGGAGACTTTAATTTTGTTCTGCATAAGCATGAGAAATTTAGTAGCCACCCAATTGACCTAGTCGAAGCTAGTTTGTTTAGTAACAAAATTGAGGAGCTTGATCTCATGGATTTGGGGTATACTGCTTGCCCTTTTACCTGGTCAAATAGAAGAAAAGGAAATAAGCTAACTGAATAAAGGCTTGACAGAGGCTTGGCTTCTGAAAATTGGTTAGACTTATTTTTTAACTCTATTATATCTAATCTCCCAGCCATTGGCTCTGACCATAACCCTATCCTTGTGAATTCTAATCCTAACTGGAACCCTGGAAGAATCCTTTTCAAATTCTTTGGCCATTGGCTTGATCACCAGGACTACAAAGATATTATATCTCAATGTTGGTCAATGGATCTTGCTGGTTCTTCTGCTTTTATCCTTGCTAGAAAACTTAAGGAGGTTAAGGTCAAGGTCAGTCTATGGAATAAAGTGGGTTATGGCAATATTAAAACCAACTTGGAGGAAAGCATTAAACACTTGGATTAGATTACCAAAAACAAATTTGGTTCTCATAGAGGCTATGCTCTGAGAGAAGCAAAAATATATGTTAAGCATTGGTACAATGTTAAGGAGAAATTCAGGAAAACTAAAAGTAGAGATCAAACTATAAAGCTTGGGGACATGAATACTCATTTCTTCCACACTTCTGCCAAAAAAAGATTGAGGAGAATCAAAATTGAAGCTACTCAAGATGGACATGGTAACTGGATAACTGATGAGAATTTTGTTTCTGCTAGTTTCACCAATCATTTTTGAGTTAATGGCTAAGTTGAGCCTGTCATTCTTGATAACACCATCTTTGATCTTATCCCTAGCTCCATATCTACCCCTGAGAACGATCATCTTCTGGTTATCCCTGATGTTGCTGAAATAAAAAATATCCTTTTTTAGTATGGAAGGAGATAAAGTTCTTGGTATAAATGGTTTCCCACCTAACTTCTTCCAAGCTACTTGGGATATTGTGGGAAAGGATATTGTCGACACGGTCCAACAGTTTTCCACATCTGGTTTAATGCTCAAAGAAATGAACTCCACATTCATATCTCTTATACCCAAAATTGATTCCCTTCTTCTCCCTTTCATTTCAGGCCTATATCCCTTTGCAACACCACCTACAAAATCGTTTCTAAAATCCTTGCTCAGAGATTGAAACCTCTTCTTCCTAAGCTTATTTCCCCCTTTCAATCTGCTTTTGTGCATGGAAGGTAAATTTCTGATAGTATAACCATTGCACATGAGCTGATTCACAATATGAACACCAAAGGAGGTAAAAAACATTGGTAATGGTACTATGGGGATTAAAATTGACATGACTAAATCTTTTGATAGAGTGGATTGGATCTTTCTTCTTGCCATTATGGCAAGGATGTGTTTCATTGAGAGATGGTGCAACCTTATCAACCAATGCATCTCAACCACAAATCTTGTTGTCTTAGTCAATGGTGTTCCTGGTGAGTTCTTCAAACATTATAGAGTTATGAGACAAGGAGAACCTCTCTCTTCATATTTTTTCCTCTTTTGCATGGAAGCCCTGTCTAGAAAACTCATTCATGCTGAAAGTCTTAGTCTGATAAATGGGTTAACAATATGCCTGATGCTCCCTTTATTTGCCACCTTCTATTTGCTGATGATTGTATGGTTTTCTGTAAAGCTAATTTGGCAGAAAGTAAGAATATGGTGGAAATCTTCAGACAATTTATTGCTTCTTCTGGTCAAATGATTCATTTTTTCAAAGTCTAGTATCTTCTTCAACAAAAATACATGTCCTTCTTTAGCTGCTAATATAAGTGCTGACATGGGTGTTCAGATGACCAATGCGCAAGATAAATACCTTCTCTCCCCTCTTTTTACTAAGAAAATCAAAATCCAAGCTTTCCAACCGTGCATTGACAGTCTTAAATTTAGGTTAGAAGGTTGGAAAAACATAACTATTACTCCTGCTGGAAGAGCCGCCATGATAGCCAATGTCACCTCTTCTTCATGTACCTACTAGATGAATTGCTTTAAACTTCCTAAACAAACCTGTAAGGATTTGTACAAAATTCAGAGATATTTTTTCTAGAACAAGGATCTTGAAAAACCAAAGGGGTTATACTACATTGCTTGTGACTCTGTTTGCAAGCCAAAGGATATGGGAAGCCTGGGGTTCAATAATCTTGAAATTTTTAATGAAGCTATGATAACAAAAATTGGTTGGAGTCTGATACATGAACCAGACTCTCTTCTGTCTTCCATTATGAGGGCAAAACATATTGGCAACCAGGAAATAACCAGAATAGACACGACTCAAAAAAATAAATAAACCGATTCTTGAATTTGGAAAGGTATTCTGGAAGGAGTGGAAAATATTCAAAATTACCATATCTGGAAAGTGGGAAATGATCAGTCTATCTTAATCTGGACTGATAGATGGGTCACAAGTAAATATAACCTTATGGAGAAACCTCAAAATTGCTCTCCATACTAACCCATGTTAAGCAACTTATAAATTCCCAAGGAAATTGGGACGCCAACATCCTAGCCTTATGGTTTCTTCTGTAAACCAAATATCTATTCTTGATACTCTTTTATCTGTTTTTGATGAAGAATGCATTTCATGGGGTTTAAGTGAAAAAGGTGATTTCACTGTGAAATCCCTGTATAACAGGAAAATTAAAGAGAAGTATAAAGATGATATTAAAGAGAAGTATAAAGATGATAGCATCAACTCTGCTTGGAAGGCCATCTGGAAGATGGATTCATCTCCATCTATTAATTTGTTCATTTGGAAGTGTACTCAGGGTATCTTGCCCACTAATGCTAGAAATGCTAGCATTCTGCACTACATTGATCCTATCTGCAGTAGGTGTAAAAGTGCTAATGAAGATATTTCTCATTATCTGATGTTCTGCCCCTATACTCTGGGTTAAGATGTTTGTGGAAAACCACAAGGTCTTCCAGAATTTCACTAGCTTCCATGATTGGTTCACCTATATTTTTTCTTCTACTAATGATTCCTCCCCCTGAATATCTACCTATGCTACTGTAACCTGGTTTATTTGGAAGGATAGATGTGATCTGGTCTTCAAATGAACTTCTTTTTCTGCTGATTCCACTGCTCACAACATCAGACAACAGATTAGTTCTTTCGACAAAGTGATAGACAACAAAGATCACATCATCAATAACCTTTACTATAAGACTTCTAACGAGGAAACAAGAAGCAGAGTGTTAACTCAACACGGACAAAAATTCGGCTAAAGATTAGCATATATGCTTTTTGGGGACTAACAACTCTCCAATAACAAATGCTAATATCACCACTCTTCATTGGACTAATGTTTCTCTATTTGCTATATCCTTCACAGGAAACTTCATTGGAGCCAGAACCTATGTTATACACAGACAAGACGATGATGGAGTGATCGTTTCAGAAAAGTGGTAAAAATGTGATCGTTCGCTGAGACTTGTGAAGATTCGTTTTAGACCTAATTTTAATTAAACTAGAAAATAAGTAAAAGATTTTAATAATATTTGCAAGAACTGGAACTCAGGATTCCACCAAAATCACTTCTGAATGATTTCTACAATGATTTTTTTAACACTTATAGCTCTTTTATTGACTCTGTTTCTTTGCCAAAAGTAGATTTCTAAAACATTAACTGTAAATCACAAGCATGGCACATCAAAAGCTTTTAAGTCCCAGCATACACCATCAAACAAAATCACAACTAATTAAGAAAAATCACAAATCAATTAAAATCAATGCAAAAGTCATTAAGAATAAAAAATAGTTACCATTCATTCATGAAATATGGCTTCCTCCATTGTACCAATGTTTAGGTTTAGCTCCTCGTGATGTACATACCCTCAAAACAATTATTCATGGCTCAAAAGTGTGTAAAAAGAAGAAAAAATAATAACACAGATGGTTCGCAACGGTGTAATGGTGTTGCAAACCATTGTTCTCACTGTTACAGAAGAAAAGTGTTTTCAGCTGAAGATAAACGTTGTAGATGCTAAGATATCCGTTGCAGATGGGGTTGAAGAAACCGTTGCAGTTGAAGATAAATGTTACAAAACTGAAGATAAACGTTATGAAATGGTTGAAGAAACCGTTGGAGCTGAAGATACATGTTGCAAAGCTAAATATAAACGTTGCAAAACGGTTGAAGAAACCGTTGCCTTTTCTCTGTTCTTCGTGTTCTTCAGCAGCAGCAACAGAGAACTTTCATGGAATAATTTTTCTTCTTCTGTTCAGCTTCCTGAGCTTGACCCAACCTATCTTAATCTTTTCTGGACTTGATACAACCTTTTTGTATACAACAAAGCCCTCAAATCTCGAGGGAATCTCTATTTTTTCAATTGAAACTTTCGGGGGTTTTCTCCCCTCCTTTCTGTCCTCCCATCTGTCGAGCCATGTCTCTCTATTTATACTTCTTAGACCCTCCAAACTCGAAAAGGATATTTACCCATGAATTCTAAACCAATCCAAACTCTAAAAACACATTTTAATTCCCCAAATCTGAGTAAAACTCTTTTCTCTTTATTCACGGAAATAATCTATTTCCGGCTATTTTTATGGCTTAAAACTCTTGTTTTGACGCATATTAATCATGTGAGAAACGTGTTATGAGTTTGGTATATCTAAACCTCCTTAAATCCCATAAAATCCGGTTCCCAAACATATCAGAAGAAGCTTCACGTGTAAAGAAATTTCCCGCCATTTTTCAGTTTTGAAACAAATAAGGGGGTGCACTTAATCCATATGGTGGGTGCCTTTATCAATTCTCCCGGGTGCCTTTAGTAATTTATGGGTGCCTTTAACATTTTTGAGAAATTTTTTCCATAAATGTTTATTTCTCAAAAACACCTATAAGCACATAAAATAACACAATAAGTACCAAATGGAGCACTAACAAAATAGATAATTGCGGACAATTCAGACACAAAAATGTATATATTAAATACCTCCAAACTTATTATTTGCTAGTCCTCGAGCAAATCTAATTTAAAAATAAAGTAAAATTCCTAACTCACTTTCGCAGGCATCACGATTGCACTTAGCGTGTGCAACAAGCCTTTAAACTCATTGGTGTCCCTATCAGACGAGTGTTGCCTCGTGAGGGTTTGCAAGAGTTATACCCACAAAACCTTCTACTCCAAACCTTAGCTACCTGTGAACGATTGAGGGTAAACACTAAACAAGCTATTTAGTTGGCATACTAAATTCTTCGGCTATGTGAATCATTACCCTATATGATTCCAATTGATGTACACGAGTTTGCACTCAGCATACTGAAATTCATATATAAGAAAACAAAGCTCTACTTAGATATTCGTTCAACCACTATACTCATAATCTATCAAAGTTCAATCACATGAATAGATTTAGAAGATGGATATAAATAAAATGAAGTTTGCGCATGTTGACTAAGGTGAATGGTGTTTTCCATATCTTTCCGAAGGTTAGTGCCAGGATGAATCCTAATGGATTGACATACACTCCCACTGGTCTTACTCCTTAAACTAATATCAATTCAACTGGTATATACAAGGGTCCCGACGACCGATTTATTGAAAATAAAATAATTATCTATTATTTAAATGTACTGACAATATGATTGGATCAAATGAATCCAAGCGCATGATCCTTATCAGCATCTTACATGATATTTCTCATGGATCCTGCGTTCCACGCTTGCTTAAGCGACCGAGTTAGGGATAACACACACATATTGCTATCAAAGTATCAACATTTTATTTTTTTATTTTTATTTTTTTTGAGAATCATAATATAAATAATCTCAAACACTCTACTTCATCCTGGCGGCGATAACAATTCGATACTGGTGCCCCACCAAATCACTTAGAGAAACAAAAATTGAAAAAATAAAAACAGAAGGTGATATGGTCGAGATAGACTCCGAGATATGGTGACAACTATCATGTTATTTCTTACACCTGAGCTAGGAATCCTTTTATGAATAGACAATTTAGATGGGCACACCAATTCATATAGAAAAAGAGCTAAGTTTCCATCTACCTAGAATGGTTAGTGTTATCCTGAATTGTTAACAAATTTCTAGACTTTGGAGTTTTATATTTCAACTTAAAAGTTTCTCCCTTACCCCCAAACTTAAATCTAACATTGTCCTCAATGTTCTAAAGATGAATTATTAAAAGCATGAACAAGGAGAAACTGTTACCAATCGAAGGAAAGGATTTAAGGAAAGATATTACCGTATCACAAGAGCATGGGTTACCTCCAAAGAAGTGCTAAGTTTAAAGTCTTCATCCAGACTAAGAAAGAATTAGTCACCTCATAAAATCATATAGCAATAGTCGGAACAATTGTGGGTCATCTGAATCAAATAGTGCTATCATAAATAAAAGAAAACTGCAACAGGCCAAGAAATGAACAAACCGAGCCACCCTTATCTAGATTTCTGTTTAAGACAACTAAATCTAGTTGGGGTTCAGGTTCAGGCTCTATAAAAGGGTCTAGATAAAAAAAAATCATTGTCTGGATTCCCTGATAGGCAGGATCAAAAGAATCAGGTTGTAGAGTCTGGAAAAACTCAACTAAGAACTTAGAAGCACATAATAATAACCTGAATAATTGTGGATCCTCAAAGTCAATCAGATTTGACCCACACAGTTGACTACAATGAAGGTGGTAGTCATTCTTAAGAAAATGTGTCAATCCTAATTTCCTAAAGTAATTAGGCTTAGTCCTAAAACTTAATAACTGACACATTTGAGATTCATATGTTCCCACATATGGAAGAAAATATTTTGGTGGGAAAACAAAGTCAATCTTGGTATTATTTCCTAGGTAAACCACATTGACCATAGGATGGGTTTCTAACAACTGAAATTCTTTCTGGATATCAACAAGCTCAGGGAATCTAGTTTGAAGATGATCTTGAAAAATGGTAGAGGTGCAAATGTCAAGTCCCAAGTTAGGGACCTTTATAAGAGTCAAAGGTAAAACACAGGGAGAATGATAGTCACCCCCAAACTTAGAGTTTTCAGTGTCTCTCGATAGGCTAATCACAATTTTCCTAATTTCTAGATCGTCAGATTCCTGAAAAATGGTCATTTGCTTCTTCTAGGTTATAATCAGGTGGTGCATCCTAACTCATATTTAAAATCCCTATGGGTCTATCTTTGTTACCTACGACTATTGTTTCTAAATTGCTGGACTCTAAAACAGTAATCTCAGGATAAACTCGTTATTCTAAACCATTATCGTCTTCAAAATAAAAAAATTCTACATCGTCTAAAACAGTGGTATCTGTAGTCAAATCCTCTTCCTTTTGAATATGTGAATAATTATTAAAATTATGTGGATTTGAACCAGGAATAACACTATCATCATGAAGCACAATTGAAGTGATAATTTCCTGATCACTCAGCCTGTATATTTCAAGTTCTTCATCAATACTATCCTCATCATCATAATAATATGAAGATGTTTGAACCTCGTCTAAATAAGTAGTGTTACCAATTCTATCCTCGTATAGGTGAATAATTATCAAGGGTAGCACTATATTGGCAATTAAGATCATTTTGAGCAATATTATTCTTTGCAAGACTTTCATTCACATTTAATACGAAACTATTTGTATTCTCTGTCAACTCCTTGAGGAAATTCTCTAGAGAAACAAATGGATCATAATGAGTACTAGATCGCAAATGCTCCTGTGATTCTTCTAGAAAAAGATTTGGACTACTATGTGTTGCTCTCACACTTAATTCAAACCTATTGTCATCTCAGATAACTTCTTGAGTGATTCTTCTAGAGGCATAATAGGTTCATGATGAGTACTAGATCGCATCTGCTTCAATGATTCTTCTAGAGGCATAATAGTTTCATTATAAGGACTAGATCCCACATGATTTAGGCCATCCCTCCAAGACAAAGAACTCCAATTTTGCTCATTTTCATGTTCATATGACGGGTGTATATATGAATAGTAATTGGAATCACCCTGGTGTGAGCAATAACCTCCAAAATATTGGTAGTGGTCCCGAATACTATCCACACCATGTTGATAGTACGGATAATGTCTATTTTGAAATTCAGTCGGATATTCATTGTATTGGTCCTCATAATACCAGTTCGACATTTTCTGACAAAAAATTCCTAATATATTTACAAAAAATGTAAGAAAATAAATCCTAACAGGAAAGGAGTTCTAAACATACACAAACAAGGCCGACTCAACCAAATCAAACCTACTGAATCTAGCAAACAAAAAGCATAATGGCTCCACTTAGATTGTTTCTAGACCATCTTCTATTCTTTCAAAAGGAAACTAGTTAAGTTTTAGCAAACCTCTTACAATGATCCGAATTAGATTAAGTCGAACAGAAACAGGATAAGCTCTAAGTAGCCTTGATAACCCTGTATCTTTGGCAATGTTTCCTTGGGTTACAAGGCGGCTCGAATCTACTTAAAATAATCTTCCTGAACTTTGAGTTAGGATAACAGAGTAACCAATACAGTCCCTTTAAATGACTTTCCAATAAGCTCGTTACCCTATCGGTCTCTTTCTATTCGAATATTAAGGCTTAGGTTCGCGTTTGGTAACGTGTTCCTAAAGCGGGCAAGAATGAAACGATGATGAAATCCGAGTCCTTATCTTGTATGACTAGTTTTTGCCCTTTACTAGAAAAGTAAATCCCTATTCAGGTCCTCAGCATATATGCATTAGAAAGGAGTCCGGAAAACCCGCTGACAGGGGATTCGTGGGTGGTTAGAGTCTTACCTCCCGTTCCAGGCGGGCGATGGACCATTGAAGTCGACTCAGGCCACCGACTCCTATGTCAATGTACGAACCCAAGGGGCTGAGGCAATATCATAATTGTCGTCCTTCCCTATTACAGTTTATATTTAATACCCTTCCGTAAGGCTTAAAAAATAATGTCCAAAAGTCTCAAAAAAAAAAGACCAAAGTCCAAAGAAAAAGTCCAAAAATAAAAGAAAAATTACAAAAATAATAAAAGATTTCCTAATAAAATTTTCTAAAAATAAAATAAATAAAACCCTAAAAATTAAATAAAAAAAAGTTCTTGTTTTATTTTCGATTTATCTTTGACTCCAAGTCTTTAATCAAACAATATAATCTTTGGCTCCAATTTCTTTTTGATCCAAAACCCATAATACAAAGAAGAATACCCAAATATGTAAAATAGAACAAATAGAAATAAAAATGAAATTAAAAATCTAATTAAACTAACTAACCTAAAAAGATAAATAAATCTAAAAACAAGTCCCCGACAGCGGCACCAAAAAACTTGATCGATTCAGAAAGGTGGTAAAAATATGTTCGTTCGCTGAGACTTGTGAAGATTCGTTTTAGACCTCATTTTAATTTAAACTAGAAAATAAGTAAAAGATTTTAATAATATTGGCAAGAACTGGAACTCAGGATTCCACCAAAATCACTTCTGAATGATTTCTACAATGATTTTTTAACACTTATAGCTCTTTTAGTGACTCTGTTTCTTTGCCAAAAGTAGATTTCTAAAACATTAATTGTAAATCACAAGCATGGCGCATCAAAAGCTTTTAAGTCCCAGCATACACCATCATAAAAAACCACAACTAATTAAGAAAAATAATAAATCAATTAAAATCAATGCAAAAGTCATTAAGAATCAAAAATAGTTACCATTCATTCATGAAATATGGCTTCCTCCATTGTCCCAGTGGTTGGGTTTAGCTCCTCATGATGTACACATTCTCAAAACAATCATTCATGGCTCAAAAGTGTGCAAAAAGAAAAAAAAATAATAACACAAATGGTTCGCAACAGTGTAATGGTGTTGCAAACCATTGTTCTCACTGTTACAAAAGAAAAGTGTTTTCAGCTGAAGATAAACGTTGTAGATGCTAAGATATCCGTTGCAGATGGGTTGAAGAAACCATTGCAGTTGAAGATAAATATTGCAAAGATGAAGATAAACGTTGCAAAACTGTTGAAGAAACCGTTGTAGCTGAAGATAAACATTACAAAGCTGAAGATAAACGCCGCAAAACGGTTGTAGAAACCGTTTCCTTTTCTATGTTCTTTGTGTTCTTCAGCAGCAACAAGAGAGAACTTTCCTGGAATAAGTTTTCTTCTTCTGTTCAGCTTCCTGAGCTTGACCCAACCAATCTTAATCTTTTCTGGAGTTGATACAACCTTTTTGTATACAACAAAGCCCTCAAATCTCGAGGGAATCTCTATTTTTTTCAATTGAAACTTTCGGGGGTTTTCTCCGTTCATTTCTGTCCTCCCATCTGTCGATCCCTGTCTCTCTATTTATACTTCTTATATCCTCCAAACTCGAAAAGGATATTTACCCATCATTTCTAAACCAATCCAAACTCTAAAAACACATTTTAATTCCCCAAATCCGAGTAAAACTCTTTTCTCTTTATTCACGGCAATAACCTATTTCCGGCTATTTTCATGGCTTGAAACTCTTGTTTTTGACGCATATTAATCATGTGAGAAACGTGTAATGAGTTTGGTATATCTAAACCTCCTTAAATCCCATAAAATCTGGTTCCCAAACATATCGGAAGAAGTTTCACGTGTAAAGAAACTTCCCGCCATTTTTCAGTTTTGAAACAAAAAAGGGGGTTCCCTTAATCCATATGGTGGGTGTCTTTATCAATTCTCCTGGGTGCCTTTAGTAATTTATGGGTGCCTTTAACATTTTTTGATCCAATTTTTCTATAAATGTTTATTTCTCAAAAACACCTACAAGCACATAAAATAACACAATAAGTACCAAATGGAGCACTAAGAAAATAGATAATTACGGACAATTCAGACAAAAAAATGTGTTTATCATGGAGCTGGAAAGGGAGCTGAGCTAACTGTGCAATGGTCTAAGGAGCTGCAGACAAATAATATAGATTCCTCTTCTACAAAAAGGAAGTTCAGGGAAGATGTAGCTTAAACTATCATCAAATGGTTGGAAGCAATTTTGAGGTAATCTCTTTTGTGCTGGGGAACCTAAACAAAATCCAGCATAGTGTAAACATCCTAGCTTTTAATTTAGTCAGTCTAGTCACTAAGAACAATATCACGGAAAGTATGTATTGGGATAACAATATGTTGATTAACTATCTTCAATCTCCTCTTATTAATGTTAATAGGGAGATCAATGAGGATACCAAAGCTTTGCAGGAGGCTATTCTAGCCATCGTAAAAAAAATTTCTGTAACTCGAGCGTACTGAGGCTGCTCTATTTTCTTATAAAAAAAGAATAATGTATATTCACTAATCCGAATAAAATTTATATGAGTTTGACTCTGTGCACCCCTATTTAATTGGGTATATGTTCCTTCCTCTCTTAGGAAATTCATGTGGGCACGGTATATTGGCCAAAATGTCAAATATATCTCCACAGTGGGATGGACAAATCCATAAAATGGATTGGAAAACCCTCAAATTTGAGAGTTCGCGATACGCATCTCAACCTGAGCCGCTCTTCCTAGCCTGGGCCGAGCCTCGTCTCAAGCTGAAGTGAGCGCCGACTCAGGTTGAGTCGATCAACGACTATGATTTAACTCCCTATAAATTCTAAAAATTTCAACTTCAAAAGCACACCTTTTCCACTCAAAAGTTCTTCTACTTTCACTTCAATCTTAATTTTCCATCTCAAACTCTTGATATCAACTTTTGCTCAAAAAATTCCAGAAAAAACTGGTTAGCTCATCAAAACACAAAAACCTTCATCAGGAAAGGGTACGGGAAAGCCTCGCAGTTAAAGGTTTACTGTGGAGGAAGAAAAAGCTATCTGCAGAGGTTATGCAGCATTTACGATTGATCCTATCAATGGTGTTCATCAAACCCATTTAATTCTTTGGGGGAATTTTTTTAAACAATTTGATCAGGAAACTGGGAATCCAAATAAACGTGATGATTCCAGGTTGTCAGGTATTTTTTATGTAAGTAGCAAAGACATGAACAATTAGGTAGGTGTGATGATACAAGTGAATCGCCAAAGAGCAAACGGTGATGGAGAAGCCTATATAGTAAGTTGCATTTTATTTTTTTTAATTAATTTTTTAAACTGTTATCAAGTTGGTGTAATAACTAATTTATAAATGTTGAAACTGCAGATGCGAAAAACTCGAGAGGCATGGTAAACCAAAGAAGGTTCGACTTTCAAACATGAAGCATGTTTCCACATTCTCAAAAAGATGAACCGATTTAACTCCAAACTGTTGAAAGGATATCAAGTACCAAAACAATCCCCTTACAAAACGCCAAATATTTCTCAAGGGTCTCCGCCTACTTATCCTTCACCAGAAACAACCTCAATCGTACAACCAAATATAGGTGGATCCTAGTGAGATCCTCCCTTACAAAAAAATTAAATCCTCTGAGGGTTTCTTCTCCCAAAATTATCCCACAAGTGTATAGTGAGATCCTGCCTTAGCCTTAGCCTCAGCCTTAAATATAATCCTATGTTTTTAATTCCCTCTTCTACCATTATATACTCTCTTGCGGGAACACCATGACTCCTAGATTTCCATATGTGCAAAATAATGCAGGTGAGCATAACCATATTCATTTATATTGGTTTATACGAATGATATGGTCCACAAATTATATGTAATTTCCTCTTCAAAATTCCAAAAGCTCGTTCGACATCCTTCATAACCGCCATCTGCTTCTTGTTAAAATGTTTTTTTGCACGCTCTCCCTGGGGTAACTAAGAGTAAGCTTGAACTAAATTTGACCACTGTGGATAAATTCCATCCGCCAGAAAATTCCCGATGTTATAGTTATTTCTGTTGACGTTGAAATTTACAACTGGAGCATTTTCATACTTCAGTTCTTCAAACAAAGACGATTTATATAAAATATTAATGTTTTTATTTGAACCTGGGAGTCCAAAAAAAGCATGCCATATCTAACAATCAAAATAAGCCGCCGCTTCCAGAACAACAGTTGGTTTTGTGTAGTTGCCCTTATAATGACCTTGCCAAGCATAAGGACATACATGCCGCACCCAATGCATACAATCAAGGCTACCTAGCATTCTGGGAAGGTCTGTCTTGTTGTTTTCAACTAGTAGTTGGTCGACATCATCTTGCGTCTATTGTTGTCAAAAACGTGGACCAAAGTGGTTGATTATAGTTTTGCAAAACATTTTGAAATTTTTGTATGATGTTGTTTTTTCCATACGACAGTACTCATCACAGGCATCCGCAGGCACACCATAACCTAGAATCCTTAGGGATGCAGTGACCTTTTATTCAGGACTATGTTCTCGTATGTTTAGTACATCAAATTGACAGTTGAATTTAAGGTTTACACGAGAAAGCTCTCCAATAATCCGCATGACCAAGTGTTGTGGCGTGCGGAAGCGACATTGATAATCTTCATCAGAGTACATACTTCTATAAATAAATTAATCATGCATCATTTATTGATGTCCTTCCTCTCGATATCTTCACGTCCATCTTCTTCTCAACACGCTATTGGTTCTGAAGCTCGCGGTATTTGCCTTGAGTATAATTGTATCATAGTGTTGGTCATCCTTCTCTCATCGTCTGAATCTTCATCCATTTGATCAATTTGTTGCATAATTTCTTGAGCTTGCTGGAACCATATTTCCCCTAACATTTGCGTTTCTTTATTTTTTAAATTAGAATCCATATAATGAATGAATCGACTGAAAACAAGTAATAATATGTTGAAGAAATTTGAAGATTTTTTTTTGTGAAAATTGAGAAGTTAAGTGTGTTTAATATTGGTGAACAAAGGAGATTTATATAGAAAAAAAAATATAGCCGTTGGGGCGAAAAGTAATGTAGTTGTTGTCGACCCAACTTGGGTCGCTCGTCTATCGGTTTTGTTTCAGCCGTTTTGCCAATTTTCCACTGCCAAAAAACAGATTTGCCTATCCACCTCGCTTGGAAAATTGCCCAATATACCTATGCCACTGGAGTTGCTCTCAGTGGAGGTTGTATTTGACGGGATCTTTTCTAAAAATTTTATTTACTCATTAATTATTAATAATAATTAGTTTTTTCTCTGGTTCTTTCAAAAAAATAAATAAACTCAATCATCTGATTAATAATTTATCTTAAATAACTCCAGAGATTATAGAGGAAAAATCAAACTTCAAAAATTTAGAAAGTCAAGTTGAAGCTTTTTTTTAATTAACCCGTTAATTATCAAAATCCTACTAATGTGAACCAAAGCTTCATTGATTTTCTTCTTTTCTTTTTTAAGACATCTTTGTATCTATCTTATCTATCTATAGAATAAAATGAAAGAAAAAATAAAGATTTTTTGACTTCAAGCATAACCGTAATATAGTAATTTTTTCAATTTAAAAAGATAGCTAAGTGGGTTAAAATTATGGATTGTTAATCCGTTGTACGATTTATTTGTACTGAGGGTTTGAATCCCCCTCTTTCTGTTTCTTCCGATGATTTTTTTTTACATTTAAATAAACAATCCGCGAGGTTTATTAATAACCAGACTCTTAAAAATTATTTGAAGCCTTGCATCGATGAAGGAAGATGTCTATTTTGATGTAAGCTCAGCAACTTATTTTCCCAATATTTTTGTCTAACTTCTTTGTATATCTTTGTGGGGTTTGATGCTGGTGATAACCCTCTAGATTCATTTAAATTTATTTTTGATGTAGGAGATTTAGGGTTCTTGATTGTTGTTGATGTGGAAGTATATCCATTAAAGTTTTTATTGTGGTTGAAGCTGCTGAATTTTATTGAAATGATTTTAATATGACCTAGAGAAATCGGACACGTAACTTTTTTTTTTTCATAAAATCGGTTGAGAAGAAGGGTAAAGAGAGAACAAAGTTGGAGAACTGATTATTCAGTGAAAATAAAAAAGAAGTAGAAGATGAATGAAACTCTTAAAGCTCTCAAATCCATTTTTCTGGTTAGAGAAGTGAAATAGAGTGAGAATAACCTTGGAATTTGTATTTTTCTATTTCCGAATTAATAATTTTTTAGAAATAAATTGTTTACAAAATTAAAAGTAACCACTAAAACTACAAATGAGGAAGGGAGAAATGTAAATCCCTGTTAAGTTGGGGGTGCCCGTAGTCGCACCCCATTCTTGCATTGTTTAATGACCGATCGATAATGAAATATGAAATATCCTACTTATCCAAATTCAAAACTAATACTCCCTCCGTTTCAGGAAAAGAGTTACTTTCTCTTTAAATTTTTGTTCCAACAAAAGAGTTACTTTCGTTTTCAATATAACAAACTTTCAAAATTACCCTTGTTATTTTAAGAAATATTATTGTTCTCATTATAAAGATATATGTAGTATTAAACTTTTTGTTAGGGTAAATCTGGAAATAAATTACAAAAGTTATTCTCTCTCATCTTACCTTAACAATTGTGCAAATAGAAAAAGTAACTCTTTTCCTGAAACGGAGGGAGTATATATCTTAATTATCCGATTGCTATGATTTTTCAAATAATTTATCTGTCTGATCTTAACATTGACAAAAGTAATAATGTACATCCTACCTAAGAAAATTAAAACATGATATTAATCACCAATTGAGTAGACCCACAATTAATAAATGTATCATCTAAAATTTCTGTTTCTTCGTCCTCTTCTTCACCTTGGAAAGAGATGAATCGTTAACTTGTTTGAGAGGATACAAAAATATGAAAAAAGAAAAACCAAAAAATCCAGCAACAGCTAATTCAACAAAAACATTAGGATTATCCATGTCTATAACACCATTACAAAATCTGGAATATCTTAGAACTATTATAATTTTTGAATTCCACGACTCTGTAAACTATTACGGAAGGAATGACTACTCTAAATCTTTAATTATCCTTCAACCTCTACTTCATATGAAGTAGTTAGAGAAGTATAACCCTAGACGATAAAAGGTATGCCGTCTAGAGTTTATTTATTTATTTTTTTCACTTTCACTTTTATTCCTATTTTTTTTTTAATTTCTCTCTTTTTATTTAAAACATTATCTAACATCATAAAAATTGATTTAAAAAAAATAATTAGTTGACAGATAATGTTATCTAAATTTAAAAACCCATTAGTTGCGGCGTTGCCACTCTTTCATTCTACTTCGCTTTAAATGAGATAGTGTTTCCACACTCCATCCCGTAGCCCTTGCACTACTTAGCATGCAAAAATAAAATGCATGGCCAAAATATGGCTCACAGCCATAAAATTTATCATGACAACCAAATATTATGTTGTGCTCTATGATGTGCCTAGTGACCTAAAATTTTCCATACGACAACAAATTTCTTTTCGATCAGTTGTAACCCAAAATTAACATTGCTACCTAAATCAGCCTATGAACCAAAATTGTCCACGTGAGCCAAGATAATTCTGACTTGATTCAGTGTTTGTTAATGACAATGGACAATGTAACCCAAAATTTGCCTTATAACCAAATTATGCTAGCTAATTACACAATTAGACCATGCAGCCCTTAATTAACATTTATCTCAGACTCATTCTCATTACGTAATATATATGCTTTTGATACTTCCTCGTGATCCAAAATCTATACTATAACTGTTAACTTGATATTATGAAACCATAAAAACCTTTATGTAACCCAAATAGTTATATTTTTAAGCATATGCATCATTTGAGGGACGCATAACCGGCATGCAATTATTATTTTTAGCGGACGCATACATTATATATATACACGTAATATGCATCCACTTTTGATGCATAAACACCATATATGCACATTTTCTAGTTGATGCATAGATGTCAAGCATCCGCTGTTTAAAGGATACATATAGACGAAAGTAAGAAAAAACATTTACTTTTCATTTTCATATGTGTGCAACCATATTTTTAGTGGAGACATATAAAACATGTGCACGCAATAATTATTCAATGGATTATATAAGTACGTAAAAATGGGTGGAGGGGTATAAGTGAGTTTTTAAGGTTTTAAGTTGAGTTACGGAAGGTTGAGTACGAATAGTTTTCGTCTAAACCAAGACAATGCTCGTTCGAAGATTGTTCCAACCACAGAGATAAACAAATCAGGGATGGTCTCAGTGAGGGAAACATAAATAAAGAGATAGATCAGAGTGATTCTTGGCTACAAAAAAATACTTTGAGAGATGTGTTTAGCATGGTCGATTAATGACCTATTTATAGCTGAACTCTCTGATCCCAAGTCGGTGAGATAAGGATGAGGGATTGGAATAAGTCTTTCATCCGTGATCACAAGAGTAGCTAAGTATGAATCGATGAGTTAAGTTTATTCTATGATTTTCGTAACATCCTCGACCGGTTATTCTCTTAAGCGATAAGATATACAACTGGATGTTTCCCACGTATATCGTAGATCGCCAGCTTGAATGATTTGGTATGACTCAGACACATGGTGCCAACCGTAAGCATGCTTATGAGACTGGCGATAAAGCTTATACCTGAAGATGAGGCTTGTGCCCGATGAAAGTGAATCATATTTGTACGAGATTAAGGAGCGCATTGACTTGACCAGTGAGTCTCGTGGGAACGTACTAGTAATTAATCATGAGGCTCACATAAATGAGGATAGGGTTTGTTAGTATGCCTCAGGGAAGCATATCGTGTTGGTATGAGATAAAGATAAGTGTCGTGACTCTTGATAAAAGATTGAGAGCATGCTTGATATGACTAGTGATCCCAGCGGAGGACGCGACTAGTAACGTGAGGCTCATGTGAGTGAGACATAAATATTGAGTCTTGGTCACGGAGACCAAGACTTGAGCCTTGCTTACCTCATGGAGTCGGCCACAGACATGCCCACGAGAGTGTGTTAAACTTCAGCCGAGGTAATTAAGTATAAAATGACTTTTTTATGCCTCGTCATAAAATTACCATCTACATCAAATCCGTTACTCATCGTAGAACAGTAAGTGTTTCGCTACTCATTGTAGAACAGTAAATGTTTCATGGTGAGTATATAGATGGTACATGCTATTTGCAGAATAGTTAATCTTTTTTGTTAAGCCACCCTAGGTATAAACATTCAAGGATAGGATTTTTTTTGCTTAGTTATGGATCATCGTCTTTGTGTATGTGTCACATTTGAGAGAGGTATGAACTTGTAGAAAACCTTATTTAGCGACAACATATGCAAAGTTATTTTTATCCATAAATTTGGTGACTTAGCTACATGGGCAGTCCTCGTTGTGAGCAGTAACTAGGGACGATGAGAGTCTTGAATACCATTAAGCATCAAAGCATGCGAAACCCTAATTAAGTTAATCGAACAAAACTTGGATCAGAGACTTTTTCTTGAATATCCAATCTTGAGCTTGTAGAGCCGAGACTTTGTCTTCAAGTGGCATTCAAATCTAGCCCTAGCTAGCATGCACAGGTCCGTGTAGTATTAAGGTGTGATTTTTTTATAACAATAATTATAGCTAGGTCTTGATGCATGATCATCTCATTTATGCACGGTGAGGATATCATGAGGTCTAGTGAATCCTTGGTGTTGAACGCAAAACTAGGGTTTGATCACAACCCTAGTCCAATTTATGTAAATCTTGGACCAATTCTCCTTGTTCGAGTCAAATACTGTTCTTGTATGAAAATTTTCCATTTTGGAGTAGGACTGATGCTGTAACTTTGATAATACAAGTTGTTTACGGCATCTGAAATGGCACAGATTCCATTAGATTTCGTCTTTGCGTGAAAATATTTAATACACTGGTTTGTCGTGAGCTTGGTGGCTCGGTCGGAGGGGAAATCTCCATCGTGAGAGAGATTGGGGCTCACGGCCTCCTTTAGTGAGAGTTTTGATGGTGTATTTGATGCGGATGTGCCTTGATACGAGCATTGTATGGGGATGGACATGATGGTTAATGAGAATCCAGAGAAGTTTTAAACTCGTGAGCATGGAAAACCTTAGTTACATTTTGCATGAGTGAAAACCTAAAGTTAAATTCGTAGAGTTGTGCCCTTGTCTTGAGCTGATGATCATTGATGACCAAATTAAACGCTAGTCTAGGTTTGTGCGACTGAAAACCCTAGCTTAGGTGTGATCACAAACAAACCCTAACTTAAATTTGTTGCATGAATGTTATTGAGTGGTAACGCTTTTATTTTCCCAGGTGAGCCCACTACAAAAAAATAGGTTTAAGCGAATACTCGTTTTAAGTTGCTTAAAGCCCCTTTTAAATCGCTATAACCGTTATAGCGATTAAAAGTGGCACTCGCTCCGTTGGTTGCCCAAAACCATGTATGTCAAAGCCTTGAGCGATCATGCAATCGCTCTAGTAATAAACTGATGTAATTTTAGAAGTGGTAAATAAAGTGGTTCGATTCTCGAACTTGTAAAGGTAATGATTTTAGAAAATAATGATTTTAATTAATTCTAGAAAATTCCAGGAGTAAGAAAAAGACTAAATAACCTAAATATGATTTTTGAATAATTTTAAAAGTACCAGGAATCAGGAACCAGGTAATTCTAACAACCTATGTGATTAATAAGATAATTCTTTTTAAATTAATTGAAGCACAAGTAATTGCCAAAATTTGTTTTGTTATGCTAACAAACAGAGGTAAATCACAAGCATGGACTATTTAACCAAGCATAATCCATCAAGCAAAAGCACAACTGTTGAAAGAAAACCGTTTTTACTATTTAAAACTATGCAATTCTAATAATAAAAGAATTATAAATAATTATTAGAAAATAATTAAATCACATAAAATTGAGAAAATTACCTTATCCATCATCCCAGTAAATAGACTTAGCTCATGGTGAAGAAAACTTGCTCAAAAGTTGATTTCATTGCTCAAAATATCAATTACAAAGGTGAATAACGCTGTAACAGCTGATGTGATACGCTTATATGCGTTACAGGAGATGGTTCAGCTGTTATAGGAGAGTTTTAAGCAACACAGCGTTTGAAGCAATAGACAACAGGAAATTTCAAATCAGCAACAGTTGTAAGTGTTGCTGAGTCTTCTTCTCCGGCAGTGATGGGTGAAGAACAGCCGGCCGGTGCAGTAGCAGTTGACCGGACTTTAACGGAGCTTCACCGGAATTTTCTATTTTCTTCTCTAAGGTTTTGTTGTCGATTTTATTGGCTTCTCTTGGTTTATATAGGTAGTAGAAACCCTAGAGAGAGTTCTAAACCTAATAGAACTCTCTAAAACAACCCACAAATCTCAATCCGAATCGAAACACAATTCCGGCCAAATACATGATTTCCGAGCTGATTTCACGGGATTTTTTTGCTGTTTAAGACTTGCGTGAGATGACTATCAATGTTGGAACAATCTAGAAGCAAAATATCTTACGAATCACAAGATTATCACGACCAGTTCAAACAGTTGAACCCCGATGAGTCAACTCGGTGACTCGGCCCGATCCAGCTCGCTGGGTTGACTCGCCTGGTTGACCCGCTGGGTTGACCCGATCCAGCTCAGCCCGATCCAAGGGTGCCCCAATCCAAAGTGTGGGTGCCTTGATCCATTTTCCCGGGTGCCTTGAACACTTTTTGAGCCAATTTTTCCACAAATCTTTATTCTTCTAATGTACCTACAAAAGCATAAAAACACGTAATAGACACAAAATCGAATACTAACTCACTAGAAATTAAGGTGCAATTTACACTAAAATGTGTCTATCATAAACCAACTAACCTAAAGCGAGTACTTTTCTCATTGCTTAATATTTAGACCAACTAACATGGAGCAAGTAAAATTGTGATCGCTTAACATCTAGACCAACCAATATAGCAAGTAAAATATCAATCGCTTCAGATATACCAATCATTCTAAAGCAAGTAAACTACTTAGTTGATAGATACATGGAGCAACTCTTTCTGAAATTGCTTGGTTAAAGTTTTAAGCGATCAAATAATTTTGCTCGCTAAAAGTGATTTCTGATTTTGATTGGCCTGAAGTTGGTTGCTCAAGCTTTTGAGGTAAAATTTTTTTTACTCTGTAGAAGCAACTTGTGACTCAGGAGCTATTAAACTACCTAGTTGGAAGATACATGGAACAACTTAACCTGATGTTACTTGGTTAAAATTTTAAGCGATCAAATGATTTTCCTTGCTACAAGCGATTTGTTATTTTGATTGTCCTGAAGTTGGTTGCTTAAACTTTTAAGGTATCAAAGTTTTTACTCAAGTTGATTGTTTAAATTTTTAAGCTTCCAAATTATTTTAGAATTCAGATTTTAATTGGCTTAAAGTTGGTTGCTGGAAAATTTAAGCTACTCAATTTTTTTGCTCTTTTGATTTAAATAATCCGAAAATCTAATTACAATTAAAAAAGTTATAACTAAGATTTATATAATTAAAATGAAAACATCTAATTAAGAAGATTAGATAATTACAAATATATATATTTCATTTGAGTATCCCACCAAAAAGCATAACCCAATATTGTTTCATACACATACCCAACAAGAACCAAAATATATACAAAGTTGATGGTTCTTGTATCATCATAATGTCTAGTTTCACTTCCCAAAAGAACAAAAAACATATACTGCACATACTTTGTACACCAAAAAAAGTCAGCAATATAAGTCTTGTTGACTGCACATACATTGTACACCACATGTACACCAAAAAATAGTCAGCAGTATACCTGTTTGTTGACTGCACATACATTGTAAATCACATTGTGCAAGTTAAAAAAGTCAGCATTATTCCTGGTTGTTGCTTCAAAAAAAAACTGCGCACATCCATTATTCACCAAAATAAAAGGGACTTCAAGCTACGTTAGTCAGAGTCATCCTCCACATACAAATCCTTGTCTTGATTGTCATCAGCATCCTTCTTCTCTTGATTGTCATCAGCATCCTCCGCATACAAATCATTCTCTTGATTTTCATCAGCACCTCCATCTGCATGCACATCATGATCATCATCAACACCTCCATCTGCCTCATCTTCATGCTCATCTAGTGAATCATCTTCCAAATAATCTGGCATAGGTTAAAATCCCATCTTCTTCAAAGCCTCGTTCATATACTCTCTTAGATCACGCTCTCTCCGTTCCAACTTAATCCTTTTCTTCTTTTCCAAGTCCAGCTGTTCTTTGAGAGCAGCGAGTTGGGCTTCATTTCTTTCGCATAAGGTGAAGCTGCCGGAAGCGACTTTTGACTTACGAGGACGCTTGGCCCCATAGCGACGGGGATCAACAACCTTTGAATATATTTCATCGGGAGTATAGTTCACTTCGCCTAGACGAACTTGTTCACTCAGCCGGTTCATTTCAGACTGCATAAATATTATAAAAAAACAGGCAACCGATTAGTTTACACCTACCACCAGCACATTTTAATAGTGCACTTAATGACATGTAGATGATAAGGCTGCTTAAAAAATATATTACACCCATAATACTGAAATGAAGCATTGTTATTAAATGCACTCCCCCCTTCAAACAACATACCAAGCTCATATCCATGTCTTTCTATTCACATGTAGACTATTCCGTTATTCGATAAGCAAACATCATCAATTCATCATAAAAGAAATGAACGAATGAAGTTGAAAAATAACTCAAGCATTACACATAGACAGTTAGTAGAATTCACACAGACAGTTAGTAAATTAACTCAAGCATTACACACAGACAGTTAGTAAAATAACTCAAGCATTACACACATTACACACAAACAGTTAGTAAAATTCACACATTACATAAAATAAATGAACGCATGAAGTTGACAAACACAAACTAAACTAACCACAAGAAATCACACATTACACACAGACAATTAGTAGAATTCTTAAGCATTATGTAATGTTATAAACTAGAAGTAATACTGGAAGCAATACTGGAAGAAAGTCAAGCAACTATAATATCTGGTCAAGATGTTAACATAAGTGTTAAAAATACAATACTAGAAGCAAGTCAAGCAACTATATAGTATTTACACCACAGTCAATACCAGTACTGTGGCTAGTATTGTTTGCTAATAGCCATAGGTCCTCAGAGTGGGATTCAAGAAATGTTCCTATTGTATTTACAACTATATAGTATTTACACCACAGTCAATACCAGTACTGGTCCTATTGTTGATACTACTAAAAGAGTGGGATTCAGGAAATGCATTTAAAATCTTCAAGGATTACATCTTTTAAAGCATATGAGAGCAATGCAAGTAGCTAGCAAACAAGATGATCCCAGTTACAAAATATTTCCGAATGATAAAATATTTTGGTGTGCAAGCCATGTTATGAAACAAGTACAACTATAAGTAACACCTAGAAACTGATATATGAACACCAAGCACAAAAGTACATAAACCTGCTAATAACCAGTAGTAATACTCAAGGTGAGCCCTATTCCGTGTCTTTCTATTCACATGTAGACTATTCCGTTATTCGATAAGCAAACAGCATCAATTCATCATAAAAGAAATGAACGCATCAAGTTGAAAAATATTTCAATATGTAGCTCATGCAATTTCTCAGTAACAAAACTTCTTCATAATTTGACAAACACAAACTAAACTAACCACAAGAAATCACACATTATACACAGACAAATCATTCAAATTACAATCCAACACAAGGTTTCATACATTAACACCATAGAGTCACTGAAGACATGCTAATTGAAATGACATGCTACAGAATAGTCTACATGTAGTGTCATATTACGGTACAGTTCTGGGGAGGAAAAAAAGACATGCTAATTGAAATGAAAACAAAACAGGAAAAAAGACATGCTTCTTCTAATATGTAGTACCAGGGCTGATGAATATTTCACACGGTAGCAAAATTCGTACAAACATTAAGAAATGCATATTTAACACATTTAAACCATTAGGTATTATGCAGGCATTAACTGTTATGGTTCAGGCATTTAAAACATTAGCTATTATGAAGGAAATTTGTACCTGCCAGTCTTGACACACTTTACCAAGCTTGCTTGCTTTGTGTGTCACCATGAACATGCTAAGTGGATCAGTCAGGAGATTTTTACGTGCCTAATGATATAAAGGTTGTTAGTGTACCACACTTAAAGTATTTAAGACATGAAGAACATCCAAAATACAACAATAAATAATTTTTTAAGATTTACCCTCTCATGCGCTTTCTTAGCAAAACTCTGCGTACCATTTGTATGGTTCAGAGCTTGTGCCTTCCGCGCAAACCTTGATTTTTCTGATGCAGCCTACCAATTAAATATGAAAAAAATACAAGTTAGAAGACACTCTAACAAATATCTGGACACCACGGCTCCATGTTAAATGTTAGTGTACCTTGAACGCAACATTCGTGTTGAAGAAGTCACACATATATGTCCAGTCCTCCAAATTACGAATTCTAGGGGATGGATGCAGCAAATCTTCTTCATGACTATCAAACGAGCGATAATGCTTAGCCAACTCAGAGCGATATCTCACATAATCCAACCTCTTCTGTGTTCTAATAGTCTTTTCAGCGAATGCGTCATCAGGTACTAAGATATAGTAATCCTATAACAAAAAATAAATATGTTATACAATTACCATTGATTAAAAACATTCATGAAACTAAAGAAACTAAATAGAAAGGTGAATTAAGTTTTACATACCCTGACAAGTTTAGATACTCTTGCTATCTTTTCTTCAGGCATGTCTCTAAACAGACGCACAGTCAAATGGAAGTTGTCACTCTGGCGCACCCACATACCTATTGCTAGAATACATTCAAGGGCGAATGTACCCACCAAGCCGTGCTTAGAAACTTCCACTTTTAATTTATCGTCACTAATATCTCTGAGTGCAACATTAGGCAGAGTGGTAATACCCCTATTATTCTCTGTGTAATAAACGGAAATCAGTAGAAACAGTGACCAGTTAGTAGGAAATCAATTGTGAAAGAAATAGAGTTAAGTTAAAAAATTTTACTTTTACGAAGTGGTTGGGAAGAATCAACATCCTGAGGAGAATTAGTGGCTTCTTGCGAACAACCACGATGGTCTAGTTGTGGTGAAACATTGACAGGTTCAGCCACCTCATGAGTTTGATGTGGACGATACAACCGAGGACTCCTACGAGGTGTCGATTCAAGTTGACTACGAGCCAACAAAGTTTTTCTTCGAGGACTCCTGATCGGGGTTGACTCAAGTTCTTTATAAGACTGCTGGGAATGTCATCGAGGAGACACACGGGGATTGCTGCGCTGACCATGTGAGAGATTAGAAGCTGAAGCAGACCGTTGGTTGAGGCGATTTCCAACTTCATCACACATTGGAGTAGGGAAGTGCCTAGAAACTGAATTTTGACTCCCATTGTTTTCAACATCATTACGTGGTGGATAGAAAGGTTGTCGCAAAATAGATCATTGACTGCCACCCGTTACAGGTTCAACATCCCATGACAATGACCGTTGTGCTTGTGTTGAGCTTTTTGCCTTTTCTGGAATGACTGTTTGTAATGTAGGACTTATGGCTGGCTTTGTTCTCTTTAACGACCTTTGAAGAGTTGTTAAAGCTGCAGCAGCTCGCTTTCTGGACTTTAATACATTTGTAGAAGTACCACCCTTCTCTGCAGTAACCCGTAAACAAAACAGTTAATACATGAAAAACAAACGAAATGAATAAATAAACAAAATAAGGGAGAGGAATATTGTTACCTTTTACAAATTTCATGTGAACCGAACCTCCTTGTTGAGTGACCCTCGTATCACTCATGTGAACCGGCCCCCTTTGTCGAGTGGTCATCGGATCACTCCGGGGAACTTGCTTTATAAGAGCGCCTCTCATTCTAGCCATTTCTGAAAATGAAAAAACTGAACTGTTAGTTATGATAATTAGAAGCAAGTTGAACTGGAAGTCAGACCTTACTAAGAAGTCAGATCTTTGTCAGAAGTATTCATTTCATTTGTTTATTAAGTATTCACAGTTAGCAACAAACTTAAATGACCAATAAATGACAATGTATGCAAATAACGTCTACTGCACATAATGAGACAGTCTCACTCAAACATAAAAAGTAAGATAATCCAAATAACGTCTACTACACATAATGAGACAGTATCATTTTCACTCCTTAAGCAAGATAATGCAAATAACGTCTACTACACATAATGAGACAGTTTCACTTTCACTCCCTAAGTAAGATAACAACGAATACAAATAAAGTCCACTGCACATAATGTACCCAGTTATATTACAGTATTAAGAGTTAGCAACTAACTTCAATACAAAAGAATGACAATGAATGCAAACATTTATGAACGGGACTAATAGATTTCTTCCACAAACACTAACCAAAACATTCATCAAATATCAGATCCACAAACACTAACCTAAACCCACTAATTATAACTCAACAATATCATGAAACAAGCAGTAATGAATTAAACGAATGATATGCTGTTATAATGAAGAACCCTGTTTTGAACAGACAATAACGACAATGTAGAAATGAATCAGAAAAATAAAACATAATAAGAACAGTAACATCAGAGAGAGACCTTACCGAGTGAGCAGGTGGTCGTGATGGTGTTGAATGATTCAGATTCGGCGGTGATGGTGGTGATGATGATGTCGAATATGGAACCCTAGTTTTCGCAAGAGGCGCCTCAAATTGGTGGAGAGAGAAAAGCAAATGCCGAAAATGAAGGAGGAAATTTTGTTTAGGGTTTCGATAAAAAACAATTAACGGTGGTGATGGTGCCTCATACGGATCGTGAAAAATATTTTGATGGTCCAGATTTGATGTTGGATGGTCATACGGATTTTGTGTTAGTTACAATTTTGTGTTAGTAACCATTATGTGTGTTAGTTACCATTATGTACATGTGTTAGTTACTATGTTACTAAAACGAAAATTTGAAAGGTGGATAACGGATTTTGAATGTCGGAAACGGATATTTCTATCGTAACATAACGATTTTTGGAAATTAGGATTTATCAAAAATGTTTTTTTTTTTTTTTTTTTTTATCATTGTGTGTGTTAGCAATGTAGTCAATCTCGGATCTCGATCTCGTCGCGGCCGGGAACTTGACACCTTGACAACGATATCTCGGGGAGATTATCGGCGAAATCTCGGACTAACTGTTAAGTCATAATCACAATTTATAACCTGCATACAGAAAATAGATTAGTAATGGTAATAGAATTAGTTTATGCAAACAACACAGTTTCAATGCAACTATAATATGCAACAAACTAAGGAAACAATTGGAACAAACAGTAACTTTTTTGTTATGGATTATTAGTGTTTTCTCAGGAAAGGCTGTGATATTTTGAGTACAAGTTACAACAAATTCAGAATTGGTATACAACATGAATCCGGTATGAATTTATCACCAATATCTGTTATTCATCATATTGTTCATGAAGAAAATCATATTTCCTAAAATCAAAATGGTTCACATTAATCAATCAAATACTGTTTTAGACCTGAAGATCTATACAAAAGCTTAGTAAAAAATCATTCATTCCAGCACCCCTAACAAGTAGTCTATTGTAACTAGGGTTCTTAGTTTGTCACTTGTTTATAAGTTATGATTTGATGATTTGGGTTGAACCCCAACAGATGTTCAATTAAAAGGAATTGAGATGTAGCTTAATTTCTTGTATAAAGTTAAGCTTTTTCTAATAACAAAAAATATATGATCATCCCAATTGAAAGGAATTGGGACGCAAAGCTTGATGTCTCGTAGTTTATAGTTAATGTTGCGACTCTTAAGTTTTTGCACACATGAGACATCCCATTTTGCGTGTCCGATAAGTTTAACGAGTTCGGGGTTCCGGTGAAGATCCGACTTAGGGGATGAGGTTATTAAGACATATTTTGGAGTTCAGGGTTCGGGGTACCGATGAAGATCCGACTTAGGGAATAAGGTTATTAATGGTACAGATTTCAGGGTTAAAGGTTCAGAGTTCGTTTTATAAAATACACATGTTACCCCACACTTTAGAAAATAAATTGTGGACTAAATGATTTATAACACACATAAACTTTTAAAGATTTTCATTGATGGATCCAAATCCTTTCGTAACCTTACCCCAAAACGGCACTTACCTAAACCCAAACAGGGTTCCACTGAAACATAAAAAAGAAAGGGTTCCACACAGGGTTCCACACAGGGTTCCACTAAAACACATGAAAACAGGGTTCCACTGAAACATTAAAAACAGGGTTCACCGACAAAATTAAAAATAGGGTTCCATTGATGGATCCAAACATTAACTTCACTAACTTTCAAGTGTCCAAGTTGCAGACAAAAAATTACCTAAATCCAAATATTAACAGCATATTAATTCTCATCAACTTCTCTTACTGACGCTTTCTCCACGATCGGTACTGCATTCAGTTGGACTTAAACCGTGTTCCACAGAATCTGATGTTTCTCCACCATCAATAGGTTTTTAAGTTTTGTGGTATTTGATAAAATTATGTGTACTTTGATTAATTTGCTAAAATAGGGTTTTATTTTTTTGGTATGAAATTGGGGATTTAGAAGTAGTTTTTGGGTGTTACACATTATGTTTTGGTATGAAATTGGGATTTAGGAATTAGGTTTTGGTATGATATTAGGGATTTAGGAATTAGTCTGACATGAAATAAATTACTGTTACTTCTTTCTTGCTAATTGTAGAGGAGTTGATGCTGAGAATCACATGTAATCAATGTATGATGTTGAACTCTGAGTTTTGTCCTGGTTTATTCACTAGCATAGTGGCATGTAACTATTAATTAGATTGCAGTTTTCTTCCAGAAGTAGTGTTAGTGGTGTCCTATTGATTTCATGATCCAGCACTTGAATATTTGTTTTTGTGTTGGCAATGATCCATAGAGTGTTTAGATTCAACATGTCATGGTATTTTCGGATGTTTGTTATTCTTGTTAGCCATCTTGCAGCTCAATATTAGTCACACATCACACAATCATGCATCTCTGTTTGTTGAGCCCACAATTGCAGTACTTTTACATCCTTAACAATGAAATCTTTCTAAGACTATGTTCAATGCAGCAGTGAATGTGTATATGCATAACTGTTGATTTATGCGAAGCTAAATGATTGCAGCAGTAATCTTGACTTACTGATGAGAAGAATATTTAGCACTGTGCTATTGCAAAACCTCATGTTGCTAAGGAAAACTATTACTATGGCCGCACACAAACCGTTTCAATGAATTATTCCTTTTTTTCTGTCACACAAACGATTCCAACATAATGACAAGATCTTCTTCCTGTCATAATGCATTAAGAGGCCATCCACTAAAATGATGGTTTTTATGTTAACAGTACAAATATATTAATTATATTAACAGCGCAGAATGCTTAAGAATTCTACTAATTGTGCGTGTTCGATACAGATATTATAGCATCGATGGATAAGAGTTGGATTAAAAATCATAGGAAAGAGGAGGCGTTTCGCGAGGGAGTCATAAAATTCCTAGAATTTGCGTTTGAACATATACAACCTGGGATGGAATCAATTCTTTGTCCGTGTGTGAACTGCAATAACAATTTATACCGTTCTCGAGATGACGTCCATGTACATATATTGCGTCAGGGGTTCACTCAAGGATATACTAACTGGATATATCATGGGGAGGCAGAGGTAAGGGAACCTTTGGGTACTAGTAGAACAGTTGAAGATAACTTGCCGGAAAACGACGATTGGGATGAGTTGCTAGGTGGTACGGGAGCAGCTTCGAACTCCGATGCTGCACAGTTTTACCGGTTATTGGAGGAGGCCGAGGAACCCTTTTATCCAGATTGTAAGAACTATTCAAGGTTATCATTTACTGTGCACATACTTTGTATTAAGACCCGTGGTGGATTGGCTAACAAATGGTTTGACGAGCTGTTGATTCTTCTGATCAAGGCAATTCCAACTGCCCTAATACCGAAGAACTGTTATGAGGCTCTAAAAACCATAAGGTACTTGGGTCTTACCTACCAAAAGATTGATGCTTTCCCAAACGATTGCATATTGTTTAGGAAAGACTATTCACTGTTGGATAAGTGCCCGGTGTGTGATACTTCCAGATGGAAAAATGATGGGTTGTTGGTAGATGATGAGTCATTTATTAGTGCGACAAGAAAACCTAAGAAGAAACTTGCTGAAAAGATAGTACGATATTTTCCTTTAAAGGCCAGAATTAAGAGGTGGTTTATGTGTCCTAAGACCGCTTCTCAAATAATATGGCATGAAAAAGAACGTATTGATGATGGAATTTTAAGGCACCCGGCCGATTCTGAAAACTGGAAGACCTTTGATAAGATGCACCCAATATTTGCATCCGAGGCTCGCAATCTGAGACTTACATTAGCAACTAACGGGATGAATCCTTTTGGAAATATGACAAATCCTCATAGTACATGGCCAGTTGTTTTAATCAACAACATCTTCCCACCATGGATGTGTATGAAAGATTCCAATTTCCTTTTGTCTATGATAATTTCAGGACCCAAGTCACCAGGAAATGATATTGATGTGTATCTGGAATTATTAATAGAGGAGTTGAAGGATTTATGGGAGTCTGGTATTCTTATTTATGATGCTTCAAAGAAAGATTTCTTTGTGTGTCGTGCAGCATTACTAGGTACTATTAGCGATTTCCCTTCCCTAGCCATGCTTTCTGGATGGAGTACCAAGGGACAATATGCATGCTCGTGCTGCAATAGTGACACATGTTCACTTCGGTTAAGCAACGTAGGTAAGAGCTAAACTTGTACTTATTTTGGATTGCTTTCCTTTTATGCCAAACTCTTATAATTTTGTCGAAATGTGATTTGTAGGTAAGTGGTGTTACATGTTTCACCGCCGTTTCTTGCCAATGGATCATAAATGGCGCAATCACAGGGCGGCCTTCAATGGAGAAAAAGAGAATCGCCAACCACCAAAGCTATTAAAGGGGGATGAAATACTTGAGCAATTGAATCATTTAGAGCAAGTTGAGTTTGGTAAGAATGGAAATCAACAAAAGATATTAGAAAAGATACCCTTTGATCACAATTGGAAGAATATAAGCATTTTCCAGCTGGAATTACCTTACGTGAGCTCGATTTTATTGTTCCATAGTCTTGATGTGATGCATATCGAGAAGAATGTTTGTGACATTCTGGTGGGGACTATATTGAAGGTCAATGGGAAGACAAAATACAATATAAAAGCCCGATTTGACCTACAGAGGCTGGGTATACGGAAGGGTACGGAAGGACTTATGGGCGACGAGAATAGGGGATAAATATAAGGTGCCAAACGCCTCATACGTGATGTCGAATACTGAGAAGGATTCATTTTGTATACTTTTGAAGGATATTAAGGTTCCGGACGGGTATGCATCTAACATTTCTCGTTGTGTGAACCTTAAAGAGCGGAGGCTTATAGGTCTAAAAAGTCACGATTGCCATGTTCTATTGGAACATTTGTTGCCGATAGCAATTCGTGGAAATTTGCCAGATGATGTGTGTGAAGCAGTGATTGAGTTATGTTTGTTTTTCAAAGTGTTGTGTGCTACGGTCCTTAATATGGCTGATTTAGAGGCACTGCAAGACAATATTGCAATCACATTGTGCAAGTTAGAAAGGATATTCCACCCATCTTTTCTTGTCGTGATGATGCACTTGCTCATTCATCTACCAGAACAAGCAAAGGTTAGTGGTCCAGTTCAGTATCGTTGGATGTATCCAATTGAGAGCTACGAATTATCATTGTCATTTTCCTTAGAAAGTTTACCTTATTTCTGAACACATACTAGTCGCAGTTGCAATTCTGTGATCTGTGTATGTCTGTGAACACATATAGTTCTCTCTATGCTATGTATCAGGTACTTGCGGAAGTTAAAGAGATATGTACGGAATAAAGCTCATCCCGAAGGCTCGATGGCGGAAGGGCAAATAATAGAAGAAGCTCTCGTTTTTGTTGAGCGCCATTTGAATAGTGTACCTACGCAGTTTAATCAACTTAGTAGAAACGAGGATAACACTCGATTTCAGTCAGCAGTTAATAAGTTGTCTGTTTTTAGACAAGCCGGTGTATTTCAAGGTAAGAAGCATGTGGCATCAATTTCAAAGGAAGAGTTCCACAAAATGAAATTCGCTGTTCTCAAGAATTGTGATGAAGTGCACCAATATGAGGAGTACGTGTTTTCTACTTGCTATTTTTCCTTATGTACAGTTCTAAAAATGCTAGAATCTGAGAATGTTCTCATGCACATGTGATTTGAATAATTTTGCTACGACATTATATACAGTGAACATAAATCTATGCTTGAAGAAACTAGAAACGCACATAAAAAACACACTGAAGAATTTCCTAGATGGTTTGAGCGGAAAGTGAGTCTCAATTCAATACTATTAACATGTTTATTTCGCTACACAATCAAATTTCTAACTTTGGTGAGATTTTTTTTGTAATGAACAGATTACCAACTGCACAAAGAGACCAGTCAGGTGTCTGAAGAACTATTATTATTGGCTGGAGGTCCTTGTCAAGAAGCTTTGGCTTTTAACATTTACACAGTCAACGGGTACCGCTTTCATACAAAACGTTAGGAGCTTCGAAGAGCGACACAAAACGCTGGAGTATGTGTAACCATCGAGAAAGATTACTTTGGAGTGCTAACAGATATTGTAGAGCTGAGGTATGTGGGTAGCTTCCGTGTTGTTCTTTTCAAATGTGAATGGCGGGATGTAGATAGTGATAGAGGATGCAGGAAAGATTGTAATGGGGTTGTTACGGCTGTTAATAAAACCATAAGTTGTTGGCAAGATGAACCATATGTGTTACCATCTCAAGTATCACATGTAATGTATGTGAACGAAGAAAATGGGTCCCAATGGCAAACCGTGATAAAACTAAAACCGCGGAACTATTATGATATGCCGGTGCGTGATATTAATACAGATATGAGTCCAAATGAAGCAGCCCAGGATTTGTACTCGACTTATTCAATGGAAGATGTCCAACGTGAACTGCAGCAGGATGATGATGATAATTTTCTTTGGGGTAGGACTGATGTTCCTGATGAAATCATCAATTATGTTGCGCCATAACAAGGTCGTGCGACTGTTGTCGATCTAGCTGATGCTGATATTGAAAGTGTCTATACTACTAGTGATGACGATGATTTGATGGAATTTGAAGAGTCTAACGACGAGATGGACTGTGATTAACCCGTCAGAATGCAACCATCGTAAACCCTAAGATACCAAAATTTTCATTTGCTACAATTTTCCATATTTTTCTCATTTTGGGTTCTTTAATAATTTTGATTTTATTAGCTCAAAATACAGTATTGTTGTTAATAATTTTTATTTTATTAGCTGAAATGATTAAAGTTTACATGAAAATTGTTGTTAGTATCTCTGCTTCTATTACCTTTTTTCTCATCAGTTGAGTCATAATTAATCTTGTTTCATTGCATAGTCCATCTGCCTAGCTTAGATTTCGTAGTAGCAGATTGGTGCTCCAACTTTCAAACTTAGTTTGTGGCTTTCCATTTCCTGAACATTCATGATTGTTAATAAATTCATTGTCATAGAAAACAACACTAGAGTGGTATTCTGTAGATTCTGGTCTAATTGAATCAACACTTAGATATGTATACTAGAGTCTAATTGGCGATGATATATGACTTAAATGCTATCAAATTGTACCTTGCGGTCCATTGATTCCTTCTGAGCACAAAGACAGTCCACTAGAGTTTAATCAATACGCTGCTTATGATCTGAAACAAGTATTGCTTGGGTTTAGGTGTATGTAAACTGGGGTAGTCAATTCTGATGGCGATGATATTCATGAACTTGATTTGCGTATCTGCATGGTGATATTGTGCAGGTTAGCATCAGGTTTGTTGTTGGAGTGAAGTATGAAGAGAAGGCTGCCTTTATGGAAACGAAGGAGTAGGAACATCGGAAACCCGGCATGTGAATGGTTTTCCAGATTTTGGGCGAGGAATGTGGCGTGGATTTTATTTTATGGATTTTGGTTATGAATCCGGCATGTTCTGTTGATTTTTTTTTAAAGTTGTGTTTGTGTAGTTGTAATTAGGAAAGCAGTTGTTGATGGGAAGGTAATGATATATAAATATAAATCTATCATCTTTGGGCATGGACAATTGGAGTTTATCTTTTCTTTTGTGTTAATTGTAATTCGATGTGGAACTTACTTCTTAGTTATTTTTCTCCAGTTTGGATTCCTGCTGTCTAGTTTTGCTGATCCAAATTTTGAACGCTCGGGTCTACACTTAGTCGTCAAGTATTATAATCATGAAATAAAACAGATGTCAGTCAAAATCAGTACAACGATGGATGCATTCAAATTTATACTGTCCATTGAGATTTTCTTATTTTATTTTCTTCATTGCAGGGCATGTTCTAAGTGTTGCATGGAGTTCTGATGCTAAGTCAATATTTTCAGGGAGTAGTCATGGGTATGTTATCTTATTAGTCATGTCTTATTTGGGTTCTGTTATTTGTTACTTGTGATAATTGAGAAATTTTGTTTGTTTTTTTTATTTGTGTTCGTCGAATTATCACTTATATATATGAATTATCACTAATGTGATTCTTTCTTACAGTTTACCGGCCTTTGCAGTTTCATAAGATGCTGGGATGCCCAGTCTGCGTATGAGGTCTATATGATATAGCAACAGCTAAAATTGCAACTGCCAGAAACCAATTTTTGTTTGTTTAGTGTAGTCTGGGGTGAGAATATGAACTTGTGAATTTTATCATGTATGCATTATTGCCATCATTGTTACTAGACTACCAGTATAACTAAAATCAGCATTCCCTTTTAATCATAGACAGTACATGGTTGTGGTTTGTGTTTCTTCTTTACTTTTTAATTTGTTTAAAGATACTCATTGGAGCTGACTTCTATAGGGGTGTGCAACCATGCATTTCACTTCCCACTGCATCAGTCGTTCGCGCAAGACTCGCCAAGTTTGTCCATTGGGTACGCTGAACTCCCCTGCATCTTCTCCTTCACTTTGTATTTGTCTATCCTTAGTAGGCCTTATTAACTTAATGTTGTGTGTGGTGTATTATTGTCATGCAGATAACAGTAAATGGGAATTCCAGAAGGACGGTCACTGATAGTGCTTCACTGGTGACTAGCAAGGCATACGACTTGTATCTTCTTCTTTCACTCTGACAACTCTGGTAGTAAAGCCTGGATCTGTATTTTTCAAACTTTTCTATGCTTCTGGTTTTTTTTTTTTGCTCTGTGCATCTTGAATTTTTGGGTTGTGAAGTTTCTGCAGTTCCATTCCAACTATTATAACTTGTCTAAGATGTTCATTAGTTACTGAGAATATGTTTTGAGTAAATTTTTTCTCTCATTGTAGCTCCCTATGGAGACATTTATGTGATTTTAGTGAATTACCCTTATCCGTCTCTTTGTATTTGGTTTTCTGTTCCTAAAATTACCATTCAAGTTGATCATTTTAGTTAATTTTCAGGCACTGCTTATTCAGGGATGGGTTAACCATTGTATCTAGGGACCATCACTTATTCACCTGCACTCTCTTCATTCCTTGTTTTGAACCCAATTCTAAATCACTTATTCACCTGCACCATCACTTATTCACCTGCACATGTAATTGGTTATCACATCAGTCTAACACACTGAACGTCTTTCTTATGGCTAACTTTGGCACCCAGAATTTTACTCTTGGGTCTCTACTCTCTACATTGACCAGTATGTGCCTGATAGGCTAACATAATGTGAACAAATGGGAGATTGTTAAGTTTTTTTTGTTGTTTTTAAGGATGTGGGAATTCTCGGTTGGTTTATACATGGTCAACATATGACCGGATTCTTTACTACTTACTGCTGTGTATGGTGTTGTGGAAGCTGCATCTACTGCATTATATGGTCCTATCATTGGGAATTTGGTGAATAGGCTTACATATGTGCAGGTGCAGTGTTGTTCATATTTAGTGATTTCATTTTCAGTTCCCATGTATAGAACACCATTTAATCGATTGCACTCGAGTTGACCGTGCAGCAAGGACCACTGTGCGTATGCTTGAAAGTTTAATACGACTATCCCAAGGTAATTGTAAATTTCCTGAAGCATGTGTATACGTAGTACACCATTTCGAGCTTTTCCTGATTTGACGCTTTTTGTTTTTACAGCACATGCAAGACTCATGTTCAGAAATGATGTCACTCGGCTTGATGCTATAGCTGCCATTCTGTGCATCGAGTCATCCATGACCACCTTAGTTATATGGAACTTACTTCTGATTCTGATTCTCGTACTTTTAATCGTATTATAACTATCATTACCAAAAATGAAACATACGTTACTTTCTTTTTCTGTTTCCAGGAAAAGTTACTGGATGGATAGGAAATAGCTGTGAAAAGGCTTTCTAAGGGTTTTATACAGGGTTTAGAGGAGCTTAAGAATGAAGTTGTTGTTATCTCAAAAGTCCAACACAGGAATCTAGTTAGACTTTTAGGCTGTTGTCTTGAAGGGGATGAAAAAATGTTGGCTTATGAGTATATGCCGAATAAAAGCCTGGACGCCTTCCTTTTCGGTTTGCATGAAACTTGTCTATGTTGATGTCAATTTGTATCTCTATATGCACATATAAATTGAGTTTTATGACCAAGCATAATATAACATATTGTGATCTTCCCTAATGTAAATGACGTTATTCTAATATAAATGACGCTATTCTAATGTAAATGACGTTATTGATGGCTCGATTTGGATATGTAACAGTGTCCGAAAGCTAAAATCTCAATTAAAATTATCAGTCATTTTTTCATCGATCTTATTCGAATTCACTAAATTTTCATTGATGTCGCTCCAATTCACTTAATTAGTATTCTTTATTTTCACTCGAATTCACACAATCATCAGTTACTTGATTTCATTTGACCTTCTCGCTCCCACTCAATTTCACTCGTTATCCATCAATTTTATTGAATATTCCTCAAACTCACCAAATTTTATTCATTATCCATCAATTTGACCAAAAATGGAGTAATTTAAACACAAACATTATTTTCGTTTTTTAAGTCTAAAACACACACATACAATGATCCTTAAATTGTTTATCTGGCCAATAGAAAACCAAAAAAATCTGATCCAACGTATATAAAACTATAGATTTAGGAAATCATTATTCATTGGAATTTTTCTCAGGTTATTAATTTTTTTTTTCTTCCATAAATACATATTCCTCGATATTAAAATATACGAATATTTTACTAATTAAAAAATATATAATATTCAAACAAAAATAATCAAAAAGGGTGTTATAACCAACTATAATCGTACTAAAATTGACGAATACAATTTCTTTCCAATGAGTCACACGGATCACAATCCGCATGACTAGATAGAACTAGATATAAAACGTTGATGAATTTTGATCACACGGTCTATCTTTCTCCCTCAAGTAATTCACTTTTTAACATGTGGTGGTGGCTTAAGCTTAGTTGTTGAGAGAGGTTTGAGCAACCAATTCATTTTCTGTTGCTACGAGTCTGTACCTCAAAGTGAATAGCTACATGATCACTTTTGTAGATGCTATAAATTACTTGAAAAACGGATCTAGCAATTAAACATATTTGCTCGTGGCTCAAACTTAATTGCTGGGAGAGGTTTGAGCAACCAATTTATTTGTTGTTGCTACGAGTCGGTGCCTCAAAGTGAATAGCTACTTGATCAACTTTTAGATGCTATAAGTTACTTGAAAAACAGATCTAGCAATTAAACATATTTGGTTGTGGCTCAAACTTAGTTGCTGAGAGAGGTTTGAGCAACCAATTTATTTGGTTGTTGCTACGAGTCGGTGCCTCAAAGTGAATAGCTACATGATCACTTTTCAAGTTGCTATAAATTACTTGAAAAAAGGATCTAGCGATTAAACACATTTTTTCGTTGCTAAATAATAGTGGACACAGGTTTATAGCCGCTAAAATTTCTGGCAGTTGCAATTTTAGATGCTTAAACTATTAAAGCGACTAATTTTTCGAGCTCTTGTAAGATTTTAGACGCTTAAACCCGTTTTTCTTGTAGTGGCCTCTCGGCCTGTCTTCGCAATGATGTTAGTCCTTAATTTGATAAGAAAAGGGTTGGAAAAGCTAGTGAATATCTTAAACTTGTTGTTTCGAGAACTACTCATCCTTCAGTTGTTGAGAACCCATCGGTAAGCCTTACTTCTTTCCTTTTTTTACCATTGCATATACATACCCATTATACGGTCGAATAGGTATAAGTATGTGTCAATAGACGAAAACTTCGAATTAAGTTCGCATCAGAAAAAATCCATCTATAGGTCATGCCGCGGAAAAATTATAGAATCTTCATATGATATCCGATTTTAGTGGTTGATCCTAATTCTTGAAGCTAAGAGACCCACATTTCATACGCAGAAAGAAAATCTGGATTTGTAGTCCATTAGTATGTCAAAAATACATGCACATTTGTTATCAGAAGGAATCCAGGAATATTCAAATTTTGTAGACTTTGGTGCGAGGGTCATATCTCCTTGCCCGTGTCTATGAATGATGCGCTCTTTTAGTATGTTATGTTGGATTAATGGGGCTTATATGATTTTGGAAAGGGGAGAAGATCCTAACCAATACTAAGACAATAAGAATGTATCTCAATCATTGCGTAACACACCAAACACTATTGTTATGTAAGTATAGAATAATACAAAAATATGTTTTGTGAATAAAAACGAAACCTTAGCCGATATTCTCAACTTATTAATTAGTTTGGGTTAATTAACGTTTGATACTTGGGTTTTTTCCAACTTAGGGTTTGGTACCTGGACTTCACATTGATTTTGATAGAATCTGTTAAATTTGATTATAATTAAATTTATTTTCTAAATGCATATGCATTGACTATTTTACCCTTTATTTGGACTAAATTATCCTTATTGTCACACACACTTTTTACACGCTTTAAAATTCTAACCTAATTAACATAACTCTTCATCCCAGTTTCTTCCGCCTTTCCTTCTTACTTCTTCACTCTCCTATCTTCCGACCATTCTTCCATCTTACGACCAGCTTACTATAAAGAAATACTAATCCGATACCAAATTACTAACACAATCGAGTGAATGGAAGTTGGGTTTAATTGAGAGAATTAGAATGGAAGTTGGGTTCAATTGAAACCGAGAAAATAAAGATGGTTATGTGATAGTCTGCTGTTGAGAATTGGGTTTCAGTAGAACTCGATTTTAGGTTCAATTTGCAACAAAATATTGAAACCAATAAACCGAGTAAAGAAGAGAATAGAACGTGGGTTTGAACTGAAATTAATAAAGGGTATGTATATTGAATGAATGGATTTGTGTTGATTATGTTGAAACCATCGCAGGGAAGGAGATATAGTGGCATTGTAAATCACCAGCGATTCCATAGTTGAATCAAAAGCAGAATGCACATAAGGTTGTGAAATTGCATGAACAAGAAAGTGGCTGAATTGTGGTGGTATGATATTGGCTGATATGAGTGTGATTTTAATTAATATCACACATTCATAAATAACTTTTAATCACACAGTTCATCAATCATTTAATTATCAACAATTAATCTTCACTTCATATCACCAACAACACAACCATCTTCTAACTTCATCAAAACCTGAACCACTTCCAGCGACCACCTCACTCAAACCCAAAATTCATCATACATTCGAGCCACAACAAATATCATTCTCATCTCGGAAGTCACACATAATCCAGCACCTTCACAATTCACAGTGACCATTTCTAAACCCGTTCATTTATCATAACAAGATTCTTAAAATATCGAAATCAGTACTTCATTGCCTGTGCTCGTCTCCATGAATACAAAGACAACCAATCTCTCCATTCTCACTGCCTATCCAATTTTTTTATCATTGTGGTTACCAAAAATCTGGCATCTATAAAGATATTTGGATCATAACCAATATAATCTGAATCATACAAAAGTTTGATATCATATCATAAAATCATCCTATATTAACTTTTAAAAGACGGAAATCAATCAAAACGAGAAATAAATTAACTCAAACATTTAACGTGGTTTAACAATCTAATTGTTTACATCCACGGAAAAAAGATTTGTATTTTTATTGTTCATCATTACATACTATACAATCATGATCATATTAATCAAGGATCAATCAAACTAAATTTACACAAAGTCTCATACCTAAACTCCTGCCTATGATTGAATGCCTTCAGTCCAATTTTTTTCCAGATTTTCTATCCCCTTTTCCTGTTTATGAGCTTGGTATTTATAGCCAATTTGATGGGTCTCACCAATTTACCTTTCCACCTATTTATTCTTATCCATTCCTGGTGCGAAATACAGTCCCGCAAAGCCCATTTGTAATTTCCGCAAGACTTGATCATAATTCCCGCAAGTCTTAGCATGCGTACTACTTGTTTTCCGTCATTTCTCACTGGTTATCCCGCAGCTCTTCTGCGGTCTTGTATTTAAGTTATTTTTTTGGATTTGGATAGGTTGCGGTCTTATTCACTACAAAAAAAAACGGGTTTAAGCGACTGGTCATTTTAAGTCGCTTAAAGCCCCTTTTAAGTCGCTATAACCGTTATAGCGACTAAAAGTGGCGCTCGCTACGTTGGTTTCCCAAATCCATGTATCTCAAAGCCTTGAGCGACCATGCAATCGCTCTAGTAATAAACCAACTAACCTTAAGCGAGTACATTTCTCATTGCTTAACATTTAGAGCAACAAACATGGAGCAAGTAAAATGTTGATCGCTTAACATCTAGACCAACCAATATAGCAAGTAAAATATCAATCGCTTCAGATACACCAATCATTCTAAAGCAAGTAAAATACTTAGTTGATAGATACATGGAGCAACTCGACCTAAATTTGATTGGTTAAGGTTTTAAGCGATCAAATTGTTTTGCTCGCTAAAAGCGATTTCTGATTTTAATTGGTCTGAAATTAGTTGCTCAACTTTTGAGGTACCAAAGTTTTTAAACTACCTAGTTGGAAGAACTATTAAACTACCTAGTTGGAAGATATATAGAGTTTGAAGTTACTTAGTTAAGATTTTAAGCGATCAAATAATTTTGCTCGCTAAAAACAAATTGGTCTAAAATTGATTGCTTAAAGTATTAAGCATTCAAATTATTTTGTAATTCTGATTGCTTAAAGTTTTAAACAAGCAGATCTTTTTTGCTCACTAAAAACAAAATTTAATTTAGATAATCCTAAATTATAATTATAATTAATAATTAATATTAAACATTATTACTAATTAAGATTATATAATTAAAAATAAATAACAAAATCAAATTAAAATTAATACTAAAAACAATTATAAATCAAATTAAAATCATAATTGATTAACTTTATTATTAATGAATTTAATTTAAAGTATTATTTAGTCAAAAAAAATTACAATCATTTAGTTGAAAAAATTACAATCATTTAATCTTCAAGGGAGTTGATTAAGTATTACAAGCTATGAATTGAATGTATATTTACGCATAATGTCATATCCATCTTTGTAGTACTTCAGTACCGTACCAAAAGGAACTTCAGGAGAATGTGCTTCATTCAAAAGCTTAATCCCCAATAAAGATGGATCGCTTCCATACCTGCAAATGAAAGATGACATACTAATTAGGAGGTGCAGATAGAAATTCTATATGCTCATTCACAATAAGCAATTGTCAATACATAAAGACTGTTATAAGAGCAGTTAGCAATTAGGAGGTGCAGATAGAAATTTTACTTGGAAGCTAGGAATTCTATACCATCAAGATTATCATACAACAAGAATTCCAAGTCCAGAACCTTAATAGCAACTATTTCATTAAGTGGAACACAGACAGCTCTGTACACAGTAGCACTAACACCATCACCGACTTCCTCGTACAGCTTGTAATCTTTTGCATCAAGAGGAAATTTCTTCTCAGATATTTGGTCCACACAGCCTACAATTCAAACCACAAATATGAGAGATTGAAAAGTGAAAACTAAACAAACTCACATGAAGAATCACATAAAACAGAACATAAAAATTTAAGAGTTTGTTATTAGTGTCAACAGAACAGATTCAGTCTCGTCATTGAGTTCATGTATTTCATGAGTACATTACATTATAGACTCTTGTTACAATTACTGATATTCAGTTTGTGATTTTAGTAGTAAAGAAGAAACATATGTAAAATGTGTGGTTCAAAGTTGTATCCGTGACTCTCTGTAGATACCCAAATTCACATACAATCTAAATACCCACAAGCATATTTTCCCTGTCCAAATAAACACAATCTAAAGATACCCAAATTCACATAAATTCGGCAAGTGTTCTTGCGTAAAAGACTTAAAATATATAAATATATTTTTCTAAGAGACATTAAGTGTGTAGAATAAAGAAGTCATCTGCTTGAACAAACCACTACATATGTTAATGAAAAGGGAACTCTTACATTGGATGTCTTCGAGATAGAAAAATAGCTGAAATACAAATAAATGAAGTACATTCCCATCCAAATCAGTTCTCATTGACTAGAGCACATGTGACATCAATTCAAGACAGTGCCATCCTATATGGAAGAAAAAAAATAGAGACAGTAAGTACACAACATGAAAATAAGAACTGTGGACCCTTGACAAGAATGAACAAATGGGATTGCTAGGTGGTATAATATAAATATGAAAGCCCTTACATGTAAACGAGCTAAAACTGGACATACAAGAGTGTAGTCCAGCCTGAAAGATAGGTTCAAAACAGAAATGAAGTGCACACTGAATTTATGATTCCAGAGGCGACCAGAATTATAAAACTAGAAAATACCTTCTTGGGGAAATTCATTAGATTTGGATATTTGATAAGTGCAGTTTTTAAAGTACTTCCAGTAATCGGTGCCATGTTCATTATCAGCGCGGATAGAAATAGAGTGTTCGATTATAGACGCAACAATCTCCCTGCTTCCTCCATAGTTTCCGTGCAGTTTTCCGAGTAATCACCAACATGATCTTGGTTTGGTACCTAAGAAAACAATGAGAGAACAAAATCCGACTCAGCACTCTTTAGCGAAATTAGTTAACAACAACAAAATTCCATGACAACATGAGCTGAACTTACTAAAATTTCACATCCAGCTAAGATATTACCAGGAACTTACTGGAGCCCGGTGTCTAATATGTCAAATTCCAGTTGAATACAAGAACAATCAGAAGCTGAAGTGTGAAGCTCCTTTCTTACAACCACATTTGATCTTTACTAAAGAACAAAAACATATGTCAGTTAATGCGCAAAATAAAACAGGAAATCAAATTGGAGTTGAGAATGTTGCACAAAATCCCTGACCCAGTCTCGCAGATTCAACCTGTCAAAGTGCCAACAATATAAAGTGAATGA
>JAJJMC010020972.1:13394112-13538858 GCA_023531435.1 Papaver californicum | reverse complement strand
AGTTGCTGAGAGAGGTTTGAGCAACCAATTTATTTTGTTGTTGCTACGAGTTGGTGCCTCAAAGTGAATAGCTACATGTTCATTATTTTAGTTGCTATAAATTACTTGAACAAAGGATCTAGCGATTAAGTGTATTTTTTTCGTTGCTAAATAATAGTGAACACATGTTTATTGCCGCCAAAATTTTTGGCAGTTGCAATTTTAGACGCTTAAACTATTTAAGCGACTAAATTTCCGAGCTCTTGCTAAGATTTTAGACGCTTAAACCCGTTTTTCTTGTAGTGATTTGAATCATAGCATGTCTGACACGTAGCTCGTAAAAGTGAATCGTCATGCTTTAGTTCTTTTTGTTCCGCAACTTGTAAAGTTGATACGTGTCCCTCATGTATCAACGCTCATCATTACTCCTTTATTGTGTCAGACTTTCCCGCAACTTGGTGTCGGTCAGGCAGCAAGGATATCTGTTTTGAGCAGTGTACCTTACTTTCCCGCAACCCACATGTCAATCATGCATTAACGTTGTCAGGTTCAAATCTTATCAACTTTGTAACCGTCGGCTTAATGCTTTAAAAGGCTTTGTTTCACTGCTTCTCGTCTCATCGTAACTCTCTCCTCCTCCAATAGTTTTTGGACACGTGTATCTTGGATTTTATTCCCTCACAATTTGCCCCTTTTTTCATTCAAATTTTGACACATGGAAAAATTTAGAAAAGGAAAAATTATTACTTTTGCACCTGCAATAACTTCTCTTCCCACGCTTAGTTTCATTTTTTTTCCGATTTTCTTGCTAGCAGTAGCATCTTTTCTCACGTTCTTGTCAGTTGGCGGTTTCGAGGCAATTAATTCTCTGATAAAGTTTCTCCCTTTTTCAGTTTTCGATGGTTTAGTTCGTTTCAGCTTTCTCCTATTTAATGTCGATTATTTCCCTCATTCCATTCTTTACACCTTTTGTCTTCTTCTTCTTAAAGTTTTAGCTCTTTTCATTCCTTTGAAGTTTTCAAAGATTCTTCAACACCTTTTCATTCCCCTGAACTTCTGTGATCAAGGATTCTTGCATCGGGATCAAATTTTTTCTCTTTTCAATCAACATATTTTTCTTCTGTCTTTCACTTCATTGTAAGTAATCCTTTTCCTTTTTCCTTTTCGTATTTGTTTGTTTATCAATCTCTGTATCTGAACCTTTTTGTTTAATCATTGATGATGATGATGAGGTTGATGTTCTAATCTGCTTATTATTTGTTGGAATGAATAATGATAATGATGATGATGATGATCTCTCTTTTTGATGATTGGTTGTTTTATTATGATCCCTTCTTTCTCCTGATCAGAAAATTATTGGCTGATTTGCATTTTGATGTGATGAGCATTTTGTTGTTCCTTTGCTTTGCAATTTTCCTGCTTTGTTTTTGCTTTTGATTGTAATGAACTTATTTTTTCTTGCTTTCGTGTGTAGATAGAAATTCATCATATCTGGAAAGAATAATGCCAAAGTTACTGGTGATGCTTCTCATCAGGATGATCAACCTTTGGTTAGAAAATCATCTCGCTATCCTGTATCGACAAGTCACCATACTGGATCTACAAAGCCCGCAAGTGTTCCTGTTACGGTCAGCAACCCTGCTCCCAAGAACAAACGGGCTCATGAAAGCTGTAGATTTAAATCAGTGAACCTTGAGGAATTCAAAAGGAAACATCATCTTTGCCGATTTAAAGTCTCCTTTTATGATCATGTTGAAGATGAAATTACCTTGGAAATGATGGAAGGTTTCGATTACAGCAACAACAAGTTATTAATCCCTGCGGGAGCATTAGATGCGGGCCTACAACTTCCTTTATATCAGAGCGAAAGTCCTTTTCAGTTTGAGGTTCTTGCCAGCCGAAAGCAATCCCAGCAAGGCTTAGTGCGGTCCATCACTCAATATAATGGGAATTGGTGGCGCATACTGGATGAATGTAGCATGTGAAGCCAAGGAAGAACCAATTCTACTTGTTATGTTCCAAACCTTGCGGAACGTAAACACTACATGGTGGAGAACTTTCACGTTACCTATGCGGATAACATTGCTGCAAAAAATTATAAGAAATGGAGCGTTGGCCCGAGCCGAAAGGGTGGTGAAGGATTCCGCCTGCTAGCGAAAATCGATAATGCCAAGCTGAAGTACATTTCCGGGATAGTACTTCCTCTAAAGGAAAGAATCCGCGAGGATCACGACTACAAATGGTACCGCACCCCTCTAGTCATTGAGGATCCATGGGTTTTTGGATTCGTCACTGATAAAGTGGTTTAGAGTCTTCTTACCCGCTTCAATGGTTACTGCCCTTGGCGACTAAATTTTATTGACTTCAAGTTCGCACTTATCACCGTGGTACATAAAGTTTCTGTATTTTTGTAATTTATATATTGCTTAGTGGTTAGAGTTTCTCTTTGATGGTTAAAATTTCCTCTTTTTTTTATAGCCGCAAGCTGAGCCGCAGGCTGACGAAGGCGTAAAAGATGATGCGGGAGTGAAACGCAAAGATGTAACCCCTGCAGAAAAGGTATTGTTTTATCCTAAAGAATTTTAATAATCCTTATGAATTTCATTTAATGAATTACTGTGGTTTATTAATAGGGTCAGAAGAAAGTAAAGGGCGCACCCCGTGCTTCCACGGACAAGGAAGATGGAGAAATTCGAGATTCTCCCCTTCACCGTCCACTCTTGAGAGGTGAAGGAAGCTCCGCTCGAGAGAGACAAGAAGAAGAGCAGAATATACCTCTTCAAATAACAAATTTCGAGTCTGTGGAACAAGTTGGTGCTGCGGAAGAAATTTCAAATGCTGCTATCAATTTCTCGCATCAAACTGTCGTTCCCGATCCCTCTTTTTTCCTTCAATTATCTCATTTGGTTGTTGATGAGCCACTTGAAGCTGCCACAAGTGAAGATGATTCAACTGATGAAGAAGATTGCAACACTCAAGTCGATCCTAAAATTACTTCAACAGAAGTAGATCCGCAAGCACATGTTGCGCAAACAGATGAGTCTGCGGAAACTAACGCAGCGGGAGCAGATGAGTCTGCGGACACTAATGAGCCCACAAATACTATGGCAGAAACAAGACCTTCCATGGTTAACATTGCGAGTGTGGTTGTTGCTGATGCAGTACAGCCAAATATGGAGTTTCCGCAAATGAGTAAAGGGAAGGGGATTGCAGAATCTTCAAATCTCTTGGGAAAAGAAGAAGAAGCCTTTAAATGGTTTATTTCAAAGGGTCTTTTATCTGTTCCCAGCAATTCTTTACCAGTGAAATCAGATAGCGATTCGGTTTCACGCTTGCGAAAGTGCATGGAGGCTGTACCATACAAAGTGGTTAAATATGCTTGGTTGAAAGATCAAGGTGAAGCTGTTGACCCCACATTCCGTATCACCGAACCTTCTTCTCTTACGGAAATACTTGCACTTGCGGATGGACAAGTATATTCTTTTCCGCAACAAGCTCTTCTACAGGTATTTTAATTGTTTTTTGTACCCTTTGGTTTTTTATTTTTTTTAACTTTTAATTCCGCAGCTTGGACGAGGTCAAAGCGCTGTTCATACCGCATATCAATTCTTCAAAGCACGGTCCACAATGATGGAGTCCCAATTTAGGGCTGTAGAAAATGATGCTTTGGGTTTAAAGCGGGAAAATGACGCGCTCCGCCAATAATTGCTTGATCTTCAGAATCAAGGTTTTATTTTTTTCTTCTAGTTAATTTTTTTTTTTATTTTTTTTTACTTGTTTCTGAGTTACTTTATGGGATCAACGGAGGATTCAAAACTTGTATCTAGGATGCAGCGTAGAATTACGCAGTTGAGAGATCATGTTGTAAGAGTTAATAATGAGATTGTGGAAGTCAAGACAAGATTTAACGACCTTGTTGATAGTCATGATTTGGTCATACGGAAGCATAATGAATTAGAATCGCAGCATCGGCTTTTATTTGGGGAGATGGGTCGCAAGAAAGTAGAATTTGATGCCACTTTATTATGCACCAAAGATTGCGTTTCTGAGGCACGGGCAAGATCTGATAAATGGGAAGAAGAGAACCGCAAGCTTTGTGTGGACCGACAGAATATCCTTGCGGGATTTTCCAGATCGTATCATCATTCACAACTTTCTTCGTACATAGCTCATCTCATTGAGGATAGAGACAACTCAGCTTCAGAGGCTTATGCTAAAGGAAAAACCCTTGCGGATGCTCAAGCTATGATCCGTAAATTATCTGATTCTATTCTTCATCGTGAAAGCGACATTTTCCGCATGCACAAAGAAATAGCAAATGTACATCTAAATTGAATCATCTGCAGTATAATAAAGTAAAATTAAATCAGTGTCAACAGCATCTTGAACAACTCAATGCCAATTATAACAAGCTTTCAGGAAAATATGATTTTCTCGATGTTACTAAAGATGCAATGGGTCGCGAATTAGCAGAGTTTGAATCCCTCGCAAGAGGTATCCCATTTTACCACCCGTTGTTTTTGTTTCAGGATTTGAGGAGAAATTTAAAAATGTTTCTGTAAGAGCTGCTAAGGCTGAAGGTGAGCTTGGTGCGGCAAATACTAGGATGGTAGAGCTCAGCAAGCAACTAGAGCTAGCTTCTATCAAGGCTAACGAAACACAAACTCATCTAGAGCTTGCCTCTTCCAAGGCTAATGAAGCGCACGCTCAACTGGAGATTTTATATTCTAATGTCAAAGGAGCTGAAGGTAAATTACAACAAGAAGTTTTCGAAGAATGAGAGATTTGTTCGGGATTTATCTACTGAGAAAGGGAAAATAAAATTCTGGAAGACAAAAGTCCAAACTTGCGAAACCGAAGTAAATCGATACAAAATGGAAATTGAAAATAGAAAAGCTTATATTTCATGGTTAAGAGCTGAAACTCGAGTTTTAATTGCAAAATCAGTTAACAATACTCTTGATCAAGTACAAGCTGATGGATTTTCTAAATTTTACAAGTGCAAAGATGTCCCGGATAATCCTCCTTTTGAAGCTGATGTTCCCGCTCCTTAGCTTCCTTTGATGTTGCTTTATTTTTCTTTACTTCCAAATTGTATTTTCACTTTTGCTTTGTATTTTTATTCCTGCAAAACAATTCAATAATATATATATATATATATATATATTAATTATTAGTTCATTATGTGAGTGTAAATTTATTAATCCGCAAGGAAACTTTGTACCTTGAGTTACATTGAGGGTTGAAGCGCATATCTAACTTCTCTCTGGCAAGGAGGAAATTAGGATGCGGTCCCTAGTATGTCTCCTGAAACGGAGAGTGATACAACAATTAATGTCATGTTAGGCATCTCTGTAGTGAAAGACCCAATAGTTATACACTCATAAACATTTACATGGACTTTCTAGAGAGATTACATTCTGCTGCTTTACCTAGTATGAAACCAAATTGTTGTATAATTGCATTGCTAGTTGTGAGCACTTCCTGAAGTGGAGAGTACCTGATACAATAGTTAATGTCATGTTAGGAATCTCGGTGGCGAAAAATCCAATAATCATAGATATTCACTTGGACTTTCTAAAGAGATTACATTTAATCTGCTTTACCTTTTATGAACGCAAACTATTATAGAGTTGCATTGCTGATCATAGATAATATGGTTTGAGATATCGTGCGTTTCAAGGATGTTGTAGAATTTCCCCATCCATATTCCGTAGATGGTATGATCCTTGTCCCCTAATATCTTGTATAATATAAGGTCCTCCCCATGTAGGTGCAAACTTTCCTGCTCTATTATCCCTTTGGTATTCCGAGATTTGCTGTAGAACATACTGTCCTTCCACAAAGTTCCGCGATTTCACCTTCTTATTATACTCTTTGGCTAATCTTCTTTGATAATTTTTCATTCTTTGAAGTGTAACTTCTCTTCTTTCTTCTAAGTCATCCAACTTTTCAAGCATTAAGTCTGAGTTCAAATTCTTTTCCCATGCTTCTGTTCTTGTTGTGGGTAAAATAAATTCCGTTGGAATAACTGTTTCTGCTCCATATGTAAGAAGAAATGGTGACTCTCCCGTGGACTCCCTTCTTGTTGTGCGGTATGCCCATAGTGTATTATGAAGTTGTTCACACCATCATTTATGATGGCCATCAAGAGTTTTCTTTAAATTCATAGCAATTTATAGTGGAGTAGACTTATTCCTTTGAATATTAAATGCTTCGAAAAGCATGTCAATATTTCTCCCCTGTAATTGCTGTCCATTATCCGAAACTATAGCTACCGGAATCCCAAATCTACAAATTATATTCTCAAACAAAAATTTGAAAACATCTGTATCTCTGATATGTGCAAGAGCTTTGGCCTCAACCCATTTAGTGAAATAATCTGTGGCTACAATTAATTATTATTTTTAGTGCCTTCTACTAATGGCCCAAAAATGTTTATCCCCCATTTTGCAAATGGACAGGGACTGAGCGCGGAATTAAGTTCTGTTGCGGGTGCTTTTATTCTTTTTGCATAACGCTGACATTCTTCACATCTTTTCACCATATTTTCCGCATCTTTATGCATGAATGACCAGTAATATCCTTGCGTTTTTGCTTTTAATGCAAGTGATCGTCTTCCACTATGATTTCCCGCATCTCCATAATGTATATCTTTGAAAATTTGCTGCCTTTCTTCTTGTGATAAAAAGTAAAGGTCCCAAGAAAGATCTCCGGTATAGAATTTTATCCCGCAACTGATAATTGACAGATTTCGATTGCACCTTTCTTGCTTCTTTAGTGTTTGCGGGCAAAATCCCATTCTGTAAGTATTGGTGTATTGAATCCCTCTAATTTTCTCTGGATAATTCATTTTCTTATTTTTCTGGAAAATATGTATCATCTTTGTCAGCTGCATCTTCAATATGTTCCTCAACTTCTTCTTCCATGTTTTCAACTGCCCACAACTTAATAGACGGCTCATAAATGCGCCTAATTTTGACTACTGTAGTGTTTTGATCCTTTATCATTGAAGAAATAAATGCTAGTGCATCAGCATGGCGATTCTTGTCTCTGTATAAATGTCGAAAGGTTATATTTGGGATTTGAAGTGCCAATTTCTGCACAAGATTTTTGTATTCTATCGGATCTTCATCAAGCGCTTGATATTTCAACTCAACTTGCCGAATTATCAATTGTGAATCACTTGTGAGCCGCACATCACAAATTCCCAATTCAATGATAAGTCAAAGAGCATGAACCATAGCCTCATATTCCACTGTATTATTTGTATGTTCGCCAAACTCAAGTCGAAATGCATGTACAATTCGATCTCCCGTAGGAGTTGTAATCACAATTCCAATTCCCGCACCTTCTTTATTTCGCGCTCCATCAACAAATACCTCCCATCTGCGGGAATTTACAGAGATTGAAATATCTTGTGAATTATCGTCTTCTATTCCAGGCAGCCCTTAGATTTCAAAATCATCATCTATTGGTAAGTCCGCAAGGAAATCTACTAAAACTTGCGACTTTTATGCAGTTTGTATTTCAAATAAGATGTGAAACTGTTCCAGTTGTGCATTCCATTTTGCAATTCTTCCCACTTTTCCTACATTCTTCAGCACAGATTCTAACGGAGCTTTGCTTGGCACCCGCACATAATGTGTCAGAAAAAACGTGCGTAATTTCTGGGTAGCAAAAACCAGAGCTAAAATTAATTGTTCAATTTTGGTATAGTTTCTTTCCGCAAGGTTAAGAGTTTTGCTAATGTAATATACTGGTTTTTCTATTTTGTCATTTGTTCGCACCAATACTGCACTTATAGCATCTTCGGTTGTGGCTATGTACAAGGCGAGCACTTCTTTAGGTTCTGGATTTTGTAATGCGGGCAATGTGGCAAGATAGGCTTTAATATTTAGGAAGGCTTGCTCACAGTTCTCGTTCCATACGAATTTATTTTTCTTTTTCAAAGTGTCAAAAAAGGGCTTGTATTTATCCGAAGATCTAGCAATGAATCTGCCGAGTGCGGCCAAACAACCGTTCAATTTTTGTACTTCTTTATCATTTCTTGGAGATGGCATGTCAACAATTGCCTTAATTTTTGCCGGATCCACTTCAATCCCTCTTTTGGTAACCAAATACCCCAAAAAATTTCCTGACGTAACCCCAAAAATACATTTATCGGGATTAACTTTCATTCTGAATTTCCCAAGGCTTCAAATATCGCTTTCAAATCTTGTAAATGATCCTTTGAGAATTTACTTTTTACTAGCATGTCATCTACATAAACTTCGAGTGTGCGGCCTATCCATGGTTTAAAAATTGCGTCTACGAGGCGCTGATAAGTTGCTCCTGCATTTCTTAGTCCAAATGGCATTCTGGTATAACAGTATTAACCGTGTGGAGTGAAAAATGCGGTGTGTTCTTGATCTTCTTCAGCTAGAGCAATCTGATTGTACCCTGAATGTTCATCCATGAAGGATAAGGTCTCATGTCTTTCAACAGCGTCCACCAACTGATCAATGCTGGGAAGCGGATAACTATCTTTCAAGCATGCCTTGTTTAAGTTTGTGAAGTCTATGCAAATTCTTACTCCGCCGTTATTCTTGGGTACAATTACCATGTTTGGAATCCAGGTTGGGTATTGCACTTCTCGAATAAATCCTGCATCCATGATCTTTTTCAACTCCTTGTCAACTGACAAATGATATTCAGATGCTACCTTGCGTATGCGTTGTCGAAAAGGTGTAGTTCCTGGGTGTATGCGCAACTCGTGTTGAACAATACTTGGATCGATACCTGGCATGTCCTCCATCTTCCATGCGAAAATGTCCACGTAGTCTTTAAGTAGAGTGACCAAATTATGTTCCCTTTTTGTTTCCATTAACGTTCCGATCTTTATCATTCTGGGGAGTTCCTCTGTTCCTATGTTGACAATTTTGGTTTCTTCAATGGATGTAAAAGTGGATTTGGGAGCTCCTAATAATGTGGGAACCCCCTTTAACTACTATGCTGGAAGACTGCCTTCATCAATTTTTGGCATGCTTTCTTTTACTGAAATACCTTCATTTGTTTCATTTACTACCTTACTTCCCGCAGTCTTTATCATATATTGGCTTATGGCTTCTTCTTTAGCCTTCATCTTTCGTTCATTTTTCTTGTTTCGTTGTTGCTGTTGTCGCTCTTCATTTATGCGGATTTTTGCAAGAACACAAGATTTTGCTTCACTCTGGTCTCATTTGATCTCCATTTCCCCTCGCGTTGTCGGGAACCGCAAGTATTGGTGGTACATTGAAGTTACCCCTTTCAATTTATGGACCTAATGTCTACCAATGATGGCATTGTATGGAGATGGAGCCTCCACTACGCTAAATTTAGTTAGAATACTTATCGGTCCAACCACAACATCAAGTAAGATTTCTCCTTTTGGTTTTGAAGCTAACCTATTAAACCCATAGATTGTATAGCAAGAAGGCATAAGCTGATCATCTTTTAACCCCATCTTCTGGAAGGTATTATAAAACAATACATTAAGAGAGCTGCCCCCATCCATAAGAATCTTCCTTACATTCTAACTCGATACTGGTAGCGTAAGCACTAGCGTGCCATTGTGTATTTCAATCTTCTGATCTACCTCGTCGACAGAAAAAGTTACCGGGATGCCATCCATTCTTCCCATGCTTCTGCAACTCTTCCCGCAAGCTTGAAGACTTGTGACTGCGAACCCTTTTATGCAGTTTCTTATCAATAACTGCACTCATGGATGATTGATCAGATTCAAAATAGGAAATCATGTTAATAGTTTGATCATTTTGAGGAATATTCACAGTTTTCCCCTTATTGAGTCTTGGTGGAGGATCGGGTAAATAAATAAATTCTTTAAGCTCCCCCGTATCGATCAACTTTTGCACCTGCATCTTTAGATTCATGCATCGGCTTGTGGAATGGCCCCGATAGCAATGATATTCACAATATTCCTTCGAATTCAGCGTGTGTTGAGGCTGCTTTTCTTTTGTCCATGGCCACTGAAAAATCTTGTCTATCTTTTATTGCATTTAGGATTTCTGAGTAAGAGGTGTTGAGTTTAGTGAAAATTTTCTCCTCAAATTGGCGGATAAATTTTCTTATATCTTCAGACTTTGCTCACTTTGATTCAACGTCAGGAGTTTCTCCCGCAACCCTCCTTCCGGAACTGGTTGACGGTTCTACAAAATTTTTCCTGTTGGCATTCCCCTGATGCTGAGATATTATTCTGGGATGCTGTCTTTGTATGTCCTGCAATCTTGCATATTTTTCAATAATATTTCTGAGATCTCCTTTGTTTTTCGGGTTTTTATCATGAATATCAACAAAAAGTTGGCTTTCTCGGTTGGCTATCCCCCATTTATAACAGTTGATAGAAACTTCTGGAATTACATCCCCTACTGATTGACAGATCGTCTACCATCGATCTGTATAATCCCAAATAGACTCCTCTTTCCAAGATGCAAGGGAATATAATTTGTCCATGCTTTCCTCTACGTGCTTATTGTACATATATGTTTCTAGGAACTTGCGGGTCAATTGGGTGTAAGAATGTACCGGACCTTCTGAAAGATTATCATACCATGCTAGAGATATCCCTTTCAAGATTGAGGGAAAATACCTGCACATAACAACGTCATTTTTTTCCCACTTGGTCATGATGCGATTGTAATACTTCAAGTGAGTTGTTGGATCTTTAGTCCCATCGTAGCACTCACAGATGGGAATATTACAGTTATGCTGTATTGGCGCATCGCTAGGTATGGCGCCAACGACGTTCTTCTAGCTTCTTTTAACACTTCTATTAATTGCCCACTCTCTTTATTCTTCAAAATTTTAATTTCTTCTCGCATTTTCTCCATGTCCTCACAATATTTTCGTCATCTGTTATTTTGCATTTCTGAATCATCAAAATTCAATCTATCTGGTTCATTCCACTGACGTGCGGGTTCCACAAGCATCACTCTCTGATCTTTATTAAAATTTGCTTTTCATGTTGCGGGTCTGTTGGAGCTTACTTCTTGCCCATGTATTCTAGTTGTAGATGGTTCCGCACCATACTGGGCTTTTTCTTTGAGCATTTGGGTTTCTTGGGTCAAAAGTGCAATTTGTTCGGCACAAGTCTGTTGTACCTTGCGCATCTCCTCCATTTCTTCCATTAACTGTTGAATGTGGTCAATGCTATTTTGAGAGGTTTCTTCAGATGAATTACTAGTTGTTTGATTTTCAGAATTGTTTATTTGATCATTCATGGGTTGTTGCCCTTGTGATTCTCCCATCATTTCCTTTCTTGTGGAACCTCCATTGCCTGACTCCCCTAATTTCCTGTATTGACATCTTGATCTTGCATGGTTCTATGTGTCACTGTTTCCATTTATATGATCCCTTTTGAGATGTAGTGATTTCTTGTTTGTTCAGTCTTATGTTGCTGTAGGAATTTCTTTACCAATATTCTAAAAGAGTTCAGATAATAAGTTATGTGTTTCAAATGGTTTTATCATTCATAATAAATATATAATGCAGTCTGATTGAAAGAAAATATTAAACTTTCCACAAGTTTTAAAAGTTCATGTGCAAACAAGTTAATATCAAGTTCGGAAATTCAATTTAGTTAAACATAAAAATTAAGAACTTGATAAGCATAACAAAACTGTTTGGCGAAAATTTATGAACTAAATTTTCAAATGAACAATTTAAAGAATATAGTAAGTAACTTATTATATATGAAAGGTATAAAATAATGATATAATGTGTATAAACACAAAGACAAAGTCTATATATACATCAACTGATTAATTCAAAATAAAACCACATGTAATTTTTTTTCAGTATGATTCTCAATCATGATATTTTAAAGAAAAGAATTTTCCAACATAACATGATTCAAGATTTTCAAGAAGAAAATTTTGACAGGTAGAATAAATTCTTTACTACCTCCCTGTTTCTAGCGCCAAATTGTGGTTACAAAAAATCTGGCATCCATAAAGATCTTTGGATCACAACCAATCATACAAAAGTTTGATATCATATCATAAAGTCATCCTATATTAACTTTTAAAAGACGGGAATCAATCAAAACGAGAAATAAATTAACTCAAACATTTAACGTGGTTCAACAATCTAATTGTTTACATCCAAGGGAAAAAAGATTTGTATTTTTATTGTTCATCATTACATACTATACAATCATGATCATGTTAATAAAGGATCAATGAAACTAAATTTACACAAAGTCTCATACCTAAACTCCTGCCTATGATTGAATGCCTTCAGTCCAATTTTTCTCCAGATTTTCTATCAACTTTTCCTGTTTATGAGCTTGGTATTTATAGCCAATTTGATGGGTCCCACCAATCTACCTTTCCACCTATTTATTCTTATCCATTCCTGGTGCGAAATACAGTCCAGCAAAGCTCATTTGTAATTTCCGCAAGACTTGATCATAATTCCCGCAAGTCTTAGCATGCGTACTGCTTGTTTTCCGTCATTTCTCACTAGTTATCCCACAGCTCTTCTGCGGTCTTGTATTTAAGTTATTGTTTTTGGATTGGGATGAAGGTTGCGGTCTTATTTGAATCATAGCATGTCTGACACGTAGCTCTTAAAAGTGAATCGTCATGCTTTAGTTCTTTTTGTTCCGCAGCTTGTAAAGTTGATACGTGTCCCTCATGCATCAACGCTCATCATTACTCCTTTATTGTGTCAGACTTTCCCGCAACCTGGTGTCGGTCAGGCAGCAAGGCTATCTGTTTTGAGCAGTGTACCTTACTTTGCTGCAACCCACGTGTCAATCATGTATTAACGCTGTCAGGTTCAAATCTTATCAACTTTGTAACCGTCAGTTTAATGCTTTAAAAGGATTTGTTTCAGTGCTTCTCGTCTCATCGTAACTCTCTTCTCCTCCAATAGTTTTTGGACACGTGTATCTTGGATTTTATTCCCTCACAATCATCTTTCTTCAGATCAAACCAACCAACGACAAACGAACCCACCTGATTCCCTGAACCATTAAGAACAACGTCCCCATCTCTGAAATCTTTCTCCACTTCAAACCATAGCAAACCAACAAAGGAACACCCTCTGCGAAGAAGTTTACGGTGTTTTTTAAGGGATTAATAGAGGTGAAAGAACAAGAATAGAGGAATTAAGGTTAATGATGTTTGATCTCACCGTAGGCTAAATGGTTTTATTAAAACCGTTGGATCCTAGGCCCATTTTAGGGGTATATTTGTAAACTCAGTATTTATATTTTAAAAAATTTATTAACATTTGATCACAAACAGCCAATGCAGGTCAACGTCATTTCCAGGTACCAAACTCTAAGTTGGACAAAAGTTAGACCAAACATTAATGTTAGATAAAATCCAAGTACCAAACGTCAATTAACCCGATTTTTTTTCTTATAATTTTCTCGCTTTCTTAATTAGTTTAATTACTATAGTGAATCTGAAAATTTCCCACCTTTACATAAGATTTCGAAACTGAATAACAATCCAAGTACTCTTTGTGGAATCAAATTCTTTCTTGCCTCGTACTTAATCCATATTTTGTTAAAGTAAGAAAGTAAATAATTTTGACGGTTGCGACACCCTTCACAATACATGGAATATTTTCGTCTTTTTTTTCTTCTTTTCAACAACCTCCTCAACTACTTTTCTTAACATCTCTTCTTCTTTTAACCTTTCTTTGGTTCCTAAGAAAAAAACATAAAACAACTGAGTACTTGATACAATATAGATTTGGCTAGTCGAATATTTCTCTGTAACTACAAAAAAAAACTTTCTTTTTCATGGTTAAACTAAATTTATCAATCAAAAATAGTAAAAAGGAATGTGTTTTCGGGATATACCTTCTATGGTACATGTTACATGTATCAGGATTTTGTTCTCCCCTCGGACACTTGATCTATGCTTCAAATTCTTCTTCTTGATTTGCTTGATTTGCAAGTGCTCCCGAACTAGAATTCGACTCTCTAGCAACATGTTTAGTACGAACCAATAAAAGAATTTAATCTGTGATGAAAAAGTTTAGGAATCGACGATTAATCAACAACGATGAATTCAGTTATGGAGGGAAGATTAAGAATGGAAAAAGTTGGAATGAAATAAAAGAATTATCTAGGTTTTTTAATAAGTTTTGTTTTGATTTTTTTTTGAGTTAGATTTAGTATTTGGTTAATGAATTGTTAGTTATCATTTGACCCTGATCTAGTAATTTTTTCGGTTCGATACCTGGTCCGGTTCTCAGAACACTCGGTAAAATTAGTCATTTGCTAGATTAACACACTCGTCATATTTATACAATAGATAGATGGCCTAATCACATAATATTTTCCAAAAATAAATAAAATCATCGCTAAAATACCATTCAATCGTATTAGACCATTACTCCCTTTTTTAATAAGCTCCTACCAGAGTGCTTTCATTCCCCAAAGATCAATTCATAACAACATAGCGATTGCATGAAAGCTATTCGACTATATCAAAAATTTATCTCTAACCAGAGATCCAAAAATAACCTTAAAGTTAGATATCCAAAAAACTTATGACAGTTCAGATCAGGGCTTCATCAAAACAACATTCACAAAACCAGGTTTTCCTCCGACCTTTGTGGACTATATTATGCTTTGTGTTACAATAGTCACATACTCAGTAAATATCAATGGTACTCTGCATGGATATATCACACCAAAAAGATGCATAAGATAAGGGGATCCACTATCTTCTTATATTTTTATAATCTGCACGGAAATATTATCCACAAACTTCGGAAATTCGGAAAACCAACAACTCATTAGAGGTCTTCGTATTTCGCAAAAAGCGCCACCCATCTCGCACTTAATGTATGCGTACGACCACCTAGTTATGTATAAAGATTCCACCGAAAGCAACAACCACCTTACGAATTTACTCCATTCTTACGGTGCCTCAGTGGGACAGGTAATTAATATTTCCAATCTACAATTATTCACCATCCAAGATTAGATCCACATGAAATAGACAATATACATGAAATATTCGGAATGCTAACCACATCGAACCCCCATATCTACCTTAGGGTCAAATTCAAACATGACAGATCATCTCGACATATTTTCGAACCTCTTCTTCAAAGGCTAGCAAGAAGGCGAAAGGATGGATGACAAAATGCCTCACGCCTGCTGGGAGGTTAGTTATCACCAAAACTTTTTTAACACCCACCTATAACCGTTTCATGCAAACTCAAATTCTTCCCACCTATGTGCATAAACAAATAAACCGTATCACCATAAATTTCTTCTGGGGACATGAATCCTCAGTGAAAAAAATACACCCTCTAGGTTGGGATACACTATCCAAACCAATCTCAACATGTAGGATTAGAATTAGGAAAAGTAATAAACATAATAAAGCACTACTTATGAAAAGGGTTTAAAATTTGCATGAACATCCTAAGTCCATCTGGAACAACCTTTGTGATGACAAATATCTCAAACAACAACCAACTTTTTAAAGCCCCCCTAACATTCCGTCTTTTTCCAGTTCACAATGGAAGCAATTATCTTCGCCCATACCCACCTTCCAAAATCTTATTTTCCACAACGTGGGAAACGGATTAACAACCCCTATCCAGGCTAACTGGATCCCACATTTCCCCAACCTGGACCCAACACTATGTTACCCTATACAAACAGTAGCATATATCATTGATCCTCTAACCCATAATTGTATGCATGATATACTCAAAAACCTACCACCCCAGCAAGACAGAAAATTATAGACATCCATCTCTCCCAGGACATACCCCAGGATAGGATCATGTGGCCTTATTCAAAAACCGGAAAATACACTAATGCGTCTGGATACAAATATCTAACCCAAGAAGTAAACCACCAACCCAATCAGAACCCCCTCCTAGTCTCCAAATTCTTGTGGACTTTACCATGTCCACCAAAAATACATCTTTTCTTGTGGAAAGCAATCAATGAAGCCCTACCCACCTTATCCATTCTATATTACATACGAATCACCAATTCCAGCAATTATACCCAGTGCAACACTGAACCAGAGACAACATACCACTTGTTCCTACACTGTCCAACAGCAGTCTCATCCTGGAATAACCTCCAAGTTCGCCTTTCGAACAATCACCATGACAACAATATGCGTCCGACTTATATAACCCCACAAAAAACCATAACTCAACTATTAAAACAACTGAGCCCACCCTCTACCATAACCTCATTTTGTTTCTTTTTTTTGGTATCTATGGTTGACTGGAAATGAGCGTGTATTCCTCCAATACCAACCAAATTTGATGCTAAAAAATTAACTAGCAATAGGAGTTCTCCTTTCAAGGAAAGCCCTTCCTCTGGTTATACCGGGCGATATACCAACTACATGCCCAACATACACCATCAGAAGAACAACTACTATCTCAGTGGGATGGACCGACCCCAGTTTGGAATGGATTAAGATCAACACAGATGAAGCTTCCAGAGGACACCCAGGTCCGGCAGGCGTAGGATTCATCTGCAGAAACTCAGAGACTATAACATTTTTGGCAATGGCGCTGCCACTTAGAGTCACAACTGCTTTATCAGCTAAAACCTAGGCGATGTTATTAGCATCCAGAACTTCAACAGAAAGAGACTGGCTAAAATTCATCTTCGAGTCAGACTTGGAAAACCTCCTGAAATTTCTAGCGTCCCCCACAAAACCGCCTTGGTATATCTCAGGCATGATCACAGAGATAAAACTAAGAATGCGCCAAATACCTCACTGCGTTATCCAGCATAATTATAGGAAAGGCAATCAGGAAGTCAATGGACTTGCTAACCACGCTGCTGATAACAGTCAGATGGGGATTTTGTCAATAAAAATTTAGGACCAGGCAACTTAGTTTTTTGAGAGTTTGTCATTAATCCACCATTAATACCCCTCTTTCTTCTTCATGCCTCCTTTCATGTATGATTAAATCTATCAAATAATCTTTCCACTCTAAATCATCATTCAGAAACTTTATCTTATCTTGAAAAAGGTTTTTTGAGATTTCAATTTGGGGTTAAGAGTAAACATACAAGGATATCAAGTTTGATTTGAATTCGTTTTTCCTTAAAGTTTGATTACAAGGAAATATGTTTGATCTGGAAATAATGAAAGAAAAATATTTTAAGTTCATCATCACCATGGAAAATTGCTTCTCCAAATGAAGCTTTGTTACAGAGTTCTTGGTAACATGGATATTTTTTAGGATCAACATCAACTTCTGGTAAAGCCACTCTACACCCGGCAGGAAGAATTACAGGTGAAAGCTATGGAACAAATCTTCTCTCAGGATCCAATCATCCCCACCTTTCTCATGGGAAATCCACCTTTGGTATGTCCCCCTCCACCATATGATACACCACCTCCCCCAAGATATGTTTTATTCAATCAATCAACCAAACTCAATTAGTCTATCGAATTCTCGGGGAAGATGACACTAGTACACAAATTATCTTTTTACACGCCACTTATATTTTTCCTTGATACGTTTTTTATTTTTGGCGTGGCTATATATCAGAAATCGTAGATGTAACCACGCCACTAAAAAACTACGTCTCTATTACTGACACATTCAGCTACGTTACACTCAGTTAGCGTGTCCATTATATCCATTAAAAACTATGTTATGCATGACGTGTCTAAAAGGTACCATTTAGCAACGCCTATTTTGTGTTTGTCAATGAACGTGTCCATAGACCAATTTATAGACACATGAAACAATTTTGGCGTGTGCAATACATTTGCCACGCCACTTCAGAGATTTCTGAGCGTGTCTAAAGGGTTAGTTTTATTGGACAGGCCACTATATAGATTTTCCCCGCGTGTCTAAAAGGTAGTTTTATTGGACATGCCAGTTCATAAATTGTTCTACGTGGCTTAAATGTTAGCTCATTAGACACGCCACTTTGGAATTTTCTATGCGTTTCTAAATGGTAGGATTTATTGGACACATAAGTTTGTAGATCGTTCTGCATTTCCAAATAGCTCCATTTTGACACTTCCTTTGGGAGACTCTCTGCGTGTTCAAAAAGACACCATTTAGTCATGTCAGTTCGAGTTACATGGTACATGAAATGGGCAGTAACTGGGGATCGAGCCCCCAAGTCCACAGGCTAATTTTACAACTTACATATTAACTTTGGGCTAGTCCATATGCTAATTTTACAACTTAGCCCAGGATTATTGATGGACTTGTTATAATTCGAGGAATCTAAACATGGATGAAGGATATAGCTTATTGGTAAACTATGGGCTTGTTTAGATTTAAAAATTTATGCCCGGCAAAGAATTTATAAACTAGTGTCCGCAAGGTTTTTCTAACACACCTTACCTTATATGTTTCATAAAAAAAACAAACTTATTTTTTTCTGTCACATGTGTGTAATGTCTGTGTTGTGTACATTTGTTTGTCACTTAGGTTGTTTTTTTTAGGAGAAAGGTTAATCTTTTTTTTTTTTCTGCTAAGAAACACATTAATTATATTAAACTAAAATAGAGTTACAAACATATACAAGAGACTCGTGGACATAGTGCAACAAAAAATAAGGAGATGAATCCCAAGTAGCCTTTAGTACAATGCTTTCTCGCATGAGAAGCATGTCTATCATCTATGAAGGTCTTGATACGTTTTACATAAAAGAGGTTCATACCAGTATGATTTCTTATAAGTTCACTAACAAAAACCCAAAGATTGAAAACTTGTATTATTGCAGACTGGTGGAGAAGAAGCAAAGGAAATCTAGTTTGAAACACAATAAAAAAAGGTTAATCCATAAATGAAGCAAAAATAAAAATAAAATACAATTAATAGAAACCTCATAGTAGAGCAAACTCAAGTCTCGACCCAAGGCAAAAGCCAAGAATAATCCTCATAAAGGACCAACAAATTGGCAACATTGGCAACAACAACAGTAAATTGGAAGAAATTGAGCATGTCATGCTTTGGCTTTCCCTGTGGCTTTCTGTTCAACTTTCCGTACAACTTTCCCCTTAATGTCGGTCCTATAGTAATCATCCATGTATTATTTTCCCAGGTCAAGTTGATCTACATGAGGCAAGTTAAATTCATTATGACAATGAATTGCCGTGCTGAATTCCTTGTCGACATCATGATATACATCTCTGTAGTTTTTGGGAGGCGATACTAATAAAATTGACTTCTTCTTATTCTCCTGGTCTGTCACATAAAATACCTGCTTAGCTTGTAAGGATATAATGAATGAATCCTCCTTGTATCCTGACTTATCAAGCTCAACCAAAATGTATCAAAGTCTTTCTTTTGAGACCCTTTTTTTATTGTTAACCCAATTATACTTAAAAAGGGGCATTTTATCTTCATGATAAGTCAACACCCATATCTCTTGTAAAACACCGAAATAATTATCCTGATCAAGGGTTACTCCCTTTTTTCCAATGTTCGTGTCAGTTGCATGTACATAAAGCTATTCTGGTTCACTGAACCTTCATGAGATTGTGTGCGAAACATGTATCCATTGATCTGATATGCTTCAAATTTCATTACATCAAGGTTTGGTTTCTCTGAGAGCCACCTTAATCTCTCACTGACAATTTCTTTAGAGGCTGCCCATTCTCTCCTAACCTGAAATACATTATACGGATCAGCCTTCATTTTGACACAAAATTTACACGGAAAAAGTAACATTTTATGCAAACTCTTACCTCTTTTTTTAGCCATTCCCCAAATGTTTCACTATGTCGTTTCTGCCATTGTGCTTCCCATTCATTGGGATATTATTCACGCAAAAAATCAATGTGTCAGATGGGCAGTACAATGATAAATATTGTTATCTTTTCAAAAAAATTCACATGCCAGAAAATAGAAAAAAAAAACAAAAAAAAAGTTTAAAACTAATACTAACCTGATGTAAGGCGAATTCTGTTTTATATAGAAATGCGCTTTCTCAGTTCAACACTGATAACCGTTAATTTACCAGTTGATATTCCTTTTCCCTCTAAAGAAATTGAATCTTTACCAGTGTCATATGAGTTATGCTTGTCAGGTGAAATTCCAACTATCTTCATGTTTCTTTGGTACTCACCGAACATCTCTATTGTCTCTTCTGCAACATTCCCTTCAGTAATGCCTCCTCCGGGTCTATTTCGCACATGCCTTTTAATAACCTTCATGCACCTTTCGAAGGGATATATCCATCGAAAGCATACATGACCACATAATCTAACTTCCCTGGTAAGATGCACAATTAAATGAACCATGATATCGAAGAAGGATAAAGGAAAGTATTTCTCTAGTAAGCACAACGTCAAGTAGAGATCATCATGCAATTTATCTATCTCTACCACCTTGATTTCTTTGCTTGATATTGCTCTAAAAAAATAACAAAACCTGATAGTAACGTATCTTGTTGACTGCAGCATAATTGATTTAATCGCAATGGGAAAAAACTATTACATTAGCATGTGATAGTCATGTGATTTTATTCCGATAAGGTTTCGATATTTTCAATTCACCAGGGTTGAAAAGTTTGAACAATACCCTTGCAGAACCTTTAACTCTAACAATGTTTGGCAGAACTTGTCCTTTCTTTTCATGGTTAATGTGTAACTTACTGTTGTTAGTACAAATCCTCCTTTATTATCTGGCACAAAATGCAGCTTTGATTTGAACCCCTGAGCTTGCAGATCCAATCGAGCATTCACTCCATCTTTCATCTTAAATTCTATGTTCAGCAATGTTCCGACGAGGCTCTCGCATATATTATTTTCGACGTGCATGAAATCTATACAATGGTGGACAAGATGATGCCACCAATAGGGGAGAAGCCAGAACCATATGTTGAGTTTTTTCCAATAATTATCGCCGCCCCCCGTTGACCTTTTCAGTTGGATTGTCCTTTGGACTCTCTTCATTTTTATCTTTCCACCTTTTTCGGGCTTAACCTGCATGATAGACACATTTATGTGTCTAATTTGCTCTCAACTTTTATAGTGTTGGAACTCATTTAGTACTAATATTGTGTTTTTTATGTATTTATAGGTATTTTTGGAAAATAAACATTGTTGGAAAAATTGGCTCGAAAAAGTACTAAAGGCACCCATAAAAAGTTATAAAGGCACCTATTCCTTGTATTACGGGCACTCACACATTTTGAACTCAAACTAAATTTTGGCGGGAGTTATTCTCTACTCTATCTGTTTGATTTAGTTAACGTAATTTTTGGAAGAGTAAGGCGGAAAATACTCTTACATTATAAGAGATATACACCAATTGAAGATTCAAACAAGAAATCAAAGATTCGCTCAAGTCAAAAGAAAAAAAAGGGATAGAAAATATTCAGCGAGATTTTCTTCCCTATCTCAACTGATTTATGGTTATCATGTAAGAATATTGAAGGAGCAAACAAGGACACAACTTATTATTCTTGGGTTTTAACAAATGGAAGAATATCACCAAAATCATAACCATGCAGGAAGAAAAATGTTCGAGAATTAAAGAAGAGATGCTCCCGAGATTTTGAACATTAAAACGAAGATTTGGAGAGGATTTAATGAGTTGTGGATGTTCGATTATAAATAGAGAGGATTGGAGAGCATTAGGGGGGATCAGAGAGTATTGGGAGAGCTCAGAAGAAGCCAGAGATCGAAAGAAAAATTCCAGGAAAATATTTTTTCTGCTGCTGTAAAGAAGAAGACGAAGAATAAAGGCTCCAGAAAAATGTCGCTGAACCCGTTGTTTATACTTTTAAATTTCTGAAGCGTCCCTGGTCCGTTCTTTATTTCTGTTTTCTTCAATAACGCAGAGAACAATCTCTGTAACGCTTATAAGCGTATCTGTTCTCCTGTGTTACCTCTATTTCATTATTGTAAACACTTTTTGAGCTATGAAAGTCTATTTTGAGGGTGTTTCCAATACAATGAGGAGCTAAACCCCATCTCTGAGGCGACGGAGGAAGCTAATTTCCAAAGATTATGTGGTAATGTTTATTTAATTAATCTATGCAATTTATTTATGATTAATAGCCTTGGGTAAAAATTGAATTAATGATTTTCGTTAAGCAATTGTGATTTCGTTAGATGGTACATGTTTTTTCCTAGGTTTTAGATGTTCCATGCTTTTTTTATACAATTGTTCTTTCGAAAATCTACCTGTTGCTATATTTTAGAATCAAATTAAACGTAGAATTGCATAATTATAATTATTGAATTTAATCATTTTAAAAGTTGGAAATTAGTGGAATCCTAGCCTCAGTTTTCTCTCAACTTCATTATCAATTTTATTTGAGTTTTGCCATTTTTAGTCTTAGAAATTAGATTTAAAAATAATTTTTCACAAGTTCGAAAACAAACCCTATTTACCACAATCTACAATCACATCAATTTTTGGCGCCGCCGACGCGGACTTGTTTTTATATTTTTTTTAGGTTAGTTAGTTTAGTTAGATTTTTATTTTATTTGTTCTATTTTACGTTTTTTGGTATTTTCTTTGTATTACAGGTTTTGGATCAAAAAGAAATTTGTGTGAAAGATCATATTGATTAATTAAAGACTTGGAGTCAAAGAAAAATCGAAAAGAACGAAAAAAGAAGACAAGATTCTTTTTTTGTTAATTTTATAAATTTTTTAGGTTTTTATTTTTATTTTTTAGAAAACTGTATTAGGCAATTCTTATTATTTTTGTAATTATTTTAGGTATTTTTTTGTTTTTTATTTTATTTTTTTTGGACTTTGGACTTTGGACTTTTGAACATTATTATTTTTTTAAACCCTACGGAAGGGTATTTAAATATAAACTGCAACAGGGAAGGACGACAATTACGATATTATCTCGGCCCCTCGGGTTCGTACACTAACACAGGAGTTGGTGGGCCGAGTCGACTACAACCGATTCATCTCCCGTCTGGTACGGGAAGTAAGACTCGATCAACCCACGAATCCCCCGCAAGTGGGTTTACTGTATTCCTTCGTATGCATATATGTTGAGGAATTGAATACAGACTTATTTTCTAGTAAAGGGAAAGGATTGGCCATATAAGATAAGGACTCGGATTTCATCACCGTTTCCTTCTTGCCCGCCTTAGGAACACGTTACCTAACGCGAACCTAATCCTTAAATTTTGACCAGAAAGAAGACCGATAGGGTATCGACCTTATTGGAAAATCATTCAAAAGGACTGTATTGGTTACTTTGTTAGCGTAGCTTAAAGTTTAGGAAGATTATTTTAAGTTTATTAGAGCCGCTCTGTAACCCAGGAAAAGTTTCCAAAGAGACAGGGTTATCAAAGCTCCTTCGAGCTTATCCTGTTTCTATTCGACTTAATCTAATTCGGATCGTTCTGAAAGATTTGCTAAAACTGTAACTACTTGCCTTTCGGAAGAATAAAAGCTGGTCTAGAAACAATCTAAGTGGAGCCATCATGCTTTTTGTTTGCTAGATTCAATATGTTTGATTTGGTTGAGTCGGCCTTGTTTGTGTTTGTTTAGAAATTCCCTTCCAATTAGGAGTTATTTAATTGCATGCCCAGGCCTCCTGAAGTCTTGAGTAAGCGTTCCTGGAGAAGAGATTCTATTGGTCGTTTGATCAGTGACGGAAATAGAAACTCTGCCTTTGAAATTGAGAATTTAGGAAACCCTTCTTTTGAGAGCGAAACTTTAGTTTTGAGAATTTGTCTCTTAGTGAGGAAGTTATTCCTAATTTTCTAGTTGTGCCAGAAATGGCAACCTTGAAAGATTTGTTGAATCCTACTAGGACTTCTCGTCCATCATGTATCAAGTTAGCAGAAACTCAAGCAAACTATGAGTTGAAACCTGAGACCATACAGATGCTCCCACTCTTCTTAGGGAAATAAAATGAAAACCCTTACTTTCACATTAGGGATTTTGAAGAAATATGTAGTACCCTAAGAATTAACAACATGTATGATGAAGCCTTAAAACTTAGGTTATATCCATTTTTCCTGAGAGACAAGGCCAAATCTTGGTTATATAGTTTGCCATCTGAATCCATCGAGACATATAAACAACTTACCGCTGTCTTTTTATCTAAATTTTTCCCTAGGAACAAAATATCATCTCTTAGGCAAGAAATTTCCACATTTGTGCAGGAAGAGGGAGAATCTTTGTATAGGTATTTGGAAAGGTTCAACGAATTAGTAGCACAATGTCCCCAACACGGTTTAGAGAGCTTAGATTAGTCCAAATCCTTTATGAAGGGCTAGATTATGCAACAACGACCATGGTTGAGTCATTGTGTTCAGGGAGTTTTGATAGTAAAACTGTTGATGAGGCAATGATATTTTTGAATGAAATTGCCGAAAAGACCCATCAATGGGAATGTAGTAAGGAACCCCAAAGAAATTTTTTACTGAGCAGAGGTAATATCAATAGGGTAGATGGAATTCTTGAATCAAATGCCAAAATTACAACTATAGAAAAAGGGTTAGAAGCCTTAGAATTAAGTCAATCTAGTTGTGGAATAGAACCCAAGTCATATTGGGAAGGACAGACTGTTGAAGAGCAAGCCCATGCTCTTTATAATAATACTAGATATGATAACCGTCAGAAGTTTGACATATTCAGAAACCTATAACCCTGGTTGGAGAAACCATCCAAATTTTTCTTGGTCTAAGGGCCAAAATCAAGGTCAGTCTAGTAACCCTCAGTTCCACCAGGTTTTGGTTATACTAAGAATTCTTCTGGTCCAGCACAATTTCAGAGTTCTTCAGATAACAAGATCATGAGTTTAGAAGAGTCTCTCAACTTGTTAACTCAAAGCACTATAGATCTTCAGCATAACATTACTGAGTTTCAGCACTCGGTTAGACAAGGTTTAGATGACAATAAAAAGATGATCCAAGCTAACTCTCAGGTTATTTACGATTTACGAACCAAGTTTAGTCAATTGAATGAGTCTTTGAGAGAAAAGGGAAAGTTCTCTAGTCAACCACAACCCAACCCTAGAGGAGTTCATGATTTATCTTCTGACCATGTAAATTCAATTAAAACCTTTAGGAGTGGTAGAGTAGTAGACAATAAGGTAACCTTGCCCGATAGTGAACATGTTGTAGTTCACCCTTTTGAGCCCATAGTTGAAGAGACTGATAAAGTCTCTAAAGAGTCCAATGCGGTTCCCGCTGATCCTGATTTTGTGCCCAAATCACTATTCCCACAACTTTTAGTACCAACTAGGAAGGAGTCCAACTTTAATGATATATTGGAGATTTTTAAGCAAGTTAACATTAATCTTCCTTTATTAGATGAAATTAGGTTCCTACTTATGCCAAGTTCTTTAAGGATCTTTGTACGCGAAAACGAAAGCTTAGTGTACCAGAAAAAGCCTTTATAGCTAGTCATGTGAGTTCAATTATCCAGAACAACACAAATCCTAAGTACAGAGACCCAGGTTCCCCTACCATTTCTTGCACCATAGGTAACTACCATGTGGAGAAAGCGTTACTTGAATTAGGAGCTAGTGTGAACTTACTTCCATATTATGCGTACCTCCATCTAGGACTTGGCGACATAAAACCTACCCGGATAACACTTTAGTTAGCTGATAGGTTTGTTAAAATTCCTCGTGGTATTTTCGAAGATGTTCTTATTGAAGTTGATAGGTTTATTTATCCTGCGGATTTTGTTATCCTAGATACCCAATCTGTTCCTGACCCAGAAAACCAGATACCTGTGATATTAGGTCGCCCGTTTTTAGCTACATCTAATGCGATCATTAACTGTCGAAATGGTATTATGAATTTATCTTTTGGTAATATGACTATTGAACTGAATATTTTCCATATTAATAAGCAACCCTCTGAGTTTGATGATATGTGCATTGAAGAGGTGAACATGATAGAAACATTAGTTCAGGAGTCATTACCAAACATCTTGTCTGAAGATACACTAGAAAATTGTTTAACCCATTTTGGCTTAGATTTCAATGATGTTAGCACCATTGATCAAGTGAATGCTCTGTTATACTCTACCCCTGTGTTAGATACTAATAGATAGAAAGCTAAGTTCGAACCACTACCAGTTTCTAATTCTACCTTAATTCCTTCTTTAGAAGAGCCTCCTAAGTTGGACCTCAAACCATTGCCAGATACTCTGAAATATGTGTTTTTAGGCCCCGAGACTTTACCTGTAATTGTAGCATCCGACTTGGATAGTGATCAGGAAAGTAGGCTAGTGACTGTACTTCAAGACAACAAGGAAGCTTTAGGGTGGACCTTAGCAGAAATTAAGGGTATAAGTCCTACTGTTTGTATGCATCAGATTTATTTAGAGGATGACACCAAACCTTCTATGGAGATGCAACGTCAACTGAACCCTAACATGAAGGAAGTAGTTCGAACTGAGGTTCTTAAGTTGTTAGATGCGGGTATTATTTACCCCATTTCAGACAGTAAGTGGGTCAGCCCCGTTCAGGTTGTTCCCAAGAAATCAGGTATCACTGTCGTCCAGAATGAACAATGAATTGATCCCAACCCGAGTGACCACGGGGTGGCGTGTTTGTATTGACTATATAAAGTTTAACAAGGTCACAAGGAAGGACAACTTTCCCCTTCCTTTCATCGACCAAATGCTAGAGCGATTATCTGGACATAGTTATTATTGCTTGTTAGGTGGTTACTCTGGTTATAATCAGATTGTTATTGCCCCAGAAGACCAAGATAAAACTACCTTTACATGTCCCTTTGGTACCTTTGCGTATAGACGCATGCCTTTCGAGTTGTGTAATGCACTCGCTACTTTTCAGCGTTGCATGATGAGAATATTTTTTTGACATGGTAGAACGGTTTTTAGATGTCTTTATGGATGATTTTTCAGTGTTTGGTTCATCGTTTGATGAGTGCTTGCATCATTTGACATTAGTGTTGACTAGATGTAAGGAAAAGAATTTAGTGCTTAATTGGAAGAAATGTCACTTTATGGTTCGATCAGGAATTGTTTTAGGGCATATCATATCTTCTAAGGGTATAAAGGTAGACAAAGCCAAAGTTGACCTTATTAAGAATTTACAGGTTCCCAAAACCGTAAGAGATATTAGGTCATTCTTAAGGCATGCAGGTTTTTATCGTCGATTCATTAAGGATTTTAGCTTGATTTCTAGACCTATTTGCAATTTGCTTGCAAAAGATGTTTAGTTTTTCTTTGATGATGCTTGTTTAGAGGCTTTTGAGAAGCTTAAGACTTTACTCACTACCGCCCCCATAGTCCAGGCACCTAACTGGAACCTACCCTTTGAAACCATGTGTGATGTTTCAGATTATGCTATTGGTGTCGTGTTAGGTCAACGAGAAAACAAATTACTTCATGTGATTTACTATGCTAGCAAAACTCTGAATGATGCCCAAATGAACTACACCACCACAGAAAAGGAATTGTTAGCCATTGTTTTTTCCTTAAACAAGTTTAGATCCTCTCTCTTAGGTTCTAAGGTCATAGTCTTTACTGATCATGCTGCTTTGAAGTATCTTCTGCCCAAGAAGGATACTAAACCTAGATTGATTAGATGGATTCTTTTGTTTCAAGAGATTTCTCTAGAAATTAGAGACAAAAAGGGTGCTAAAAATGTAGTAGAGGACCACTTGTGTAGGCTTTTCTTTGAATTCCCTGATGTTCCCCTCCTGTGAGGGATAGTTTCCCGGATGAACAACTTTTTCTTGTTTCCCAATTACCTTGGTATGCGAATATAGTGAACTATCTTGTTACTGGTCAAATGCCCCAACATTGGGGTGAATAAGATCGTACTAGGTTTTTAGCCGAGGTTAAGCATTTCTTTTGGGATGATCCTTATCTGTTTAAGTATTGTCCAGACCATATTATTAGGAGATGTATACCTGAGAGTGACCAGTCCACTATTATTTCCTTTTATCATGATCATGCTTGTGGGGGTCATTTTAGTACTAAAAACCGTTGCTAAGATATTGCAGTGTGGATTCTATTGGCCTTCGTTGTTTAAAGACACCCACCATTACTGTATTACTTGTGAGCGTTTCCAGAAGTTAGGAACCATTTAGGCTTTTGATGGAAGGTCACACTTTTGTAATCGACCATTTAGGCTTTTGATGAAAAAAAATGGTATTACCCACAAAGTAGCTACCCCATATCACCCACAGACTAGCGGTCAAGTAGAGGTTTCCAATAGGGAGATAAAACGTATTTTAAAGAAAACAGTTAATCCTAATCGGAAAGACTGGTCATTGAGGCTTACTGATGCCTTATGGGTTTACCGTACTGCGTTTAAGACCCCCATTGGAATGTCACCTTATCGTCTAGTTTTGGGAAAGGCACGTCACCTACCCGTCGAGATAGAGCATGGAGCATATTGGGCTGTAAAGCAACTTAATTTTTAGCTTGAAAATGCGGGAGCTCACAGGAATCTCCAGCTCAATGAGTTGGACGAGATTCGTAGAGATGCATACGATAGTGCTAAGGAGTATAAGAAAAAAATGAAACTTGTGCATGATAGAAATATTTTAAGAAAGTCATTTTCTCCGGGTCAAAAAGTTCTTCTGTATGATACTCGTTTGCATCTATTCCCCGCGAAGTTACGCTCTCGGTGGACGGGTCCTTTTATAGTTCGCACTGTTTTTCCTCATGGTGCTATTGAGATTGAGACACTGGATGGTAGTACTTCTTCAAAGGTTAACGGTCAGAGATTAAAACCCTTTTTAGAGCCTTTTCCTGCAGGTGATGTTGAGGAGGTCCCTCTGGAGGTCCTTGCTTACCTTGATTGACCATCAAGGATGTTGTTGTACATTAGTAAGTTTTTATAGGTTTTTGTTTTTCTGTCTTATTCTCCAAAGAAGGATTGTTACGCTTTGCCCAGGTACTATCTTTCTGACTTACCTTTTTATTCCTCTAGTTACCTATAGCTTTGGTATTGCACTTTAATTTGAAACATTGAGGACAATTTTAGGTTTAAGTTTGGGGGTAAGAGAGAAACTTTTAGTTGAAATAATAAAACTCCAAACTTTAGAAACTTGTGAACAATTCAGGGTGACACTAACCATTCTAGGTAGATGGAAAGTTAGCTCTTTTCTATAGGAATTAGTGTACCCAGCTAAATGGTCTATTCATAAAAGGATGCCTAGCTCAGGTGTTAGAAATAAAATGATAGTTGTCACCATATCTCGGAATCTATCTTGACCATATCACCTTCTGTTTTTATTTTTGTAATTTTTGTGTTTCTCTAAGTGATTTGGTGGGGCACCAGTATCAAATTGTTATCACCGCCAGGATGAAGTGTTTGAGATCAAGCCCCATTATTGTATTAGTTAGACCACTATTAAAATAAAAATAAATAAAAAAAATATTCGAGTATTGACACTTTGATAGCAATATATATGTTCTCCCTATCTCCGTCGCCTAAGCAAGCGTAGAACGCAGGATCCATGAGAACTATCATGTACGATGCTGATAAGGAGCATGCGCTTGGATTCATTTTATTTAATCATGTTGTCAATACATTTAAAATATTTTCAATAAATTGACCGCTGGGACCCGTGTATATACCAGCTGAGTCGATATTAGTTTAAGCAATAAGACTAGTGGGAGCGTATCTCAATCTATTCATTCTGGCGGCGACCTTCAGACAAATATGGGAAACACCGTTCACCTTAGTCAACACGCACAAACTTCATTTTTTCTATATTCATCTTCTAAATCTTTTCATGTGATTGTATTTTGATAGATTCTGAGTATTATGGTTGAATGACTATTTAAGTAGAGCTTTGAATTCTTGTATGAATTTTAGTACGCTAAGTGAAAATTCGTGTACCGTAATTGGACTCATATGGGTAATGATTCTTATAGGCGAAAAATTTAGTATGCCAACTAAATAGCCTGTTTAGTGTCTATCCTCAATCGTTCACAGGTAACTAGGGTTTGGAGTATAGGTTTTATGGGTACACCTCTTGTAAACCCTCACGAGATAAAACTCCTCCGATATGGTCACCTATGGGTTTAAAGGCTTATTGCACACGCTAAGTGCAATCGCGATGCCTGCGAAAGTGAGTTAGGATTTATTTTCTAGATTAGATTTGCTCGAGGACTAGCAAATAATAAGTTTGGGGATATTTGATAGACACATTTATGTGTCTAATTTGCTCTCAACTTTTATAGTGTTGGAACTCATTTTGTACTAATATTGTGTTTTGATGTATTTAAAGGTATTTTTCGAAAATAAACATTGTTGGAAAAATTGGCTCGAAAAAGTACTAAAGGCACCCATAAAAAGTTATAAAGGCACCCATGTCAGCAGAAATTTGTATAAGCTTTCCACCAGGCGGTTAGCTTCTTGATTTACCGGTTCTCACATGTAGTAAAGCTCCTGATGTGATGAGGAGGGGACATGTTTGTTTGGGGAGGAGTCCCCAATCCCAGAAACGGAAAGTCTACCATGAACATAACAATATGTCGCAACTCTTCTGTTAGTCGGTGAAGGAAATCAAGAATGAAACTTTACGAGCTCTCCAACCTTGTTAGGGTTCTTGACATGATTTTTTGTCTCCGCTCAAGAACATCCATCATGAGTGGTACTGGATCTGAAACATTCATAATTCCTCTTACTTTGTTAGAGTGAAAGTCGTTGGGAGCGCCGTTGATTATAGGAGGAGCACCCTCAGGGAGGTTACTATTGGTACCAGAAGAATCATAATTGGGACCAGTGATTATCATATCTATCTGAGACCGACTATCTTGAATGATTGAGTAATTAGCTTTTGTAATTGAGAGATTGATCTTCCAATTTGGTCACCAATTATTTTAGGGTAAAAACAAATGTACTGCAAAATAGTATTTTCAGATAGTTCGAGAGATCAACATCGAACATGATGAGCTTAAACTAAGAAATGGTTGTTCACGTCATGCTTCGATTACAAATGTGGATGGGCACTCACACATTTTGAATTCAAACTAAATTTTGGCAAGAGTTATTCTCTACTCTATCCGTTTGATTTAGTTAACGTAATTTTTGGAAGAGTAAGGCGGAAAATACTCTTACATTATAAGAGATATACACCAATTAAATATTCAAATAAGAAACCAAAGATTCGCTCAAGTCAAAAGAAAAAAAAGGGATAGAAAATATTCAGCGAGATTTTCTTTCCTATCTCAACTGATTTATGGTTATCGTGTAAGAATATTGGAGTTGCAAACAAGGACACAACGTATTATTCTTGGGTTTTAACAAAGGGAAGAATATCACCAAAATCAGAACCATGCATGAAGAAAAATGTCAGAGAATTAAAGAAGAGATGCTCCCGAGATTTTGAACATTAAAACGATGATTTTGAGAGGATTCAATGATTTGTGGGTGTTCGATTATAAATAGAGAGGATTGGAGAGAATTAGGGGGGATCAGAGAGTATTGGGAGAGCTCAGAAGAAGCCAGAGATCGAAAGAAAAATTCCAGGAAAATATTTTTTTCTGCTGCTGTAAAGAAGAAGACGAAGAACAAAGTCTTGTTTATACTTTTGAATTTATGAAACGTCCCTGGTTCGTTCTTTATTTCTGTTTTCTTCAATAACGCAGAGAACAGTCTCTGTAACGCTTATAAGCGTATTTGTTCTCCTGTGTTACCTCTATTTCATTATTGTAAACACTTTTTGATCTATGAAAATCTATTTTGAGGGTGTTTCCAATACAATGAGGAGCTAAACCCCATCTCTGAGGCGACGAAGGAAGCTAATTTTCCAAAGATTATGTGGTAATATTTATTTAATTAATCTATGCAATTTATTCATGATTAATAGCCTTGGGTAAAAATTGAATTAATGATTTTTGTTAAGAAATTGTGATTTCGTTAGATGGTACATGCTTTGGCCTAGGTTTTAGATGTTCCATGCTTTTGTTATACAATTGTTCTTTCGAAAATCTACTTGTTGCTATATTTTAGAATCAAATTAAACGTAGAATTGCATAATTATAATTATTGAATTTAATCATTTTAAAAATTGGAAATTAGTGGAATCCTAGCCTCAGTTTTCTCTCAACTTCATTATCAATTTTATTTGAGTTTTGCTATTTTTAGTCTTAGAAATTAGATTTAAAAACAATTTTTCACAAGTTCGAAAACAAACCCTATTTACCACAATCTACAATCACATCAAAGTAAGGCTTAAGTGTGGGGGAGTGATTAAGCATATAGATTTTTCGTATTCGCTTTTGTAGGTAGAATTTTTAAATTTTTTTTACATATTTGCATGAAAACCTCCAACTTTTAGAGATTTTAGAGTCACTTAATATACTTCTAGATAAGTCTACATACGGAGTTCTTACCGGAATAATTGAACTTAGAAGTAATAGAGAATGACAATCGGGTTGCTTAATTGTTTAGAGGCTAGAGATGACAAAAAAGGGACTTAAACCGCCGGTAGAGAATATAGTATTAGAGAAGCTGATCATTCAATACTCATGAGCGAGGCACCAAACCTTCAATTCTTTGTACCTGTCTAAATTGTACATTTAGAGTGTTTCATCTGCACAAACTTCGGGTAGAATGATGAGCTACCCAACTTCGCACCAATTTCAGCACTACTTTTTGATCTCTTGAGTGCTATTTCATCAATCATGAGGGTTTCATCAGAATTACTAACTCTATCTTGTAGTCTTTTTTTGCAGTTGACACCATTTTCTCGACAAAGCAGCAATAGAAAAACATTATCATCAACAAGCAGAGAATCAAAAAATTGAAGGAAAGTTGAAGAAGTTCAAGGTTTACAAGCAACGGTACAGGAAAGCGCAAATTTCATATTCAAGTGAAGCAACAATACAAAGAGTGGAATTATATATACATGTTGGAGACTTATGTACAAGAGCGAAAGAAATCAAAAGATGAGAATTAGTGAAGTTTATGATACTGAGGCAATACAAGTTATGAAGAATCAATTGGTAAAGTCCTTCTCTCACGACCACATCAGTAAAATTTGTTAGTTTGTATTTTATTTGTTAAAAAAAATGAAGAAAAAAAGATTAAAAAAAAATATATATAGAAAAAAAATGTTTTATAATTTTTTAGTGTATATTTGCTTTTATATTCTTTCAATAAAGATGTGGGGAAGAAGAAATATATGAAGAAGTTTCAAGCATCAAGGAATTGAGAAAAAAAGTTACAAGGTGTCGAAGTTCTACAAATTTCAGAAGTTTATCATAAATAGTTGAAGCCGAAGACGAAGACCAAAGACGTTTCTATTTGATGTGAGAGTGGTGCTGATTATGAATCGCGTGAGAAGGTAAGTAAGCGTTCCCATCCTTGCATAGTGGTTTATTTCCTTTCTTAGAGATCATCAGAAAAAAGGGTTCTTTTTCTTCCCACGTCTCTATGGGATAACATCTTCATATAATTCGGAAGGTTCATTTTTCTTTCGCACCATTCAACGTGTGCAGGGTTTCTCTCTTCATTCCTGCCTGCACACATGAGAACCATAAAGTGCATTTTTTTAGAGTAAATTCATAAAATCTTGTTGGTGAGGCAGAAGTCGAAATATTCGATCGTTCTCGAACCTGGATTATTTCATATAGTGGTTTTCTCCTAACTCAAGAGTTAAGCATGAGAATAATGTTCTTTGATACTTCTAACTTCTTATTGTTAGTGTGCAGAAACTTTATGTCTTCGTAGCTCTTTGGGTGCATGTGCTCTGGAATGTTTGAAAGTTGGAATTTAGGTTTTGTGGGTATACCTCTTGTAAACTCTCAAGAGACTGTAACTCGTCCACTAGGGACACCTAGGGGTTTAAAGGCTTGTTACACTAGCTAAGTGTAACTGTATCCTTAATGAAATGGAGTTGTTGTAGTTTAGGTTAGTTTAGATTTTTCATTTGCTCGAGGACTAGAAAAAGGAAAGTGTGGGGGAATTTGATAAGTGCATAATTTACATGTTTTGAGTATCATTTTTTACCTTATTTGCTAGGTTTCATGTGAATTAACTTGTATTTATTACTTTTATGTTTTATACCTTTATTAGGTGAATCATCCAAAAGGAAGTGGAGCTTGTTCATATTCAGGATTTCTTTTCACCATGACGAAGAAAACGAGAAAACGAAGCCAACGACAAAAGAATGAAGTCGTTTCGACTTCGAATGAAGAAGTTATGGGTAAAAGGTAGAGATGGAGTTGCAGTAGTCCAGGAACGGTCGTAGTAGTCCAGACCCGGACGACTAGGAAGAAAAAAAGTCAGCCAGACTTGGCCGACTGAAATCCAGAAGAAATCAAGATTGCAGTCATCCGGGAATGGCCGACTGGAAAGGCGTATGGTCTTCCATGCTCGGAATTTTATAGATTTCTCTCCTTTACGCACGGGTTTTGACCGGGATTTGAGCACGCGTTCTTCTATATTTTGGAGATACTATATAAGGGACACTTCTAGAGATTGAATAACATCTTTTAGACATCATATCATCTACAACAAAAGAAAAAGGAGTTTTAGAACAAATTAGGGTTTTCCCCTTTAGGGGAAGAACCGCGACACCTTCTTCTACTTCTCCCTATTCTCTTGTATATTTTCCATGGGTTTTGAGAAATCCAAGAGTAGGTAACTTTTTTTTATTGGTTAGAGATGTAATCCTAAGTCCCAGACATGCAAGTCAATCTGGATGGTTGGTTTTAATATTAATGATATATTTTATCGATTATGTTCTACTGTTTAAATCGCCATGTATGATTGAAGACTTGCTCGTTTGAGTTGTAAATTGAATGATCGTGTGTTCATAGCTAAAGCTATACTAGGGTTTGAGATCCGAAATTGTCGACGAACTCTAATCACAAGTAGCACAACATAGTTGTTAAAGACGAGATGTTGCCATGTAATTATTTGTAGAAGCTTAACCTAGGTTAAATCCGTGTGGCTCTTACGGCAGATTGCTTAGATTAACTTCAACTCACGAAGACCATTGATTTCATTGGGTTAAACTTGAGTGGTTCTTGTGTTAGTTATTCATTGAGAATGATTCAAAGAGTGGCTCTTGCGCCTTTGATGATACAAGGAGTTTTACCGGAGTGGACCTGCGATAGGATGTTATAGGGTTATTGATATAAGAAGGATTAAACGTTAACTCGAATTGATTGACGAGCTTGTTTGGTAATGGAAGATGAAACCTCTAACCAGTATTTTCTCTTCTATGATAATATTTATCTATTTTGGTTTTACTTTATTAGTTTTGTTTACTTTAGTTTAATTCACTACAAATCCCCTTTTGGTTACATAAGAAGTCAAAGACAAATAGCAATTCACAGCTCCTCGTGGGAACGATCCTTAATACCGCTATATTACTTGTTAGCATTAGTGGAAAATAAATTAATTAATTAATTTGCAAATGACACCTATTAGTACGTCAACTACGTCAGTCGAAATGCCTAGTCGCAAATTTCTAGGATCATCATCATTTATTTGTTTCTTTCATCTATCGCTTTCCATTGTGGCGAGTCTGTTGGATACCGTAAAACACCCTCGTCTTTATTTCTATGCTTTTCGTTCCATAATATATACTCGACTATTTTCTTTGACTGAAACAGCCGTTGAAATCTTGGGATGATGGGAAAATACCACAAGACTTTTTTCGGAATATTTTCGTAAGCCTCTTGTGTGTTTGTGTCAACTTTCCATCTTGGTTCCCCACATGTTGGACACTTGAGGAAATCCTTATGTTGTTTCCTATAGAGAATGCATTCATTGATGCATACATGTATCCTTTCATACCTTGAACCCAATTGTTTCATCATCTTCTTAGCCTCATATGTATTTTTCATCAATTCATTTTCTGGAGGGAGCATATCTTTTAACGAAGGTATAAGTTCATTGAAGAACTTGTCTGATGTTCCGTGCTTGTTCTTCAAGTTGAACATCTTACACATTGCAGATATTTTTGTATATTTGGAACATCCTCCATTTATGGGTTTCTGAGCATCTTCCAGTAGCTGTAGCAACTTCTCAGAATCCGCTGGGAAATGATCTCCTAAAGCTTCAACCATTTCTCTAGTCTCTGCAACATCTGTTGGGTAATCAACATTTTCTTCATAGTGAGGACCCTCGTAGCCATTACCAGGCCTCCTTCTTGGTGCCTCCCCATGCTTATCCCATATGGTATACTTTTGATGTATTCCCCTAGATTATAAATGGTACTTAACCATCTCCACTTTACGATGGTAGAGGTTTACACAATCCACACATGGACATGGAATCCTAATTGGTTCGTCAGCATCACGTGATTCCATCGGATTCAGAATCTCCCAATAGTGGGCAACATTCTTTAAAAATGCATCGACTCCATCAACATAAGGTTGTCTGGTTCTATTGGGTACCCATCCAAGATTTATCCATTACTCTAGGATCCATTATAAATTTTCAGCTACCTGGTCACAGAAAGAACTAGTCATTACCACATGTATAAACATTGTTGTGGTTCTAATAAAATCTTAATTATCATTACAAAGAGTCTTAATTACGTATGGAAAGATTAATCACAAACCACAATCTGAAGTTCAATTATCATATAAATTATACCAAAAATAAGAGATTAGCTACCTAGCTATATTCAGTTGCATAAGAAGAAATTTTAATCCTCCAATGACAACTAGAGCTATAAACCTGGATAACAAAAAATTACTGAAGAGAAATACTTACACGATCAAACCGAGTATGTTGCAAGTTAAAGCAAAACTGATAGGGGAATAGTTTTGGTAGGATAATGATCAAAGTAAACCACTTGTTTTGTTTTCTAGGAATAGATTAGAAAATTTAAGAGTAGAACATGAAATATTTGAAGAGATGGACGAGAGAGATGAACACAAAGGCTTGTTCAAACTTGGGGGGAGTTATTTTTGGTGGTTTCTTTCTTAGGGTAAAGAATGAACTATAGTGTAAATGGCGATCAGTTAAAAAATGAAGTTAATATTTTTATTTACAGCGGTGCTAGACACACCGAGTTTTATACCAAGGATTCCCCCGAGAGGGAATCCAATGGTCCACATTTAAACTCTCTATCATTGGGATAGGTATAAGTAAAGTGGGTCCGCCGTTTTTGTCTTTGTCGGTGCATTTTTTGGGATTTATCCCTCGGTAAACCTAGAGTTTCCGTTTTATTTTATAAAAGGTATATCTCATGGACAACATGATGCACGTGCCATTTTAAGATTTTTCTTATTCAAACCTGAAATAACAGTCGTATCCCTATTTCTTTTACTATACTGCACAATTTTCTTCTTTGACAGATCTAAAAAACGAAATTAGATCAATTAATACACATTCCATATCGAATTTACAAAAAAACATTATATGATTAATGCACGAATTAAAAAAAAAATTGACAGGTAATTTTATAAAATGTGGAGTACATGTTGCTGAAGTTGTTATATAACCTTGAAAAAGTATTAAAACAACTAAATTTTAAGTTTGCATGGACCGCTAACATGCATAATAAGATATTAATAGATGTTGTTTCAAGTGATTTTTGAATGTGTACATGAATTCTGGATGAACTTCCTTCAAAATCATCAAAATACAATATATTTTCATGTGAGCAAATGCTTGTCGTCGTTAATGTCCCCGTCATATTCTTCCCCATGTTCAGTCCATATGGTATACTCTGCATTTATTCCTTTAAATGTTAAATGGTACTTAACAATGTACATATTGTGAGTGAAACGGTTTAAACATTTCACACATGGACATAAAATCCTAATTGGTTCATCATCATAATGTGATTCCATACGATTCTCAATCTCCCATCGGTGGACAACATACTGTATAAATGTCTCTAAATCAACATAAGGTTATCTGGTTTTATCGGTACCCATCCAAGATTTATCTATTACTCTAGGATCCATTGTAAATTCTTAGCTACCTGCAGGTCATGTTAAAAACTTGTCATTACCACTTATAGAAATGTGGTTGGGGTCCTAATAAAATTCTTTAATTATCCATTGCAAGAGTCATATGTATACAAAGAGTAATCACAGACCACAATTACTTATTCAATAATCATATGCATGATTTATAACAAAAATCAGGGATTACCTATATACACAAACAAGAAAATGCAAATATGAAACAACTTTAAGCCATCACTATACCAAAAATTTCATATGCTAACCACCAGTATCCCAATAAAGTTTTCAAAAGACTACACCAAACAATTATCCAAAAAGGTTAAACTAGGATCCATATTTTCACAATCTAACTCTAATTCAGACCAGGACTCCTCACTCTCATTCTTCATTTTCTTCATCAGATGTTTCAACCACAATTTGATCTTGTTCCTGCTCCAACTCAGATTTGTAAACAATATCCAGACCCTTTTTTATTGAAAGCTTCTCCCAATAAGCGCACTTGTAAAAGACATGTTCATTTTTGCAACTATGTAATTCATCTGCATGCCTTGATTCAAAAGTTGGTGGTAGCCAGAGGTTCTTGCTTCTTTTGAGCTATTTTATGATTTACGCGTCTTGGGACAAATATAGAAGTCTTCTATGCTTTGCCATTTCTTCTAGAGCCTTTTTTTCTTTCTTTGCTCTCATCCTTGCTTGTTCTGCAGCTTCCTCATTATTGTCTCTCTTTTGCTCTCCCTTCTGAATAAGCCTCCACCAAGTAGTATTTGTGTCAATTATGTGCAAGTTGAATACGACGTAACCAACGTAGGCCAATTTTTTGTTAATCATGTATTTGACAGAAGATCTATAGCTTGTGATTCTTTTTGAACTCTTATTCTGTGCCAGATTGTAGATTAAAACTAGGGGTGTATATACCTCTCTACCAAATAGTGTTTATTGTTTTCAGTATGTATTTGTTTTCAACGCAGTTTACTCTTGCATTTTATATGATTGTGCCCATGTTTTATTTTCTTTGTGTGGTTTTCAACTACCTATTCCAGTTCTTTGATCATAGTTTTAGTTTCCAGATTACTGCCTGCATCTCCAACATCATCAATACCCAACAATCCAAAAATACCAAATCATCGGACAATATAAATAACCTTACTTCATCATATTGTGTTTCAAAAAAGTTACAACCTTTCTGTTGATTCAGTGTTGAGCAACATTTAGCAGCAACACTATCATTTCATACCCAGTGACATGTTCATAAACTAAAACATTAAGGAAAAATTGATCTTCCATTTACAAGTATCTCTCCGTTTTATACACCCAAAATCCAAAAACCAAAAAGAAAACATTATTCAGTGACTCACCGTTTGCATTAGACCACTCTCCATTTGAATTCTTCTCTGTACTTTGATGATAGGTATTTATTCAAAATAATATAAGTTATGTAACCTTTTTAAAACTTATAACATCATTTCCATTCTAGCACTTACCCAAAAATCCACCAGCTCTCTACAGAAGAATTCAAATGTCGAGAAGGCTTACCCATTGCTAGACTATCACCCGGAATCAGAAGCATCAGATTCCTCTTCCTCCTCGTTTTTCTCATTAGGTTCGTTTTTCATCTTCATATGAATCGGCCGCTTCATTTTCATCTTCATCTGCCTCTTCAACTTCAGAATCGTTCTGTTGGGCCAATAATGCATCATTAGCCCCATTCATCTCATTTTCGTAGAACTCTTCACGTTCCTCTTCTAGGTCTTCAGCAGCAGCATCCTCTGCAATCAATATTTCCACTAAATCTGGAATGGGTTTTTCACATTCATATACAACAACTTTCTCTTCATCTTCCTCATCACTTGCATCACTATCGATTGACAAATATTCTGCCATTCTTGCATTCCTGATCTCCTTCGTTGTTTCCAACCTCATCTTTTTTCGCCTACACTACCTCAAACCTATCTTTGAAAGGATCAAGAGGACACTTCTTTCTTAACACTTATGGTTTCTCTTTATGATCCCTTAATACTGCACAGACTTCTTCCCAGTTTTTCCTAAGTTCAGTATCATGCAATAAATCTCTTACTCTGTTTTGTACTGCCTCCAGATCATCCTTGTTCAACTCCCATATCAATTGCATTACGGTGATTAACCTTTCTTTTCTTTCCTTCTCTTCTAACTCTTTCAATTGTTGCTCAGTCATGGGGGCTTTGCCCTTTTCTCTTTGTCGATCACCATTACCAGCCATGTTTGATTTATTTAGAAAATTTGAATGCACAATTATTGATATATATCTCTCCAAATTTCTCTCTGAAAGTATTTGGAATTTCTTTAGTTTACCTTATTAATGCTCTTTTAAATTAGTCTCACTTAAAAGACACAACTGTTCTTAATAGGCTTTCAGGGGTCACGCCAAGTCTCACTTTCGTGTAGGGCTTAGACTAAATGACACGATGTGATTTACCTCTAAAATATCCATTTTATAAGTTGCATTAATTTGTTAATATTGGACTGTAAAAATATGACCATATATAGAGAGATATTGTGATATGGAAACTTATATTTTTGGTGTTGACAGTGAGATATTGTGGCCGGTATAATTTAGGTAATTGGAGTTAATGAAAAAAGAAACAATTATATTTTTTTTTTGAAGCATTCTTCGGAGATGGTGATTTAACAATTTTGGAATGTTTGGAAACTGTAGATTAGATTATTCTTTCAAGAAAAACTAGATTAGATAAAAAAAAAATAGATAAATATGAAATATTCAATCCATGTGATATTATATATTTGCTATCATATTTTTAGTGATATGGAAACTGAAATATTTGGTGTACTTTATATGGAATACCAAGAAATTAGGCAATCAAAAATAACGCACCTAACCTAAAAAATTAGGGTATTCATTATTAGAGATATAAATAGTGATTAAAGAGGTCATACAAACCACACCAACATTAAATAAAAGAGAGATACATAGAGTATAGGAGAAAAATGAGTTCTAAGAGGGATAACAGAGATGAAATTGATGAGAGAATCCAAAAATGTCCTCGACTAATGTCTGGGTCCCGTAATTTAAGAATTACAATTACTTTGAGTGCGATGACAAAGGTTCCTGGTGTTCCTTTGGGTGCTGAAATTCGTGTTGAAGTCGGTGGTGTTGAGGATGCTGATGTTCCTGCTGAGAATGTTGATGTTCCTGTTTGTATTGAAATTACTAATGAAGATCCTGGCATACCAGTTAATGAGACACTACAAGATTCTAGCATACCAGAAATGCCCGAGGAATTTTTTGAAGAGGTAGTTCCAACTGTATCTTACCAACCCAACAATCCTGTGGAGATTGATGAAGCATAAATCGACGAATCTGAGGATGACAAGACCAAGCATGTTTTATTTTTTAGAGCATAAGTGGTGGAAATTAAGATTCATATGATGGTTGTTTTTTATTTTCTTTTGAAGGGTTTTTTTGATAGTTTTTTTTTCTGTGAAAACTTTGAAGGCTCTTTCCATTTCTTATTTTGTTACTTAGGAGATGGTAATGTTTATGATCTCTTTTATTATTTAAGTCTAGAATCATGGAATAAACGAGGGTTATGAGTTTTGACCATTTATAATGTGCATAATGGGATACCCACTCTAACCATTTTTGTTTTTTGTTTTTTGTAGTGCGCATATCACTCTTTGCTTTTAAAAAAATAAGGGAAAAATAGCTAATTAACTGAGAATATGGACAAACAATGTAGAAAATTTTAAACTAGTTTCCTATAAACAAAAAAGACCAATTAATTAGGCATATTATGTTTGGTTTTATTATCTCCTTGCTGTCGCTTTTACGACTTTAAACATGTTCAAATGGCGAGTGAAAAAAATAATAAAATCAATGAAGTTACACATAATCTTCAAAATTACAGAAAACAAAATCACCAAACATGTACTTTTCACACTACAGATAAAGTAAATGGAAGAAATGGTTCTCTCTTTGCTTTCTAAAGTAACTTTTAGGGATAAATGGGTACTCAACACCACAAATTGATTTTGATGGAGTGTTTCCCCAAGCATTTGCATCTCTCTAGAGAGGAAAACTCTTACTATTTCCCTACTGCCATTTCAGATGTCTATGTATCTAATAATTATACTTGTCTAATGATAGACACAATTTTGTGTCTTATTTAATCTCATATTTTATATTGCTATTACTCGGTTTTTGTATTAATAATGTGAATTTATTGTGTTTTGTAGGCATTTTTGAAGAATAAACATTTGCAGAAAAAAGGGCTAGAAAAGTGTTATAAAGGCACTCTTAAAATTGATAAAGGCACCCCAAGGAGAATTGATAAAGGCACCCCACCTTCTTTTTCAAATTCAAAAGAAAGAAACTTGGCGGGAATTTCTTCTCAAAAACCCAAGAGTTTGATCGAGAAGTTTGTGGAGATTTTCAACAATTTAAGACAAGAATATTTGCTTACCTTATTAAGACGGATATGTACATCACTTCTAAAAGTAAAATCAACTTTAAAACTTCATCAAATATCTCTCGCTATAAAACAGACAGAAAAACTTTTCACGGATTTAGTTCCTATTTTACTAAAGATTGTTTCCACATTAACAGATTTATTCTCCGAACAACAAAGAAACAATGCAAGAAAAGGAAACAAGATCATCGAGATCAAAACAACGAGAGAAAGAAATATTATCAAGATTCGATCATTGATTGCCGATGAGTTTTTCAATTCAAAAAGAAGATTTTGGAGTTAATCGGAGATATGCTGGGTTCTAGTATAAATATGGAGGTCGAGAGGAACAATAGTGGGGGCTGGCTTGGCCAAAAACAGAAGAAAAAAAATCAAAGAAATAAATAAATTGTTGTTGCACAGCTCGAGGAAGAAAAAGTGGAGGAAGAACATAAGTCGCACAGGAATTGTCGTTGATAATGTTGCAAATTCCTTTGAATTAAAGGGTTATAGCAACGGTTACTTCAACAGTTCCAGTGACAGTTTCTGGGCTATAATACACCAAGGATCTATGCTTTATTTAACTGAGCATAAAAGCAGTCGTAAACTCAATAAAAGATTTTATTCATTCAGCGACGCCTTTGGTCAGTTCTTCTTTGTAAGTCCTTATAAAAACATGAATAAAATGACTTTTTCTTATATTCTTTTTGCTATGATGAGCTAAACCCCAACATTGGGATAATGGAGGAAGCCATATTTCACAATCAAGTAGTAACTATAATTAATTTTAATGATTTTTTGCAATTGATTTTAATTAAAATTATGATTTTCATTAATTGGTTGTCATTTAATTTGATGGATCATTCTTAGCTTAAGTGTTTTGATAGTCCATGCTTAGGATTTACAGTCAATGTTTTAGAAGTCTACTTATGGCAAAGAATAAGAGTCCAAAAATATAAGGTTTAATTGTTTCAAATTAATTTATAAATCACTTGATTATTTTTATGGTGGAATCTATTCTTAATATTGCTACCATCTTTTGTATATTTGTTATTTTAGTATTAAAATTCAAGTTTAAAATCAAATCTTCACAAGCCTGAGAGAACGATCTTTCTTACCACACTTACAACCACATCAATTTTTGACGCCACCGACGCGGACTTGTCTTTAGGTTAGGTTTTAGATGTTTTTTTATTATTCTTTTATTTTTAAGTTTTGTTTTATTTAGTTTATTTTAGAATTTATTTTTATTTTATTGTTTTCTAGATTTTACTTGGGTATTTGTCTTGTAATTTTGGTACACAAATTTTTCTTGTGGTTAAAAACGGAAATTGGAATAAGCAGCCGAAAAGGTAGGTATAAAAACCCCAGATTTTGTTTTTTTTTGTACATAATTAGACTAGGATTTTTTATTTTTAATTTGTAAATATTTTATTTTATTTTTATTTTATTTATTTAAAAAAATACAACTGCATACACCAATTGCATCTTTCGGCACCGATTATTAAGAAAACACGTGGGATAGTAAGCTGAACCCTCTGGGCGTTATCAGTCGAACCACCACAAGCCTTAGCCTCGTACTATGACCATAGTGTGGATAGTACTTGGGACCACTACCAACCTTTTGGAGGTTATGGTTCATACCATTGTGATCCCAATTACTATTTATACGCGTAACAGTCATATGAACGGGAAAACAAGCAAAATTCGAGTTTTTCGTCTTTAAAGGATTTAATCAAACAGGTGAGCCCTGGTACTATTTATGATACTTCTATTTATCTAGAAGAGGCCCTCAACCAATTTACTGAGAATATAAATAGGTTTGAGTTAGAAACGAAGAAACAAATTACAACTGTGAGTAATTCTCCTCTAGAAGAACCCCTCGAGTGGTTGCGACCTAGTAATCCTTATGAACCTATGAATCTAGAAGAATCACTCAAGAAGATAACTGAGTCGACATTTAGGAGTGAGATGTTAATGAAAGAATTTTATGAAGAGTCATTAGAACAGAATAAAGAACTTGCAGCTTTAAATACGGCTCTCAGTGAACTTAAGACACATTTAGGTAAAACTGAAGAAGAAGAACGGTTAGATGGTGATATTGCTCAAAATGAATTTAACTGCCAAAATAGTGTTTCCAATTTACCCTTGATAACAATGATGAATATTTACCTAATTTATAGGACGGGGTTAGAATAAAAGACAGTACATATTTAGATAAGGTTCAATCATCTTCATATTATTACGATGATGAGGATATTGTTGATGAGGAAATTGAAATCCTTAGTCATAATGGTGCGGAAATTTTTACAACAATTGAGCTTCATGATAATAATGATGTTTCTAGTTCCAATCCCAATAATGTTGATGAGCCTATACAAGAGGAAAATGATTCAACTAGAGATAGCATTGTTATAGACGGTGAAATATTTTCTTATTATTATGAAGACGATGATGGTTTAGAGAAACCAGTTTGTCTTGGGACTAGTGTTTTAAAGTCCAGCGATTCAGGAACAATAGTCTCAAATAAAGATGATAGACTCGTAGAGATTTTAAACATGAGTGAGGATGCAATTCCTGCTTATAACTTAGAAGAAGCAATTGACTATTTTCAGGAATTTGATGATCTAGAAATTAGGGATATTGTGACTAGTCTTTATAGAGAGACCCAAAATTCTCCATGTGCTTTACCTTTAATTCTTATAAAGATCCCTCGCTTGAGACTTGACGTTTGTGCTTATACCATCTTAAGAAATTATCTACATACACGTTTTCCCGAACCTAATAATGTCCAAAAAGAAGTTCAGTTGTTAGAGACCCATCCTCTGGTTGATGCGGTCTATCGAGGCGATAATACCAAGATTGAATTTGTTTTCCCACCAAAAAAATTCTTCTAATTATAGGAACTTTTGAATTTCAAATGTGTCAATTATTAAGTTTTGAGACTAAGCCGAATTACTTTAGGAGATTAGAATCGACAAATTTGCTTAAAAATGGCCACCACTTCCATTGTGGTCAACTGTGTGGGTCAAATATGATTGACTTTGAGGATCCATAATTAATCAGGATATTATTATGTGCTTCTAAGTTCTTACTTGAGTACTTCCAGACTCTACAACCTGATCCTTCTGATTCTACCTATAAGGAAAGCCAGCTAGGGCTGCACAAACCCGACCCAACCCGCCAACCCGACCCGCACCCGCCCAATTTGACCCGACCCGCACCCGACCCACCCCCCCACCCGCCAAAATATCTCTTACTTGTTGGCCATTGGATTAGATATGGTGCTTTCATCTTGGGTTGTTGATTAGATATACAGTGAGAATTGGTACGTGAGAAAAACACACTAACAGATGATCGAGAGCTAGCCTAGCTTCTTCTTCTCGATCAAACAACGTCAAACTCAAACCAAAACAGGAAAAAAAACAGAGAGAAAATAGAGAAATAGAGTGAAAGAGAAATAGAGAAGACGAAGAACCTTGTTTTGAAGAACACCAGATTCTTGTTTTGAGAAACACGAGATTGAAGAAGCTCACAGAGAAGAGCGCCGTCGAACCATAGCCAAGTTTTGTTGAAGAACACACAGGCACACAGTTGAAGACGAAGGTGTTTTTGCTGCACATAAGTAAGTAAATTCATACCCACTTTTTTATTTCACTTAAATCACATGATTGATTGTATTTATTCCAAAATCTCTGAATTTTTTGGATTTGATTTTGAAAATTAGGGTTCATTCAAAACTTGAGGGTTTTCTATAATTAAGTTATTTAAGTTGTTCCTTGTCTAATTTAGGGTTTATAATTGACAGTTGATATGGTATTTATCATGTTTCGATTATTAAAAATTTAGGGTTTTTTAAAATTAGGTTGTACTTCAATTGCAATTAGGGATTTCTTGATTGAAATAGAAATTAAATTTAAAGTTAGGTTTTTCGAAATTGAAATTGAGATAGGGATTGCTCTTTCTGAAATTGAAATTGAAATAGGGTTTTGCACATACTCTTTTGAGGATCTGACTAGAAGTTCAGCAAGGTTCTTAGTACTGTGTACAGTTTGATGGTGTGTCTTAATGTTTAATGTTCAACAAGGTTCTTACTTCTTAGCAATGATGAAAACTGAAATGCAGCGAATCGTTTGACCTATATAGTAGTGTGATGAGCCTTATGAATGAGATTGTGATTCTTTTTATGTTATTTATTATTTCCTTCTAAATTTGTTTGGTAGCTTTTAGAGTTTTTTAGTGTCGTAGTTGTAGTGTCACATGGCGACTAAACTGTGCCCCTGAACTATTCAGTTCAATGTCTGTTATTCTACATCTTCAATAAAAAATTCTTTAAATCGAGTTTACGAGAAAAGTTTACAGCATTTTCAATCTTTGAGCAGTTTGTTAAGGAGTGAGGGAGCTTACCAGTTTCCCAATATGTGTTTTTCAGTGTCTTCTGCTTAGAACACAGGGAGAATCGATAATATCAAAGCATATATAAGAATTACAGTCAGTATAATGTCAGTGTTTTTAATTAGAAACTGTTTGGTGGTCATAGCTTATGCCCATACTAAAGAAAAATATAAATGAATTGATGAAACTAATTGATACCAAGATTGATGAAATTTGCAAATCACCAAATGATTCTTATGCGAGTTTCTAACTTTTAAACTCGGCTAAGTTTCCATTCTCGACCTAAATTTAACAAGCAAAAGTATTGTCATGTTTTACCCTGGCCTTGGGATGACAATAATCTCTAAATTTCATTTGTATTTTTTAGAAAGGACTGATTAAATACTATAGTTCTCTCAACAGTTGCTCTTTCAACAGGGTACCTTCACAGAAGTTACATAAATACTATGTTGACATCAATCATATGTTGGCTGCTGAAATATGACTCATTGAAAGTGATCATCATATATAACATACAACATTTCTTTATTAAGGTGCAAGTCAGTGAACAAAAGATAAATTAGACTGCAGACATGGATTTAAGTATTGTTGGTGTCTATTACCATCATTAGTTTGTTATGATATGTATATATGATGGTTCTTAACTTCTTATACTATTATTACTCTTGGTATTTTTAATCTTTTTCATTCTAATTGTTCACTTCTTTTGTTGCAGAGCTATTTGGTAACCTTGTTGCTTCTTCCATCATCATAGATGACGATTGTTCCTATTCGGTGACCTGGATGGTGCTGCTACTAAGATGAACTTGTTTTTGTTGCTAGTTGGGAAATGTCGTAGAATTGCATATTAAAACTTTAATTTTATTGTATAATTTTGAATGTTGGGACTTAGATTTTAAGATTATCAATTGTTGGTTAAAATGGTTTATCAGGTGGCGCGCGTGAGGATCAAAAAAACAGCGAAGTTCTTGAAAAAAAAATTTATCACTTCTGGGTGAGTGACCCGCACCCGCCCGACTCGACCCGCCATGTGGGCGGTCAGACCCGACCTGACCCGAGGACCAGGCGGGTCGGGTACGGGTGAGGCCAAACCCGACCGGACCCACCCGATATGCACCCCTAAAGCCGGCCCATGAAAATATTTTATCTAGAACCTGAACCTGAACCACAACTAAATAGAGATATCTTAAACAAAAAACTAGAAAAGGGTGTGCTCGTTTTGTTCAATTTTTTGGCATGTTGCAGTTTCCTTTTGTGATATCATTATTTGATTCAGATGACCCACAGTTTTTCCGGCTATTGCTATATGATTTTATGAGGTGACTAATTCTTTTCAAAGTCTAGATGAAGACTTTAAACTTAGCACTTCTTGGGAGGCAACCCATGCTAATGCGACACAATAATATCCTTCCTTATCTCTTTTCTTCAATTGGTAATAGTTTATCCTTGTTCATGTTTTTAATTTCATCTTTAGAACATTGAGGACAGTGTTAGATTTAAGTTTGGGGTAAGGGAGAAACTTTTAGTGCAATAACAAAAAATACAAAATCTAGAAACTTGTGAACAATTCAGGAGTACACTAACCATTTTAGGTAGATCGAAAAAAATTCTTGTCTATAAAAGTCGAGGGACCTAGCTAAATGTTCTATTCATAAAAGGACAAAGCTCAGGTGTTAGATTTAACATGATAGTCGTCACCATATCTCGGAGTCATCACCATATCATGTTCTGTTTTTATTTTTGTAACTTTTTGTGTATGTCTAAGTGATTTGGTGGGGCACTAGTATCGCCTTGTTGCCACTAGGATGAATTAGAATGATTGAGATCAAGCCTCATTGTTTTAATTGAACTTGGCTATTAAAAAAAAGTGACACTTGGACAGCAATATGTGTGTGTTCTCCCTGTCTCTGTCGCCTAAGCAAGCATGGAATGCAGGATCCGTGGGAACTATCATGTAATCTGTTGACAAGGAGCATGCGCTTAGATTCAAAAGATCTAATCATCTTGTCGGGATTTTTTTTTTTAAATGAATGAAATAAAAAAGTAAAAAATAATTGTATATATTCAATAAATTGACCGCTGGGCCCTTGTATATACCAGCTAAGTTGATACTAGAATTAGGATTCAGACCAGTGGGTGTGTATCTCAATCTATTAGGGTTCATTTTGGCACGATGTTCATTCAAATATTCTGAGAAACACCGTTCACCTTAGTCAACATGTGCACACTTGTATCTGCATATCCATCTTCTTAATCTATTCATGTGATTGTGGTTTGTTAGATTCTGAGTATCGTGGTCCATTGTACGACTTTATGAGTAATACTTTGTTTTCTTATATATGAATTTTAGTACGCTTGACTGAAAACTTGTATACATCAATTGGATTCAAAACAGGGTAATTCCTCCCATAGCCAAAGAATTTTGTAGCCAACTAATTAGCCTGTTTAGTGTCTACCCTCAATCGTTCACAAGTAGCTAGGGTTTGGAGTATAGGTTTTGTGGGTATATCTCTTGTAAACTCTCAAGAGACAAAACTCGTCCACTGGGGACACCTAAGGTTTAAAGGCTTGTTGAACACGCTATGTGCAATCGCGATTCCTGCGACGGTGAGTTAGGATTTTTATTTCCTAGTTTAGATTTGCTCGAGGACTAGCAAAATATAAGTTTGAAGGTTCTCTATAGACACAATTTTGTGTCTTATTTAATCTCATATTTTATATTGCTATTACTCGGTTTTGTTAGTAATGTGAATTTATTGTGTTTGTAGGCATTTTTGAAGAATAAACATCTGCAGAAAATGGGCTAGAAAAGTGTTATAAAGACACTTTAAAAATTGATAAAAGTATCCCAAGGAGAATTGATAAAGGCACCCCACCTTATTTTTCAAATTCAAAAGATAGAAAAATGGTAGGAATTTCTTCTCAAACAACGAAGAGTTTGATCGAGAAGTTTGGGGAGATTTTCAACGAATTAATATAACTATATTTGCTTACCTTATTAAGAGGGATATGTACACCACTTCCACACATAAAATCAACTTCAAAACTTCATCAAATATCTCTCGCTATAAAACAGAGAGAAAAGCTTTTCACGGATTTAGTTCCTATTTTACTAAAGATTGTTTCCCCATTAAGAGGTTTATTCTCCGAACAACAAAGCAACAATGCAAGAAAAGGAAACAAGATCATCGAGATCAAAACAACGAGAGAAAGAAATATTATCAAGATTCGATCATTGATTGCCGATGAGTTTTTCAATTCAAAAAGAAGATTTTGGAGTTAATCGGAGATATGCTGGGTTCTAGTATAAATATGGAGGTCGAGAGGAACAATAGTAGGGGCTGGCTTGGCCAAAAACAGAAGAAAAAAATCAAAGAAATAAATAAATTGTTGTTGCACAGCTCGAGGAAGAAAAAGTGGAGGAAGAACATAAGTCGCACAGGAATCGTCGTTGATAATGTTGTAAATTCCTTTGAATTAAAGGGTTATAGCAACGGTTACTTCAACAGTTCCAGTGACAGTTTCTGGGCTATAATACACCAAGGATCTATGCTTTATTCAACTGAGCATAAAAGCAGTCGTAAACTCAATAAAAGATTTTATTCATTCAGCGACGCCTTTGGTCAGTTCTTCTTTGTAAGTCCTTATAAAAACATGAATAAAATGACTTTTTCTTATATTCTTTTTGCTATGATGAGCTAAACCCCAACACTGGGATAATGGAGGAAGCCATATTTCACAATCAAGTAGTATCTATAATTAATTTTAATGATTTTTTGCAATTGATTTTAATTAAAATTATGATTTTTATTAATTGGTTGTCATTTAATTTGATGGATCATGCTTAGCTTAAGTGTTTTGATAGTCCATGCTTATGATTTAAAGTCAATGTTTTAGAAGTCTACTTATGGCAAAGAAAAAGAGTCCAAAAATATAAGGTTTAATTGTTTCAAATTAATTTATAAATCACTTGATTATTTTTATGGTGGAATCTTGAATTTCAGTTATTCTTAATATTGCTACCATCTTATATATTTTTTATTTTAGTATTAAAATTCAAGTTTAAAATCAAATCTTCACAAGCCTGAGAGAACTATCTTTCTTACCACACTTACAACCACATCATCTAATCACTCTGATGGTGTGCTTAAGTTGGTTTAATCACTCTGATGGTGTGCTTAAGTGGGTTTAATCACTCTGATGGTGTGCTTAAGTAGGTTTTTGACAAATGGAAACCATACACCTCATATAACCGCATGCGGGAAATGCTTGTGTTATTAGGAGACACTAACCACGACTCTTTTTATGAATTCTGAAAATATGGGATGTTGGGACAGTCCATATAGTAGTGGGATAAAAGCTCCCTATAACACTGCAACCTCTAAGATCTTTCTACCTCAGCATAGTCCCAATAACTTGAATGGCTCAATTTATGATAAAGGGAGGGAGTATGATCTATTGGCTGAAAATCAGGAAAAATATAATTCGAAATACAGAAATATTATACCCCCATATTTAATATATGACCTTTTTTGTAGTTGGTTAGAGATGGGAAAGTATAGTTCATGGTTTTGGGAAACAAACAATTTTATCCTCAAAATAAGATAACCACCCCAAGATTCTCTGGGAAACTAACCACATTGGTTACAAATCAAAAAAAAAATATTCGGAATTTTTTTTTATGAAAGAACAAAAACACCAAACATTTCGAATCTGCATTCTAAGTCATATGTTTAACGGGATGATGAAAATGAAATTTTGGAATTTTACTGGGTGGGGTGATTTCAAAATGAAAAACATTTCCCGCTTAATGTTTGGTCAAATAAGAAAGTTAAGTTCTACTTTCTTCTCCATCGGGTTTTTATAACTTGATTTATTTTTTTCTAAAATCATAATTGTATTACTAACTCTCATCTTTATAGGGAACCTATTTAATCACACTCGCTCGTTCTTACTGGTATTATTTCTACAAACCATGTTCGATTGAATATAATTTATGTTAGTTTTTTCTGTTTGTTTGATATCATAGAATTAGATGTTAGATATTATAAGTTCTTTTACTAGTTAAAACATGATTTGGGTTTTTATTTTGGTTGTATGAAATAAGTAGTTACTGAAAATCATGGGTTGTTTTTCAATCTCGGTTTACTTTTACTTTTTTTCCTTTCGAAAAGGGGGTTCACGGTTTATTTTCTTCATATCTTAGACATATATGTAATATAAGGGGTTTCAATCAAGATGAGATTGTGTTTGTTACAATGATTTTTACGCTTAAGTTACAAGCATCAATGAATTTCTATTGGCGTTCTATTCGAGGGATTCTTTGAATATAGAATGCATGTCATATAATTGTAAAACATACTGCTTTTGCTGTTAGTTTTAGCTAATGTTATTCCAAAATAAGATCATATTACTAACTGGAACTTACGTAGACAGTTTATGTTATGGGAGATGGCGTCATAACGGCATGTCTGAGGATGAACAATTGGAATATTCTGATGGTGGTTCAGGTAATTATTCTTCAGAAGGAACAACTGATGACTACGACAGTGACTCTCTAGACGAACTTCCAGAATATGTTGGAGCTGATATATATGAAGAAATTTCTGGTAATGTTTGAATCTTGTATGGTTTACTTTTACTAAAACAACACGTATTCTAAGGTTGTTTCTGCTATTTCAAGATAATGCCGAAGAAACAGAAGTAGGAGAACAACAAGGGGAAGATGCAGAGCAGCCAAAAAAGCAAAGTAAGAAGAAGAAGAATGAGAAGGGAATGACGAGACTAGTTAAGCTGCACACATAGTTTGAAGGTGAGAACCGAAAAACGTGATATAGAAATTGATGATTTTCAAAGATCCGGCAGCAAGTACAAATGTGTATTCAGTAGTTTTCTGGGAAACTTGGTCCGTTTAAAAGTTGGTGGCTAATATAACATTAAACTGTAGGTGTATTTTGACCTTCCCGATTCAAGAAAGGATGATACCATGCAACGTCTTGGTACTCAATTGCGGGACTTCATAGGGAAAATGAACAAGAAACATGTAGCTCTCTATCTTGATAATCTAGAACAACTTGCAAAAGTCCCAAAAAAGTATAAAACGGTTATGAACAAAGAATCCTGGACCAAATTCATATAACATGTACAATCGGCAGAATTCAAGGTTATAGGATACACATTGCTATATTTACCATAATTTCATGCTTATTGTCTATCCTAACATATTGATGAGATTATTTTTATCTCCACTGCAAGGTTAAATCCGAAAAGGGGAAAGAAGCAATATCACTGTGAGACCCCAAATATTTTTCTCGGGTTTAACTTAACCCGTTAGTTACATTCTGCGGTTATAGTTCCTAAATGTCTTATACTCGAGTGTCTTTAACACTTATAGAGAAGAGGGTTCTCTCATTCCACACATCACCAGCAACATTTGTTTTCAAACTGCCTCTCTTTTTCCACCAACGTTACATGATTCATCATGGTTTTACCCTCTTCTCTAACTAACATTTCTGGCTTTTCATCTTTCTGTATCTATCCCTACAAAAGAATATTAGTTGGCCCCTTGTTTGATAGGGGTGTTCTTTTGGACATCAAATCATGTACAGAAAAACATTCAGAATCAAATCAAATGTGATGTTAAAATGGTGGCGATGATTTCAAAGAGGAGAAGATTAGTGAAGTCCTTACAATTTTCGTCGGTTTTAGAAGATTGGGTATACCTCATATTTGAGTTAGCAACAAGGAAATGAGAAGCCAGGGAAGAAGTGGTACTGCTGTAGATGGATTTTGGTAAAGTATTTTGGCTTGAAATTTTAGCTGAAGTTGTTGTTGCTGCAACTGATTATTGTGGCTGAGTTGATGGGGGTATATAAGTTCTGAATGTATTAGAAGACATGGGTTTGTATTAGATTTTAATTCTTCAGGGAAGGAGATTTAAAAAAAAAAGGGGTTTATACATTAACAGTTAATATGTTCTTCTGTCACCAGCAGGACGCACACAATGTGCTTGATGAAATGCCTGAACGAGTAATTCTTCACTGCAAGGTTCATCCGCGACCAGTCTACTGCTCCAAGTTCACCAAGGGTTTGTTGCTTCTCTAACCATGGCTATGAGTTGTGTTTAAAAGGGTTAGGAGCTTTTTTTTGGAAGTTAAGATAAGCAAGGAAACAAGTGGTTCATGCTATGGAGTCTGTTGGTGAATGGATATGAAATTGAGGATCTTGATCATGGCTCATGTTCTTAACAAATTGATGAATTGGGTAACTTACAATCACTTTTAAGTGCTTTAATATATATTTTATTTTAGAAATTATAGAACTTCTAATGAACAACTCGTATTGGACATATATTATACAACCTTGTAAACCTTGAATGTCTATTTTTCTTTTATTAATATCGTTAGATCCAGTGGTTGGATTGTGATGCAATTTTGGTATGTTTTGCTTAATTAAGTCATATTGATACGATCAAAATTTCAAGAAGATCAAGTCATATTTACTATTACAAAGATTGAGTAAACTGAAAACGATGTGTGCTGAATTCAGACTATGGACACTCAACTGTTTGTAATGTTTTTAATCATCCGTTTATCCGATAAAGCTTAAATTTTAATATTATGTTTATATCCATGTAAGTGATTTACTTTAAGATTTTCATGAAGTTTTGATCTCTATAGGTACCCGAAACAGCTGTGTTATATAGTCTTTAGATACAGAATTTGGTTAGAACATGGATAGGTTTGATACCTCTAGTTTTGAAGTTAGGTTGAACAAAATTAGTTTATTTTTGGATATAAACCCATTTACATGATGATACTACTGTAGAAATTTCAAAGCAAGTTGATCTTGGTAACTACCTCTAATAGGCAATGTTCTTCAGATTCGACTGTAGGATTGCAGCCTGAACTGTGCATATAGAATCTGTCATTACTTGATATCTAACCGTCACTTTCAGTTCAAATTTTTATAGCACGTCCCTGATGTAGTTGTGAAAGTATGGTTAAAATTTCATCACGTTACCGCAAGTATAAGACATGTTTTTGACAGGCACAACAGACTATGTTCCCAGGACATATTCCTGAATTTTCATGTATATGGTTGAAGTCTTGTGTTATGTTTGAATGTGTTGAGCAATTTGAATGTTTTATATAGTTGATATTATATATTGCATACTGTAGAGATAAATTGAAAGGTGTGGACGCACTGTGAATGGATTTTGTTAAGCAATCATAGTCTTGTTTATTCAATATAACGGTTGATGGTAGATAGTAAGCATATGGACTTGTTTTAATGTCCAAGGAGGTTAGAAAACTATAAGTTATAATTGCAGGTCATATGTAGGTTGTCTTAGTTTGAGTAGGATGGTTTGGTTATTAGTTAATGAATAACATGGGATTGAAGATTTGATAATCTCGTATTTTATCTTCTTTGGTGTTCTTGTTGATACCATTTTGTCTCCTGATGAGGTCTACAATTTGAAATGTCATAGGACTATTGCATCAATGGTCTACCAATTTCTAACATGGGTTAAAATACCCTGGTGATAAGGTGCTAATTTCATTGTGTTAGTATTTAGCTACTGTACACACTTGGGTATACAAAGAAAGAGACGTTTAAGTCTTACTCTTGCATAGTTAGCCACACTAACCGTAATGGTGGGACAATAGAGTTGACTGTTTATGGAATTTGTGCTTGCTGGGCTGGTTATTGATGTGTCTCTATATGTGTTAGTCTACTTTTAAGATTATTACTAGTCACAGTAATTTAGTCATTGCTTACGGTATTTGTATTAATACAGATTATGATATTTACAGTTCCATACTTACAGTTCCCGTGATAGGTACAATTACTTACAGTTCAAACAGAAATAAATTCTGGTATTGGTATTGTTGATTTTAAGTTGCAGGTACAGGTACAAACATATATGATGGTATCTTGTTCATCAATGGATAGTTGCCAAGGTGATTGTTGGTGATGGGATGTGCTAGGGATAGTTGTTGCTATGAAACTCATACTATCCATATTATCTAACTTACTGCTACATCTAGAGATAGTTACTGCCTTGGGTAAGCAGTTCATACTATCTTAGAGATTGTTGCTGCTACGACAAGCAGTTCATACAATCTATATAAGAGATGATTTCTATCAAAATAGGATAGTTCAGATCATCTAATAAGAGATAGTTACTACCATAGAGGGTAGTTCATACTATCTAAACCAAATATGATGAACTACGGTCGTGCTTGATCCCTTCGAGCAACGGAGAGGGTACGTAGGCAGCCGCTATGCGGTTCAGCACAACTGCATGAGGTTGTTCATATCGTCTAAAAAGGGTTGGTTGCTGCTTGGAAGTTCATACCATCCATTCGGAGATGATTGTAACCTTGGCAGTAAGAGGTAGTTGCAGTACTCGATGATCATACTACCTTGAGAGATGAGTACAACTTCTTCGAGGTTGTTCATATCATCTAATGAGAAATGAAGGGTGATTGTTGGATGCCAATTCATATCACCAAATAAGACTTGGAGATGATTGTTTCCATTTAGAAGCAATTCATATCATCTGAGAAGAATGGTTGTGGTTTATGATGACAGTTCATACTATCGATCTGGAAATGATTACTAACTCTTTAGAGTAGTTTATATCATTTGTAAAAGATGGTCTGTTGATCTTGACCTAGTACTATGAATTTCCAAGCCCACTGGGGCTATCACCTACAGGTGGCTATCCAGAAGACCGTCGCTGGAACGGTGGCAGACAACGGGACTGATCATCCCCACCCGTCGCTGGAATGGTGTGTGTTCTTACGAGTGGCAACCCGGAAGACCATTAGCTGTAACGGTGGCTGGTACCCGACCACTCGGGCATGAGATATAATATCTTCATAATGAAACGATGGATATCATTTGTAGGATTCGATGATCCTTGAAAATAAAAGGTGGGGTATTTTATAAGAGATGATTATTATCAAATGTGGTACTTCATATCATCTGTCGGTAATGATAAATGTCAGAAATAATATCAAAAACTGTATCGCAGTTCGACGGATTCGATGAAGCAAGAAAATATATAAAGATTATTTTTGCCTGCTTATAAAGCAGTTTGAGAAAAATCGATGAACATTTGTTTGGTAAGATCGAATTGGTTCAAAAAAAAATTAAGTACGGTTTCTCGAATGGCGTATTGGGAAGTTGGAGCTGGCCTAATGGTCCGTCATAATCACACTCCAAATACCCACATCGGACAGGACGTTCAGGATACGTGGGATTAAAAGAAAAATTAGTAAGTTTCTTGTCTTATTACACACCGCACTGTAAAAGTGAGCATTGTTCCACATGTTTTATGTTTCATTTGTCGTGTTGTGTGTGTCTCATATAAACATCAACTTGTAACGGTATAAGGATGTGTCCTATTACAAAATACTCATATATTACCATGCATTGTGTACTGGTTCCATATAGGATGCTTTGGAATTGATTTTCTGTCTCATAGTTGATGTCATAATATATGTAAATGGATGTAAAGTCCTACGTGTGTTTGATAACTAACAGGAAAGAGAAGGAGGTGTTACCAAAGATCAATTTTCCGATCGGTGCTTCATGTGGAAAAAAGCACGAGAAGACAAACACGGAAATTTACCAGATGTATTAGTCAGGGAGGCGGAAGATAAAATTGTGAGAAAACCGAGTAAAGCTCATGTTTTTCACTAAAGTAAGTGCTTAAAGTTTAAATCATACTTAACACTTTTTTTGAATAAATTTTATGCCCGGGCTAAGACGCAAAAGAAGATTCAAGAAGGAGATAAAAAAGGTTGGTCATAAAGAGGATGCCCTAACTCTTGTGGTCGTCAAAGATAACGGTGGGCGTGTGAGACACAAATATCCTATCAACCATATGAATCACGGATGCTAGTGAAAATTAGAGAACCTTATAGATCGATAAATGTGGTTACCTATTTGATAATTATGAGTTAGTTTTGCAATGTGCCATAATTCAATAACTGTAAAAAAAGGTACACCTTTCATTCTAAGTTGCTACTTACGTGGTTAGGAAATGATTTTATTCGTGTCTTCACATAACCAACGCATTCACATTGGACTTTGGTATTTTTGTTCCACGAAACCTATTTACTATTCTACTGCTCCAGGTAAGCAATCTAAAATTTGGGAAACCTACCGAGACCGTGAAATCACCAACTCCACCTAATCCAAGCCAATATCATATTAAGACAATTAAAGCAGTTCCAACGGTATGCATTTTTTTAAAAATTTTTACTTGCATTTTAAATGTAATACCGTTTTTATGTTTCTATTAAAGGTGTTCATATGCCATATACTAATCCTATATACTACTCTGCTACTGTGGCAAGTCGACTAAAACCTGACCAATCTACCGAGACTTTGAAACCATCGGCTCCACCTAATCCAAGCCAATCTCAGATCAAGAAACCTAAAGTAGTTCCACTGGTATGTATTTTTTACTTTTATTTTAGATCTAATACCGTTTTTTATTTTTATCTTTACGATGTTTATATGCCATATATTTATGCAGGTTAAAAAAGACATCATTTGGGGCGATAGTATGGCAAACATCTTAGCTAAAGGCAGAGCTTTCAGGTGTCAGGAAGTCCAACAATTACTTGGTTGGGGTATTCGTAAAGCGGCTCAATGCTATAATATCTTTATTGATAAAGTATAAAGGTTAATGTCTACCCTTACAAACTGATAGTATGGAAAAATTAGACGATGCTCTTGGGAAAACGATTCCTCATCCAAATTCACAAGTTCTTTTTGTTGATCCTACTAAGGCTAAGGTTAGTTTCTTGGATTATTTGTTTTATCCGTTGAATAGTTTTTTACATAAACTAGTTTATCTAGTTTGTATTTATTAAGAAGAATATCACACCGAAATAAGTAATCAACGATATAAATCACGAATACCATTGTAAATTAGAGAACCTATACAGCTCGAGATATGTGGTTACCTTCACAAGTAACTCCTTCACCTGTAAACCGCTCTAATGGATCTAAGAAGCAATCTCCTAATGTTATGCAGAACTCTACCGGTATTGTCCAGACTACTTCTTTAATATCTCTACAGAAGTCGCCCACATCTACGGACATCATACTACGACATCTGGAAAAGTATGTTTTTTTGTTGCTGGCGTTTGAATCTATACTGTTATTTTATAGTTTCCTCTCTAAGTGATGTTCACATGCCGTACATTTCTGCAGCTTCCAAAATACGACTTTTGGTATGGATCTAAGAAAAACATCGTTGCTAGAGGTAGTGTTCTTCCTAATTAGGCATACCGGAAAGTACATGGAGAAGATCTTGCTAGTGACAACTACGTTGTCTTAATTGATGAGGTTGTAGACCCAACACTCCCTTTGCCGGTACTTACTAAAGAGTTTGAGATATTATAAGATGACCGTACAAGTCAAGTGGTTTGGCTGAAAACTAATTGTATTTTCACTGACGATGTTAGTTTCTTAGCTTTTTTACATTTTTCATCAGATACATTCTTTCACGTAAATCAATCTATTTAGTTTGTATAAAGAATGATATGAGACACAAATATGTTATTAACTAAATAAAACATGAATGTCAGTGTAAATTAGAGAATAAACTTACTAAATAGAGATACTGGGTTACCGATTTGATTATGGATGCTAGTTTTGCATTGTGCAATGTTTCAATCACCGTTAAAAGGTGCAACCTTCATTCCAGTTAGTTATTGCTGGAAAATAATTTTATCCATGTCTTGATGAGAATACACATGACCACTTGAGTTCACGTTGGATTTGGGAATATATCTTGCATTAATCCTGAATATTACTCTCTTGCTGCAGGAAACTCTGCAACATGAAAATCCTTAACAGCAACCAGCACTGTTCAAGTTTCTGATAAGAAATCAGACAGTGATCTAAGAGCACATGTTGTAGAACCTACTGCCATAGCAGATGATCAACAGAATATGGAGAACACATCCTATCAATATTTTGGGACTCAACAAGCCGAGAGTCTACAAACCGAGAGTCAACTAGTTGAGAGTTAAAAAGGAGAACATATTGGTGGGAAAACACTGCCCTAAGATGAACCGGTTGTGAACAAACAACGCCTAAGAAGGCGCCGAAAAGGAAATTTATTGCACCTGGAATATCGAGAAATAGGCTTACGAGGCTTGGCGCTAATAAGAGAGTGCAAGAAATTGATCCAAGTAATGGGGAGACACCAAAACCTAAAAATTCAAAGAGATAACGTTATGCATAAATAGTTCCTATTATTTTCCTTTGCAAATGTTAGAGCAAAGATAAAATGGTACTGTGTGATTTATTAATATGAAATTTGTTATCAATGAATTTGAGATTTAATCACGTTACCTGAACTTTTAAAATATTATAAAAGTTGTATGAAATGAACGGGTTGGTTAGTCCAAGGTGGACGACGTTGGAAACATCTAGTTTAACGGCCTAGATTACATCGTCTTTCACCTAGTTTACGACACGTGTATGGTTTAAAATTTTACAATGTTACATCCTTTTTTTAAAAAAATAGTAAATTTTGTTAAGAAATAAACGACTCAGTTAGTACCACGTGAACGGTTGAAATTTCATCATCTTTCACCAATATTTGTATGCGTGTACGGTTCGCGACTTAGCCATGTTTGAAATAAACGTCTCGGAATGGAAACACGTGGATGATGTAGGATGCATCTAGTTTAACGGTAGATATTCCATCATCTTATTCCATATTAAAACACGCACATGGTCTAGGATCTAGCCACGTTTCATTAATTTTTTAAAAATGATAAATTTTTGGAAATAAATGGACGGCTCCTAATACTACCACGTGGATGGTGGTAGTTGCATCTAGTATGAACGACGGAAATTCTATCATCTTCACCTAGTCTAAAATGAATATACGCTAGTCTAAAATGAATGTACGGTAAAAGATTGCATCAAATATTGCATTGGTGTGTCTAAACAGTACATATAGACACGCTAAAATAGTAATGCGTGTCAATAAGATAAAAAATAGGCATTTTAATTTATTTATTTTTGCGTGCGTATAGGTTAAACAATGAACATTTTAGAAACAATTTCCTAGTTTATAGGTTACACAGCAGACACTTAAGAAACTATTTGCGTGTCTATAGGTTACACAATAGACACGTTAAAAGACATATCTCGTGGCTAAAGGTTAAACAATAGACACTTTAAAACACATATCTCGTGGCTAAAGCTCAAACAATAGACATTTTAAAAACTATATGCGTGTCTATAGGTTACACAGTAGACACGTTAAAAGACATATCTCGTGTCTATAGGTTACACAGTAGACACGTTAAAAGACATATCTCGTGGCTATAGGTTAAACAATAGACACTTTACCAACTAGGGATGATGACTGTGAAAAAATTGGTGTTGGTTATCTCCGGCGGATACTTCGTTTACCAACTAGGGATGACAAACTCTCGGAACTGTTGCGCTCAGAAAAATTTAGGCTTATCTTGTGGAAGTCATTGAAGAAGAGATAAAATCCTTATCCTTCGCCTTCTACCACTCTAGAAATAGAGTGCTCCACCGCTTCTCCAACAGGCTGCTGACACCAGAATCAAGAAGAAGTCGGGTGTGTCGAATAACCAGGCAGTCTCATATCACCAACAGGCTAGAAAAGCTCATAATCACGGACAACATGTTTCTATGTAAGTTATGTAAGCTAAGTGTGGAAGAACCGACAATGGCTCCTAATCACATAACAGATATCACCATTTTACAGTCTTTAATTCTAGGTTCCCAGGAAATGAGACTCCCTTAGTATCCCAATGTATGTAAGTTCGGTTTAAATTAATAAATTTCAACAATCAAAAAAAAATCTCAAATTTTTTTAATTAAATTATACTAAATAACTTTAAGAGTACCGCTTATCCCATGTAATTTTAATGTAGGCTTAATAAAATTCATGTTTATGTTTCAAGAAACAAAAAAAAAAATCCTCAATAAAATATCGGTCCAAAATACAATCCAGGCCCAAAACTTCATGACTCCATCATGGTCCAAAATATGCTCAATTCGGTATTTGTTGTACTGTACTATGATCCAATAACTACCTAGTGACCGGAAATAAGGCTATACTGTACATGCAAATAGTCATTCATCGGTTTTTCCATAGCTATCACTTGTTGTTGGTGTGACTTGTACATCAGTTGATGATGCTTAGTTAGTTCGTCAGCCTGTTGAGATCAATGTCATTTTGTTTACGTAAAAAGAAAAGAAGTTCAAGTGAGAGAAAGAGAAAGAGAAAGAGAAAGAGTTATGGTAGCGTCTCTGTCCCTCTCTCTATACACTTGGAAGACCAATTCTGAAGAAGCGACAAACACTCGTCGAATCATTCTCTCTTGTCTTCCTATTACTTTGCTTTCCGCAACAACTACTTACTATCTTCTTATTCTTGTCTTAATTTTCCTTATTACAACAACTTAAACCAAACCAAAACAACTCTGATTCTGAAACTAGCTAGGATTCGAAAAGAATGGGTTTTTTGATGATATCAATGAATTTGATGATATGGGTATCAATGTCATTGATATTATTAGTTAGTGTTAATGGTAGATTTGTAGTAGAGAAAAGTAGTATATCAGTTTTATCACCTGATAATTTACGTTCTAAACATGATAGTGCTATTGGTAATTTTGGTATTCCTGATTATGGAGGTACAATGATGGGTACTATTGTTTACCCATCTGATAAATCATCATCAACTGGTTGTAACTCTTTTGATGGGGTAAATCCTTTCAAATCTCACTCTTCTTCTGGTCCCATTTTTCTTCTCCTTGATCGTGGAGGTATGCAGTTTTACCAGTTTTTGAGCTTTGGTTAATATTTCTTGTTCGTTTCAAAAATAAAAATAAAAATTAACAACTCTCATTAAATTTAATGGTTTCTTAATCATCATTAGATTTATTTAACGCTTCTTTAGTAGTACGACCGTGGTACTGGTATAGCCATGTCCAGATGTCCTGATGCCGAAAAGCGTCTGCTTCTTAATGCATCGAGCAAGAAAATTTTGACTTGAATTTATATAGATGATGCAGTTTTAATAATAATCAACAGACTCTCAATCTTTCAATTTTGAGTTTATTGGTAAAAAAGTGGATATGTTTTTGAAACAGACCTGTCATGTTTTCGATCAAACAGTCTTTTGGTTTTTTGTTTTAATTAAACAATCGATTTTTTAAATGGGTTCTCAAGATTGAGCAATGGGTATTAACTCAGTTTTCTATTGATCCCGCAGAGTGTTACTTTGCCTTGAAAGTATGGAATGCACAAAAAGCAGGAGCAGCAGCAGTTTTAGTAGCTGACAACATAGACGAACCTTTGATAACAATGGATTCTCCAGAGGAGAGTAGCGATTCAGAAGGGTATATAGAGAAGATTAAAATACCATCGGCTTTGATTGATCGGTCTTTTGGTGAGAGTTTGAAGAAAGCCTTACTGAAAGGGGAAGACGTTATGATAAAATTGGACTGGACAGAATCTATGCCACACCCGGACGAGAGAGTCGAGTATGAGCTATGGACAAATAGCAATGATGAGTGTGGAGTCCGCTGCGATGAACAGATGAATTTCGTGAAGAATTTTAAAGGTCATGCTCAGATTCTTGAGAAGGGGGGTTTTACTCAATTTACACCTCACTACATAACGTGGTATTGTCCTGAGGCTTTTATCCTAAGCAAACAATGCAAGTCTCAGTGTATAAATCATGGGAGGTATTGTGCACCCGATCCAGAACAGGATTTTGGACAAGGGTATGAAGGCAAAGATGTGGTTGTGGAGAACTTGAGGCAACTTTGTGTGCACAGAGTGGCCAATGAAAGTAATCGTTCTTGGGTTTGGTGGGATTACGTAACAGATTTCCACATTAGGTGTTCGATGAAGGAGAAAAGGTATAGCAAAGAATGTGCGGAGGATGTTATGAACACACTTGGTACGTGTAACTGGTGAAAGTAACATTGAACATATTTATATTTTTCAATTTGGTCTTACTGAATGTTCTTTATGTGTGATCCATTAGAGTTGCCAATCGAGAAGATTCAAAAGTGCATGGGTGACCCTGAGGCCGATGTAGATAATCCAGTCTTAAAGATTGAGCAAGATCTGCAGGTTTGCTTTATAACTTTGCTTGCTTCTTAATTTTATACTCCAAACAGGTATTGTTTGTTGTTTGGTCTGTTTAGATGATGCTAGGCAACAACCACCACTCAATATGTGAGTGGTTGAATTGTGTTCACTCATAAAAGTTATACAAATACCTTAATCTTTACATTTGGTTCGTCTTAAACCAATAAAGAGACTGTATACATGCATTGACATAGGAGACTATCAGATCTCTACCGTGCAGAGGTGTTCTGATGCGGAGCTAATTCTGGTTGTCATCAGTCTGGATATGCCAAAACATCAGCTTCCTGTGTATTTGTTTATGTTTTTTTTTTTTTTTGTAACGTGTAGATTGGTAGAGGATCTCGGGGTGATGTTACAATCTTGCCAACACTAGTTATTAACAATGCACAATATCGAGGTATTTATGCAATGCTATAACCACTTCTTCTCCTGTTTTGAATAGTATTAGTTCGTTGTAACACTAGCAGCTAGCTCTGTGTAATTTAGATATAAAATTTGCTGCAGCTATCATTTAATTTCTGCTTATTACTTACGCAAACAAAGATGAGCGAAGCTTATAAAAAATTGTTTTCTGCTAGCAGCATACAAGATTTCACGATATACAACCTGGCAATCGAAAATTTAACAAAACTTAAGCTGTTGGTTGAACTGGTACCAAATGTTCAATCAAAATGACTATCATAAAGAACATAAGTACTATTGCTATCTTCTTCTTTTTTTCTCATACCATCCCAAATTCTGGTTATTTTTTATGTTTTCACATAGTTTTCATCTTTTCTTAAAATCTAACCAATTTATGATTGAAGCTGTTCTGTCACAAAGCTTAAATTTTATCATAGCCAACATCGGGATCTCCTTTCGACTTACTTCACTAGCAAAATCTTCTAACCTTAATGTAGTATACTCCACTATGTATAGTTTCCTAGTTATAGTTTTTCATGTTCCAGGGTTATGTTGCGTAATGTGTTGTTTCATTCTGAAACCTTTATCGATTTTATCTTTTATCGAACAAACCATGATTAGAACTAACAACTCCCTTATCTGCATTTTCTAAAGGAAAATTAGAGAGAACTTCAGTGCTGAAGGCTGTATGCGCAGGATTTAAAGAGACAAGTGATCCTCCAATATGCCTGAGTGGAGGTTATTATCCATGTTCCTCTTCCTTACAACCTACTAGAAAATGTAAGTTTGGAATTGGATTCATTTCTATGTTATTCCTTGATGTTACAGCTATTGAGACTAATGAGTGCCTTGAGAACAATGGCGGCTGTTGGCGAGACCCACGATCTAATGTATCCGCATGCAAGGTAATATTTAAGAAGTAGATTATTATTAAATCCACACGCACCTAAAGTTAAAAGAGTGCGGTTTTTCCACTCCGTGACTGCCATAATTAAAGGTGAAATAGCAGACTAACTTGTCAAATTATCAACGATTTCGGTATCACTTGCTTCTTTTAGGACACATTCAGGGGCAGAATCTGCCAGTGCCCAGTCGTGAATGGTGTTCAATATCGCGGAGATGGATATCGATCTTGTGAAGGTACACACTTCTCCGTCTGTAGTTTACTCGTGCACCTCTTGTCTGTGGCTACAAACCAAGCTATCAACTCATTTCTTATGTTATTTGCAAGCTTTTGAAAGAATATTACATTTTACAGCGTGGACACAAGTCAGACATAAGTAAATAACTACTATCATAATTGTCCAGTTGCGACTCACACCGTTAAACATATGAAGAATTATACCGTGGACAATATGCTGTTTCACAAATATAGACAATCACCTAGATAAATATTTGTGTTTTCTTTTCCTTCATTGGCAGGTGTGGGGCCTGCGAGATGCACTGTGAACAATGGGGGGTGCTGGTCTGAATCAAGAAATGGACTGACTGTTTCAGCTTGCGCAGTTCAGTCACACTATCCTCTTTTTTTAATCTTCCAATGGTTTTATGCTCTCATGACGAATGCTCTATTTTATTGCGCCATCTATTTTAATTCAGGGTTTTATTTTCTTATTCGGTACGCAAAATAGGAATTTCAGTTAACAGGCTGCCGTTGCCCAAGTGGATTCCGTGGAGATGGTCAGAAATGTGAAGGTACCCTGCCCCATAATTCCATCTTGTTTTTTTAGCTCTTGGAAACATTAATTATATTTTGAATTTTCATAGTGTGAAAAATTAAACCAAGAATTCTCCTTGTGGGTTATGCATTAGATATTGATGAATGCAAGGAGAGTCGTGCTTGTCAATGTGATGGATGCAATTGTAAAAATTCATGGGGTGGATATGACTGCAAGTGCAAAGGTGACTCTTTGTATATATTGGAGCAAGATGCCTGTATAGGTAAGTGATCAAAATATTTGCTACAGTTAATTCTTGGTTGGCCCATGCTTGTCAGTGTGACCCATGTTCATCCACTATACAGGAAGAGATTCATCAAGATTTGGATGGTTCCTTACACTCTTGGTGGTGTCTGGAGTAGTCGGTGCAGGCATGGCGGGTTATATATTCTACAAATACAGGCTGAGGGTATGTGTACAAAGATCCGACTTAATTTGTTTGTCCTTGTATAACTCCTTGCTGTTGATAGAAAAGTAAGAGTGGAGCTCTGATAGCATTGTCAATGCACTAGCGGAAGAGATACTCGTAGACTTGGTTGTTATATAATGACATGGCAGAGATGAATGAGCTGTGCTAGCCGAGCTCCTAAAACTCTCAAGTGTAGATAGTTCTAGAAGCTAACCTTTGCACGTATGGGAAGATGTACTCCTGCCTATTTATAGTCATCACAGTGACCAACTTATACATGCTGGAGTGTCTTTAGATGCTCCTACCATTAGATATTCAGAAGACCTTTCTAGACACAAACTTAGATTAGGCACAATCTACACCTTTCTGTATGTTTTTCTTACTTTTCTAAAGTTTTTGAATAAAACTAGAATTTTCTAGTTAATTGCAAAGCACATTCCAACCATTAGTGTCTTACTTCACTTGCAGTCATACATGGATTCAGAAATCATGGCTATAATGTCTCAGTACATGCCCCTTGACAATCAACAAAATGAGGTCCAACCGCTACAGCAAGCAGTTTCGACCGTATAAGCAGGTATGTTCTTCACATGCCTTGCCTCCCTTTTGGTGTTAGTTCTCTGTTTAGTTCATTATACTTACTCAAGGATGAACATATTGAGTAGGTCGTACTAATTAATCCACATGTAACTGTTTGATCTTATAAGTAAGTGAATAAGCAAAGTAGGCCTCAAACTCAGAAATTTAGGCCAGTGGAGCCACTGGAACACCTAAATAAACTGGTTTCTCTATCTTGTTGACACTGGGGGCACACCAGTTTCATACCTCTGTTAGCCCACATCATACAACAGTTCGGTACAATAGTAATATTCTGAATTCATGACTCTTTATTTAGATATCAGATATCGAGTGTCTCCTTTCGGAATCCAATCTTCTTGTTGTTGTTGCCGTTGCTGTGTTTGAAGATTGAAGCAACAGTGCGTACTAAGACCTTATGAGGGAGGAATACTTGTGTTAAACTTTCTAGGCTTGCGTTTTAGTACGTCGTACTTTCTGGTGCATAAGAGATATAGAGTTCAACTGTTCCGTCTTCGTCATCATCAGTTCAACTGGGCAGTATGGAAAGCTTTTCGGTTACAAGAATATCTTTACCAACACAATACCGTCAAAAGAAGGGAAAAATTCTTGCCATTTTATTATCTTCTGTTGTGAAAACCGTTCTGTGCAGATGGACAATAAACTGATGTAGCATTTAGGTTTTATGATCCTTTATTTCTATGTAGATGGAAATAAAAGTGATGTAATTGTAGTCTTGAAGAATAATATTATTATTATGTTTTACAAATAACAAGCACCAAAAGAGCTCTTTAGCTGTGCATGTCCATGTTTCATCGTTATTGTAACTATTATGTCTCTCCACAATTATAGTAGTCGTTTCCATATCAGGGCTATGTATGCATATTTCCACTCTTGTTTTACCTAAATACACACCGTATTGACTAACTTTTTACTTTTTTCCGTCAAAACCATGCATGTGCAGCATGTATTTCTTAGCCAGGGCCATGTATGCATATTGCCAGTAACATGGCACTTATGTACGTCATTTCTGGAGAAAAATAAAAAAGAAGGTATTTTGATCCAGGATTGCTCACAATCTGTGCTGGATTCGATCCAAACGGCTGGACATATACAATAAATTTTGGTTGATATTGTTGCCTTCAATCGAAAGGCGAAGTGTCAAACACCCTTGGAAAAGTTTTGATTGGACATGTTCCAACCAATTTTAGTGGCTGTTGTTGCCTCGGAATACTAGACAAATCAACTTGGGAAGTTCGGATATGACGCAACTTCAAGTGGCTCACTTATTTAGGAAGGAAAAATAATTGAACCTACAATTGATAATATGAATAGAAACATTGGCAAGAAAAATAATTGAACTTACATTAATTGATTAAGGAATAGACGCGTCTACTTTTCGACTTGTGAAGATTACCAAGTGTTTCTACACATGAGCTATTACATTACAGAATTAGGAAAACAGATCAATAGAAAATTGATCTAGACATGAACATACAAAGAGTATACTACCAATTTATTCTACACATGAGGTACCAAGGACTTACGATTAGATGCTTTAAGTATACTACTAATCTTAGCTTTTTGTTCTTCTTCATCCATGGTGTCACAAATGATCTCACCTCTTGTCTCTGGCAAACAAACAGTGAACAACCCACATACACAAATCACCAATCCAAACACTCCGTATGATAAGAATCCATTATCATCAACTCCCCTCTCAGCTGCAATCAGAATTGGACTAAAGATACCACCAATAACAAGAGCTTGTCTTACCATTGACAACGCTGAGTTCCTCACACAAGTTGGAAATAATTCCAATGTGTATATTAATAGAACGTCAAATGCCGTACACGTACTAAAAAACGATAATAACTCAACGCCGATTCTCAATCCTTGCTGTCCCTCGTGGATTATCACACACATGATGCTACAAATACCACTCAACATGGTGAAAAACAACATGGAACTTCTCCTTTTCAATCTTCCTATTAGAAAATAGGTGATTAACGATGACGGTAGCTCTGATAATGCATTTAATGTAACACTTAAGTAAAGACTGGAAGCCAGATTTCCAACACCTAATGGGATCCCATAATACATCATTCCAACCCCAAAAGAAACGACCATAATTGAGGATAGTCTTCGGAAGGCCCATTTTTTATCCCATAAAACCTTGATGGCGGAGTACAAATCCGCATTCCACTGTTCCATTTCTATAGATATACCAGATAAACTTATGCTTAATACATTATTATTAGACCCATAAGAATCAGGAGAAGCAATACTCCTCAAAGTAGTAATGGCTTCTTCTTTTCTTCCTTGCACCATTAACCACCTTGGTGATTCATGAACCATGAAGTGAACAATTATGGAGTAGATTACTGCAGGAACGGAAGTTAAGATATACAGTACTCTCCACGATGATCCTCTAGTGAAATAAGCCATGGCTGGTAATGATAAGAAACCAAGTGTGAAACAAATGAATCCAATAATACCCACCTTATCACGGCGACTTTTCCCAACAATTTCTGTTGATAAAACAAGTGCGCAAGTACCGATTGTGGCTCGGCCGAAACCGGTTATGAATCTTAAAATTGAGTAGATCCAAATATTAGGAGAAAATGCAGTCAAGAAAGCTGATAAAGACATCATAAGACATGAAATAACTAATAAGTTTTTCCTGCCGAGTGACGAGTCAGCTAGTGTAGCAAGAACGAGTCCACCAAATAGACAACCAGAAAAGAAAGATGAAGTTGGTGAACCAGCAATAGCAGGACCTAAACAAGATAGGTCCCATTCTGAAACTGTTGATGTCTGCATCGGTTCATTCCATGCCCATGCATTTCTAGGCAGTTTGCACGAGTTGGTGATGATGGTCGAGTTGCAGTATGAGTATTTATTATTAGGATCTACGCAGTGCCATGTTGGTTCTGCATCTGTGAAGACACTGATGAAAGTTTGTTGTGCATCAAAAACCCATGCAAAAGACACAACTATGGCTTGTAGTAACTGAGCCCAACCGAAACTTCCTATAAATCGTTCAATCGTCTCGTCTAAGGTTTCGATGTGTTTTTCGAGAAGGGGATGAGTTTGGGATTCATCCGAGTTGAGAAGATTTGATAAATCGGCCATGATTTATGTATACGAATTGGTGTTTTAGCGATAGCTGTACTGCTTAAAAGAGAGTGCGAGAATAGATTCATTTATATATACCAGACATGACAATGATGAAAGTAGCGTGAGATGCTAAAAAAAGGAAGCCTTATATAGGAGCTGCAGTATTGATAGAGGGCTATCCATGTGAAGATGAAATAGAGACATTTGAAGTGAATTTTAAAAATCTCTTATCCATGATATTTTTATAATAGTTAAACTACCCATAATTAGTTAATATTAGTAAAACTAATTAGCTAATAGATTAGGCTAATCATAATTAATCTAAAATAATCTTAAACTTAATCTAATCAAATCAAAAAAAAAATCTTTTTGGTTTGGTGGGAAGAAAAATTAGAAGAGAATTTTTAGGGTTTTTTAAAAAACCTTAGATTTTGATTCACTCAACCAGAGTAGTGAGGTCAACCTCTAACTTAAACTCTTGGTCTTTTTATGGCTCAAATTTGATGAAATTACATTTGAAATGATGATTCTTTTGTGATTCAGAGAATTTTACGGTTGGTTTTTCATGTCGAACTCAACCGTAAACGCCATTTACATTAGGTGTTCTTTCCAACCTAACCGTAACCGTAATTTCATGGATGAACACCAAATCGTAACAGTTTTACGGTTGGGTTTTAGCATCGGACCCAACCGTAACTAATGGTCAAAAAAAAGTTTTCCGATCCAGGATTATTTACGGTTGGGATTTGACAATCCAACCCGACCGTAAATACCAATTTTAGTTTTACTTCCAGATAATTTCATTCAATATTTACGGTTGGGTTTGGGCTTCCCAACCCAACCCAACCGTAAAACATCCTTTGGAGCATTGAGTTTAAGGTCAAATTTGGGTTTAAAAATCAAATTTTTAAACTTATTCAATAATTTTAACCAGATTGAAGGTAAATTAGGTCATTCAAACAAATAAAAAACGAAAACAACACAAGTACTAGAATCCAATTTTGAATGATCCAGGAATATTTACGGTTGGGTTTTGGCTGAAAACCCAATCGTAAGTCTGCCATGAAAAAAATGTCAGTTTTACGGTTGGGTTTCGACTCAATAACCCAACCGCAAAACTGACACTTTTTCATATTGACAGTTTTACGGTTGGGTTTTCAGCCAAAACCCAACCGTAAATAATCATTTGTTTTGTTTTTTGACTTGATTTCTTCTTTGCTTGGTTTCCAACTTGAAATTTTTGTAAATAAAACATGAAATTTAGCTAGACAAATTTAAGATAAAAACTTTCTCATACATTCTAACTAAAGTTATAATACACCCACACAAAAAAAAAACTTAGTTTGACGCAATTGTTATAATAAACATAGAGTTAGGGAGAAGGAGGAGGGGTATGTCGATCAGTTTGACGAACTCTTTTTTTGTTCGAAGGATAACGAATACGAGGACCAGCACGACCGCCACGAGTACGAGCACCACGTTGCACATCCTCGGCTTCATCATGTGTCTCTTGGTCACTAGGTTGCGGCTCTCTTCGGCTAGTAGTCGCATCTCCTACAACTGGTAAGCCAAGAATTGACTTGACATCATCCGGCGTTATTGTCATCTCGCCGAATGGGAGATGAAACGTATCGGTTTCAGGCCAATAACGTTCCCTGAAGGCTGTGCAGGTGACACTATCATATTCCAACATCGAATTAGAAATTCCGGGAGCTAACCATGTACCATTTACGAGAACTTGGACGGTCATACATTCTTCAGCTAACGGCCAATGTTGATCCCTTTGACGAACCAATTTCTTCACGGCCTATTATGATCCTGCAAAGAATAAAAACAATCTTTTTTAACTTGAAGTTATACAAATGGAAATTTAACAAAACAAGAGAAGTTTTTATATTAATACCCTAGTCTCAGCAACTTTGCCAGCCCATGAATGCGGATAACCAAATAATATTGCAGACCTGTCTGGGGCCTCACCCCAAGGTCTTTCGTTCCTCTTCTTAGGAAACAACACGTCCTTGCCTTTGGGAATATGCTTGCCTTTCGGTTCAGGCTGCTTCCTTGGCTTGGGTCCTTCCTTTGAGCTTCAGAAGAAGCAACAACAATTTCTTTACCTTTTCCTTGAGGGACAAATTGTTCTATGTCCGTCTCTTCTTCATCACATTATTGCTCTTGTGGTGGTTCTCTAATCACAAGAGCACCTCCACTGAACACCGGTAGATCGTTGAAGTCTTGAGGTAGTACTTGTTGAGTAGAGCTACACCCCTACCTCAAAAGTCGTTTTCTTCTTATGGTTCTTTCTCAAGCCTCTATTATCTACCCTTAAATGAACTCCGTGGCGAGGGGTTGGAGTGTGAGAAATTGGTGTTAAATATTACCCCTCTTCTTCCTACAACATACAAGCAATACAAGTTAGATAATTTACAAGCAATTCAACTCAAACAAAAAAATTTCTTACATTCAGAATATTTTTACGATTGGGTTACACATATCGAACCCAACCGTAAATAATCTTCAACACAAAAAATTTGCATATGCAGAATAATTTACGGTTGGGTTTTCCAATCGAACCCAACCGTAAATAATCCTCAACACAAAATTTTTTACATATGCAGAATAAATTACGGTTGGCAATTAGAATCAAACCCAACTGTAACTTATAAAAAAAAATTGAATGCAAATATTTTTACGGTTGGGTTCAATTCTGAACCCAACCGTAAAATAACATCTTCATCTCCTTTATTTTTTTTTACGGTTGGGTTTTTTAATAACCCAACCGTAAATGTAGAAGAAACCAGTTACGGTTGAGTTCGAATGGAACCCAACTGTAAGTTCTCCAGAACATACATTTACGGTTGGGTTTTCCAATCGAACCCAATCGTAAATTGTTTTGTAACCCAATTTTTTTTACAATAACAACAATTAAACAAGAAAATCAATCACTTTAGAGTTCTACAAATAACATGGGTTTTGTTAAATACCTTATATACACCATTTGTTGTGGTTTTGAAGTTTGATTTTGATTGTCACCACCGATTTTTTCTTCAATCTCTTGATTAGGTTGAAAAGTTTGATTTTGATTGGCATCACTACTACCTTCTACAGCTTTAGTATGATTCTTCATCACGAACTTTAGAGTTTAATCGACAAAGAATTTTTCGAATCGACGAGAAATTTCGATGGAGAAGAAAAAAGTTTAAAATGGAGAAGGAGATACGGTTGGGTTTTGTTTTGAAAATAAAAATATATTAAGATTAAAAAGATTTTATTTTATTTAAGTTTTAATAGATTGAAAGGTAATAAAGACATTTAGCATAGCCCCTAGGATACCCCATAACTATTTTTTTAATCACCCTGAACCCTAAGGTAGTCCCTCTGTTAATACTGCAACCCCTATATAAAGTTTCAGAAAAAGACATAAATGCTTCCTTATCTAATGGATTCGTCCAAAAGTTTCAATATTCCATCCGTCCAATGCGGTCCACACACAGATCTACACGAACGAAATCTCAACTTCTCCAATAAATATTTAGAATTTCAAGTGTATCACCTTGAGGAAGGCCAAAGGCCTGGTAATCAAGGAGGATATAAAAAAAATCAGAAAAGAAAAACACCGCTCATCAAGTGCTTTAGCTAGTATCATCATCACTAATTACATGTAAAATGATTAGGGGTGGTGTTGTTACTAGATCAAAAATACTAGAACAACGCCCAACTATTACACAAACTACGTTCACCCCGAGATACATTAGGACACCTGGTACAAGAGATATGTTTAGATTTTACTATTAGCGATTAGGTATGAAAGGCAAGTAGGCCCCGAGTTCTATATGCAAGATTCCATGCAAACGGTGGAAAAGATCAACATGCCAATGAATACATGGAATGTTATATTTAATTTAATTTTATTTTATTTTATTTTATTTTGGAGATAATTGTTATCAACATGACAATTATTACTTGAATATGAATATCTTCCTGGAAAAGGGTAAAGTTCATTTCAGAATTGCTTTAAATGAGATTACTGAGTGGGTTTCCATAGAGATTGAGATGGTGCGATCAGATATGATAAGTATACTTGCTGACGTTGAGGCTGTAGGTCCAAACAAGAGTAGGTTGATGATGCTAGTGGCAGTATATATTGACAAACACAAAATGCAAATCGGTTGGTTTTACAATTAAATTTTTAGAAGCAGCTGGCAAGTGGTGAATATGCATGTATTATATACATGGGCTGAGTTGGTCCTTTCATGGCACGCAGTTATCTGCTTATAAGGTGTTGATTCAGAAATGCACTGCTACTTGAGTTGAGATTCTGTTTGGTAGTTCTTGGCAGTAGAACCCTTTTAGTTTGTTTTTTTTTTTTAATAAAAACACAGTGGTGGAGCGATTTGTTCCTTTTCTGGCTTCCAGAAATAATATCCTTACAAATATACAATCTCCAAAAACGTGGCCACAAGCCCATAACTTCGCAACCTAGTTTCTGTCGATATTAACTAGCAAGTAGCAATTCTCCAATTGAAATTTTAAGCTGGATACCCATTCAATTTGGAATGCTGTCTCCCGCTTCAGATAAACAAAGATTCCACTAACCAATTTATTTATTTATGCTTCCTGCATCTGTGCTATCCCACAGCAATCTTTTAGCACTGTACAAAAATTGAAAAAAGGCAAATAGAATATAAATTATGGGAGATAATTTGATTTTTAGCCCCATGTGCAGTTATGTAATGGTTGCATGTGTTTTACACGCCTGCCTAATCGTCACGCACTAAGTCAAAAATAGAAAAACATAATCTTTACTTTTTTTCCCCTATTAATAAAATCCTGCACAAAGATGTATATATACAATTATGTCGGCTACTGAATTGAGTATCCGATGTTTCGTTAGATTCTCCGGTGATTTTTATGAACAATGTAGTTAATATCGAATTTTAGTTTGTATAGGTCGAGAACGATACACTGGTACATTTTTATATCGGAGAGGTTTCGGTTCTAAATATCGACAAAATATCGGTCCATACATTTTATAATCTATAATTATTATATCAAACGTTTTTTTCATATTGGACCTATTAATATATAAAACTAGTACTTATTTTTATAAAATACCATAAAAACATGAATAATAATTAAAAATCCTAGATCTAGGATAAGGAAATTCATTTTATTTTTTTTGGATTTTATTTTTAATTGAAAACCCTAATTTCGGTCATCTTGGTCATTTCGACCATATCGGTCAACTCATTCAGATCATCTCGGTCGAAATTATCGGTTAAATACCGTATCGACGATATAGCGTGTCTTGTTTCGGATGAGGGCCGAAACGGATATTATCGACGAAATTTCGGTCATATCAGTCGAAATCGACTATACTGATCATGAGTGTCATGTGCGATAAAAAAATAATAAAACAAACAGAAAAATGAGTGGCATCAGTACTTTGGAGCAGTGCGACTAATCAGGTCCCTGAGATTTAGTAGTTTGTGCTCCTCTTTTCCCCCTTTTATTGTTTTAGTGGTCTGTACTCTTTTTCCCCTTTTCATTAAAATTGACCAGAAAAGAAACAATTTCAATCAACTAAAGATTGAAGCTGGTTGCATCTGCTTCAGTTGGACCTGATAGTTGAGGTGGCCAATTGGCATACCAATCTTCATCTGCCGATAAAGTTTTAGCATAAGCTGCCATTTCATGTGCAGTATTATTTCCAAGTTTAGGAACAAAAAAGCATTTTCAACTATCTAATGAGTTTAGAAAGTAAATAGTATCAACTATCAAACTACTAATTGTCCATTTGACAGACTTTAGACTGCTATTTACTGTATTAACGACATTATATTGTCTCCCTCTAGATGTAAATATTTGCTTCAAATTAATTTGGAACTACTAATTTAAAAACCATGAAAATATCTGATAAACTTAAGTTTGATCCCTTTCTCTTTTATAAACCATCATTAAGATAGTTTATATCTCTAGCTCAAAATATAAAATTTATAGCTAAAAATATTAACTTTTAGTTTGAATATATATTTTCACGTGTTGTTTTGGACTAAACTAACCTTTTATTATGTATTATTAAAAAAAAATATTCTTTTGATTTATGGTCAATGAACTGTGGGCGTTATTTGCGGGAGGTAATTTTTCTTTTTCTTCTCTTTTTATATTCTCCAATTCTCATCGCTACACTAAAAACCCTATTGTACTCAACCGTAATATTTGCACTTATCGTCAATAGTGGAAGCAAGCAGTAGAAAGATATCCTTAGTATCTGAAGTCGTCTCTGGCTTGATGAGTTAGCAATATTTCTATGGTTATGATTCTCAAGATATTGTGGTTGACTGGGCATTTCCTATTCAAAGTCTCTTTGCTTCTTCATGAATTCCTCTCAGATAATCCCAAGTCTGTTCTAAGATGGATATTGGATCCGTCTACAAGTATATCACATGCAAATAGATATTAGAAGGTTATGTAAAACAGAACTACGTAAGGCAAAACATAAAAGACTGCGTATTGATAAATAGACCTGTGTAACATTAGGAACCAGAGATAGTAAGGTGCACAATTGTTCATTGAGTTCCTCATCACCTGTGCCAGAATTGCTTTTGCAATTATTATTACTAGATGATGATATTTTGTTTCCACAACCTAGCTTAATCTGGCTAATGGTATGATGTCAATTACCTGCAACTGCAAACTGTGCTCACGAGACAGACCCCATTGCTTGGCTATATATAGAAGAAGCCATCACGAAGGGAAGTTGATAGGTTTTGAATGGTTAGTCTGTTTCAAAACGAAAATCCTAACAAAATTATCTAGCTGAAATAATTGCGGTGAAATTCTTTATTTTCACTTGTATTTTAAGTGAAAATTTATTTTTTCACGGTGTTGAATAAAAATCTACTTTTTGTTGTGTTTTTAGCGTGAAAAAAATATTTTTACCCGTATCTTAGGTGATAAATTATTTTGAAACCTGATATAGGGGCTCCAAAATTCTAGAGGGGCTCCTATAATAAGACGAAATAGAGACATTTTGAAGTAAAACTCAAAATCCCTTATCCATAATATTTTCACAGTGCCTAAACCACTCCTGATTAGTTAATCTTAATTACACTAATTAATTAATAAATTAAGCAAATCATGATTAAGTAAACACAATCTTTTACTTAATCATGATTTGAAAAAAAAATTCTTTTGAATTTGTGTTTGGTGGGAAGAAAAACTAGATGAAATTTAAGAAAATTTTGTTTTTTTTTGTAAACCCTAGATTTTGATTCAATAAACCATAGTAGCATTGAGTATACCTCTAACTTATACTCTTGATCTTTTTATGGCTCAAATTTGATGAAATCACGATTTGAAAGATTGATTTTTTGTTGTTCAGAGAAACTTACGGTTGGGTTTCATGTCGAACCCAACCGTAACACCAAGAACACCCCAGATATACGGTGGGGTTTTCAACCACACCCAACCGTAAGTTGAAGAAAATGAAGACCACCATTTTTTCCAATAGTTACGGTTGGGTTTTCAACCAGAACCCGCCGAAAGTAGAAGAAGATGAACACCATTTTTCCATAGTTACGGTTGGGTTTTAAGGCAAAACCCAACCGTAACACATCCTTTTGAGCATTGATTTTTTTGGTTAAATTTGAGTTTTAAAATCAAAATTTTGAAATAATTCAATCATTTTAACTAGATTGAAGGTAAATTGGGTCATTCAAACAGAGAAAAACCGAAAAACACACAAATTAGATAATCCAAATTTGTGTTATCCAATAGAATTTACGGTTGGGTTTTGACTTATAACCCAACCGTAACATATCCTGTTAATTTTTGTTACAATTTCAACACAGAGTTACGGTTGGGTTTTGCCTTAAAACCCAACCGTAAACAAGTTGAGGTGTTTGTACAAATTATTTTAAGGTTGGGTTTAGTAATCAGAACCAACCGTAAAACTTTCACTAAGCATTTCAGCATGATTTACGGTTGAGTTTGAGTCCAAACCCAACCGTAAATTCTCATGTTAACTTTTTTTTTTTTGATTTTCAATATACTCCAAATTGGGTTTAAAACACACATTTTTAACTTATTCATTCTATTGTAATAGATTTAAAGTAGTACATTAAAGGAAAAAACAAAGAAAACGAAATACAAAAGATCATTGGATGATTACACTTAAACACTTAAAGATAATGGCGATAATCAAGCACCCGACTTGTTTCCATAATACGATAGCAATCTGTATGCTTGAACTCCTCCACATGTTTGATTCTATATTGCTCCATAGCCAAAACATGCTGAAAAAAATAAATCAATTATAAGTTTGAATTTTTGAAATCTCTTTTTAATGAACGATTTATTAATCGACAAACTTACTCTTTCCACACCGTTCTCGTCGGGATGTGCTTCGAATCTCATTTGCATTTCCAGTTTTAAGTTGTTCATTTGTTGATACAACGCCTTAAACCGTCTCTTGATGGCTCTCCACGTCCTATGATTTTCATTCCCTTCTAATGTCGCAAACATTCGAAACACACGCTTCCACCAAGGATCGGTATCTTGATCCTCATGCCAATCTTATTGTGAAACAACGTTGTTATTGTTGTTATAGAAGGCTCTATCGTAAGCATGCTCTACCATCATATGCCACGCTCGAACAATTGCAACATCTTCATCATTCGTGTATGTAGTTACCATTTTTAGTGGTTGAAAGGGTATGGTGAGAATGAGTTGGAAAGTCTAGAATTATAATGAGAATGAAAGGGATAGAGAATAATGAGAAAGTGACAAGGAAAGGTTTCCTTTTATAGCAAAAAAATACCCAATTCAAATAAAAAATCCGTTGGAATTGTCTACTTTAAGGAGACACAAATTCTGACAGTTTTGAGAATCCAGTAGAATTTACGGTTGGGTTCCGGCTTAAAACCCAACCGTAAGTTCTAGTGTTAGTTTTAGTACATATTTTATCATATAGTTACGGTTGGGTTTTGCCTTGAAACCCAACCGTAAGCTAGTTGTGGTGTTTGTACAATTTATTTTACGGTTGGGTTTAGTAATCGAACTCAACCATAAAATTGAGTTTTTAGTATGAATTTTAATTACGGTTGGGTTGAGTCATCGAACCCAACCGTAACTTCTATTGTTAGTTTTAGTGTATATTTTATCATATACTTACGGTTGGGTTTTGCCTTGAAACCCAACCGTAAGGTAGTTGTGGTGTTTGTACAATTTTGTTTACGGTTGGGTTTAGTAATCGAACCCAACCATAAATATGATTTTTTTAGTATGAATTGTAGTTACGGTTGGGTTGAGTCATGGAAGCCAACCGTAAGTTGTAGTGTTAGTTTTAGTACATATTTCATCATATAGTTACGGTTGGGTTTTGCCTTAAAACCCAACCGTAATCTAGTTGTGGTGTTTGTACAATTTATTTTACGGTTGGGTTTAGTAATCGAACCCAACCGTAAAATTAAGTTTTTTAGTAGGAATTGTAGTTACGGTTGGGTTGAGTCATCGAACCCAACCGTAAGTTGTAGTGTTAGTTTTAGTGCATATTTCATCATATAGTTACGGTTGGGTTTTTCCTTGAAACCCAAACGTAAGCTAGTTGTGGTGTTTGTACAATTTATTTTACGGTTGGGTTTAGTAATCGAACCCAACCGTAAATTTTGAGTTTTTTTAGTATGAATTGTAGTTACGGTTGGGTTGAGTCATCGAATCCAACCGTAAGAAGGAGTTTTTAAGAGAAAATTAGTTATGTTTGGGTTTAGTTCATTTTCTTATCAAATACAAGAGTTGTTAAAAACCTTATTTTTAACATTAAAGCAAGAACTAAAGGAAACGAAATACAGTAGATCATTAGATTTACACTTAAATACTTAAACACTTAATCATAACGGCGAAACTCAAGATAGAAACTTTGTTCCAAGATACGATAGCAATCCTTATGCGTAAACTCCTTCACATATTTGATTTTATACTGCGCACTAGTCATTACATGCTGAAAAAAATAAATCAATTATAAGTTTGATTTTTTTTAAACTCTTTTTAACGAATGATTTATTAATTGAAACACTTACTCTTTCCACATTGGGTTCGTCGGGAAATGCTTCAACTCTCATTTTTATTTCCAGTTTTAAGTTTTCCATTCTTCATACAACGCCTCAAAGCGTCTCTTGATGGTTCTCCACGTCCTCCGGTATCCATTCCCCTCTAATGCCACAAATATTTCAAACACACGCTCCCACCAAGAATCTTCCTCCTGACCGTCCATCCAATTTTCAGCTCTAACAACGTTGTTATTGTTGTTATAGAAGGCTCTCTCGTAAGCGTGCTCTATCATCGTAAGCCACCCTCGAACAATTGCAACATCTTCATCATTCGTGTATCGAACCATTTTTAATGGTTGAAAGGGTATGGTGAGAATGAGTTGGAAAGTCTAGAATTATAATGAGAATGAAAGGGATAGAGAATAATGAGAAAGTGACAAGGAAAGGTTTCCTTTTATAGCCAAAAAATACCCAACGGCTAGATTTTCAAATAAAAAATCCGTTGGAATTGTCTATTTTTGTCACTATTCAGGGATCATTTATGGTTGGCTTATCCATAATACTCAACCGTAAAATCCAAAAATTAAGTTTACAATTTCAACTTGCACTTACGGTTGGGTTTTGCCATAAAAACCCAACCGTAATCAATCCCTTGGAGCATTGATTTTTAAGGTCAAATTTGGGTTTCCAAATTAAAATTTTGAACTTATTCAATCATTTTAACTAGATTGAAGGTAAATTGGGTCATTCAAACAAAGAAAAACCGAAAAATACACGAATTAGAGAATCCAATTTTAAGTTATCCAGTAGAATTTACGGTTGGGTTTTGGCTTAGAACCCAACCGTAATAGTGATAGTTTTAGTGCATACGCTTTTACGGTTGGGTTTTGTAATGAAACCCAACCGTAACAAATATGTGGTTTTAGTGCAAATTATATTAGGTTGGATTTTGGCTTAGAACCCAACCGTAAATTCTAGTGTTAGTTTTAGTAGCATACGCTTTTACGCTTGGGTTTTGTAATGAAACCCAACCGTAAGAAATATGTGGTTTTAGTGCAAATTATATTACGGTTGGGTTTAATAATCGGACTCAACCGTAAATATTAGTTTTTTAGTGGAAATGTAGTTACGCTTGGGTTGAGTCATCGAACCAAACCGTAAATGATCATCTTCATCTCCTATATTCTTCATTTTTTATACATAAATCAGTCTTGTATTTTTTTTGGTTGGTGGGAAAAGTAGAAGAAAGATAAGAGAGTTTTAACCCAAAATTTTGAAAACCCCAAAATGAGTGATTCTAGTGGCAAATTTGTGGAGGGTGAATCCTTGTATGATTTCCAAACTAAATTCTACATACCCATTGAGGGAGACCCAACTATGTATGATTATTTGGATGGTAGAGAGGTTTTAAGTGAAAGTGGTGATGCTGAAACTCAACCAAATGGAGAAAGTAGTCGTCAAAGTGAAGATTCAACTGCTGAGAGTAGTCAAGTATACCTCTAACTTAAACTCTTTGTCATTTTTTGCTGATATTTGATGAAATGAGGTACATAATAGTGAGTTTTTTTTGTGACTCCGCCATGTTTACGGTTGGGTTTTCTAGAGAAACCCAACCGTAACTGTACATTTGATTGACGAAAAGTACACTTTAACAGTTTTGCGTTGGGTGTTTACCACAAACCCAACCGTAACTCATTATGTGCATGGGTATTTATTGCACTAGTTACGGTTGGGTTTGACGCCCAACCGTAAAATTGTTTGAGATTTTTTTTTGTTGGTTTACGGTTGGGTCCGACGCTTCTACGGTTGGGTCTTTTTTGTTGTGTAATGCCTTGATCTTTTTTGTTCAGCTTGCGGTTGTACCTCAACCAATGTATGATCAGCCTCCTCCAAATGATATTGAAACTAGAGATACTACGGATCACTATTTGAACGACCTGGTAGGTTATAGATAAGTTGTTAATCCCTTTCAACAATATAGCTAATGCCATTTTTTTTCTCCTAACTTTCTGTTCTTGGACCATGTAGACATGGGATAAAAAAGATGATGCAAAGAAGTGGGCTACAGAACATGGGAAACTCATCATGTGTGTGATTGTTTGTAACAACCAACAAAAACACAACCGCTTTCAAATGGTTTGTGAGTGTCGTGGACAATACACAAGACATGCGAAGAAGGGTACTCAGTATGTACTAAAGACGAAGATCAAGGGAAAAACTTTCACTAAGAAGACGGGATGTCCTTTCAAGCTTCAATTTCGTACCAACAACGAGAATAAGTGGTTCTTGTCCACAGTTGTATGCGGTCGTCACAACCACCTACCACCAGAGACTTTGTTAACGCATCCTTCTACGGAACGGCTCACCGAGGAAGAAAAGCTCATCGTAGACGATATGACGGATAAGCGTTTGAAACCCAGTGATATACTCGGGCACTTGAAGAAAATAAACTCAAATAATATGTCTACGTTGGAGACAATCTACAACGCCAAAGCCAAGTTGAAGCGTGAGAAATGGGAAGAAAGGGACCCGATCCAACAACTTTTGTACTTGGGGGAGACGAAAAACTACACCATGTTTCACGAAGAAGATGAGAATAAAGAAATTAAGCATATTATATTGGCTCATCCCAAGTTTATAAAGTTAGCACGGTGCTCCGATCAAGTGCTTATGATGGATTGCACGTACAAAACTAACAAGTATGAGCTCCCGGTTTTGAATGTTGTAGGCCAAACTTCTACCAAGTCCCCGTTTAGTGTTGCCTTTTGCTTCTTGAGAAACGAGCTCGAAGAAAGCTATGTGTGGGAATTGGAACAAATTAAATTATTCTACGTTGAAGGATATACCCCTAAGGTAATTATCACCGACAAAGAACAAGGCTTGATGAATGCCATTGCAAGGGTATTCCCAGATGCTCATCATCTTCTTTGCACGTCACACTTGTGGAACAATATTCAAACCAAGTGTAAAACGATTATTCGGCCAACAAAGAAAAGCGAGATGGACATAATTAAGAAATTGTCGGTTTCAGAACAAGAAACGGCCAAAGAAAAATTCGAGGAGGACGACAAGTTGGCGGAACTAAAATGGGCTAGTTTCCAAACTGAATGGGACGCTTTGACATGGTCTATCACCAAGGAAGATTATGAAGAAAATGTTCGTATGTTATGCTTGCATTGGAGTAATTATCCAAGAGTTGTGAACTATTTGATGGACCATTGGTTGAATCCGCACAAAGAGAAGTTTGTAGCGGCGTTCACAAACCAATATAGGCACTTTGACAACCAAGCTACAAGTACCGTGGAGTCATCTCACAACAGAATGAAGAAGAAGCTTCATAATTGTGATGGTGGGTTTGTTACGGTCTTTGAAGCGATGCACGATTATTTTCTCCGTGACCTTGACAGAGTTAAGGAATCTTTTGAAAAAAGCCTTTCTAGAAAACACGTCAGCTATAAAGACGAACCATTGCTCCAAAATATTTCTTATAAGGTGTCGCATTGTGCGATTGAGAAGATAATGTACGAAGTAAAGCACTATAGATTGGGCAACTTACACGGAGAAGAAGAGTGTGTTTGTCCTAACATGTCAAGTTTGGGACTTCCCTGCCGGCATATGATTCCCAAGTACGAAGAAGACGGTGTGTTCCCAATTCAAGATATTGATCCGTTTTGGCAACAATTGTCTTTCGATGAACCCATCGTCGAGCAAGATTTTGGTGCATCATTTGCCGACACCCACGTTGGAAAGGCTCTAGCCAAGAAATACGAAACATTAAATCAGGCGCAAAGGCAAATTTGGTTGACGAAGTTGAGTTACTTCGTGTTTCCGCACACAAGGTACGCTGCCAAGGAACCAATTAGAGGGAAGAGAAAAGGTAGGCCTTCTACCAAAGAATTGAGGGCCGTGGGACGCAAAAAAACTAGGGAATTGCATGAAGAATCAAAGAAAAGAAACCCTTCTGCATTTGAGCATTTGCAAAAGGAATATGAAGCAGAGGATGAGAATGAGGATGATGCTCAACGAAAAAGAAGTCAAACGGAACAAGGGGGACCAAGTCTAGTAGATATTAAAGGAAAAGGTCCCGCGGTTCCCACTCAAGAAAGTTCAACAATTGAACTTGGTGCCAAGGGAAAAGTTCCTGCACACCCAAACTCAAGAAGAGCAAGTATAAAGGAATTAGCAAGAAGAAAAAAAAAGAGTTAGTATGACAAAATTAGCAAGAAGAAAAGAAAAATTTAAAGGCAATACATTAGTGGTTGAAGAGCCACATACGATCCGGATTGCAAGAGGATTGATGCAATTTCCATATAACTTTTCAAGAATTGAGAATGGCAAAATCGTCCGAACCGAGCACATTATTTTTGTAAATTATATGTCATCGTTTCCGGCTTTTTTTCGTCCATACATAAAGGCCACCGACGATGTTTCCGGTGATGGTAATTGTGGATACCATGTATTCATCGAACAAGTTGGACCATTTAGCGGAGCAGCAAGGTTGGGTATGGACGAAGTAACTTATGTAAGGCACAAATCAGCGGTTGAACTACGCTCTTACCCGGATTTATACAAGCCAATGATGTGTGCATATAGAGATGAAGAGTCGTTATTAAACGAGGAGTTCATCGCTCTCGAAAGGCGTTTAATAGGCAACAAGAATTGCACTAGCGAGTATTGGATGAGCATGCCACTATGTTGCCAAATCCTCGCCAACGCTTTCAATTGCGTCATCCATTATATCTCAAATGGATATTGTTTTACATTTGCACCAACAAGATCAACATTTGTCGAACAATTGGCTAATAGAAGATCTGTGATTGGGATGGTGCAGAACTGCCATTTTTTCGGTCTCAAGTTGAAAGAAGGAAGTCCATTACCCCCGTTACAGGATGGATACAACGGTGACATCGCCAAGTGTTGGTGTCACCGGTTCGAGCAAAATTTCGAACTCTGGAAGGCATTAAAACCCTCCCCAACCTTTCAATTCATATCATTTGTTTCTGACTCGGAGTCGGAATGATAATATAGTAAAATTCACTAAATTTAATATTGGTAGTAACAATATCATATGTATGTTGGAGGAATCATAATATGAATATAGTTTTTTGGAAATGAAAAATTTGTAATATCATATGTGTCACTACAAAATTCACCCAGGTTTACGGTTGGGTTTTCACCGTAAACCTTCCAGAATTTGTGTGACAGTAAACCCAACCGTAAACCTTCCAGAATTTGTGTGACAGTTTTACGGTTGGGTTTGACTCCAAACCCAACCGTAAAACTGTCACACAAATTTTCACCCAGTTTTACAGTTGGGTTTGGACTCCAAACTCAACCGTAAAAATGATGTTAAAAAATTTCAGCCAGGTTTACGGTTGGGTTTGGACTCAAAACCCAACCGTAAATATTCTTGTTAACCTTTTTTTGGAATTTCAATTCACTCAAAATTGGGTTCAAAACACAAAATTTATGTAAACATCATTACTTTGACCACATTACAACCCATGAAATCATTAAAGTAACCTGGGATACAATTGAAATTACCACTAACAAACCCAAATGGCATTACAAAAGAACTAATAAATAGGTTTGCGAGTGAGCAAAAAGTCCTTTAGGATGTGATAATGAGGTCGGTATAAAAAGGGTCATATTTTCCATCTCCTCCATTCCTGAAGAGATCTCTGTAACACCTCATCTTCGGTTTCACCCCTAAGTCGTAGTTCACCAATAATACGAACTAATGCCATAAATTCTTCTACGTATCGGTGTATAGTGTTACGTCGACAAATAAACTTGACGTGATCACGGTTATAAGGGTTGCCGGTTTCAGAACAAAAGTTTTCATGGATTGTTTGCCAATAACTCGGACTCGTTATACCACTTTGCCTTCGTTCTTCTCCTATTTTTGGAAAACATAATACATAGTTGCGGCAAATACATAAATCTTCATCCAAAGAAAAATCTGGATTTTTAATCCCAGGTTGACCCATATTCCACTATGTTAGAGTACTAGTTTTGTTGGAGATGATTGTTGTAAAATAAAGGTTTTATTTTTAAAAAAAATGGATGGGTTGGATATGTACTCAACTATTTCACTTATAAACCAGAAGTGTAACGGCTCTATTTTGAAAAACGGGTCGTACAAGGTTTCAACGGCTCTATTTGCAAACCCAAAAAAACTTCAAAAACGACCCAAAACTTTCCTCAAATGGATTTTACGGTTGGGTATTGACTCAAAACCCAACCGTAAAATCCTTGGGAATTGATGTGTTAGTTTTAGTTACAATTTCATCATATATTTACGGTTGGGTTTGCCTTAAAACCCAACCGTAAACCATCCTTTGTAGCATTTAGTTTTAAGGTCAAATTTGGGTTTCAAAATCAAAAATTTAAAATTATTTCAATCATTTTAACTAGATTGAAGGTAAATTGGGTATTCAAACAAAGAAAAATCGAAAAACACACAAATTAAAGAATCCAATTTTGAGTGATCCAGTAGAATTTACGGTTGGGTTTTGGCTGAAAACCCAACCGTAAAATTAATGTTGTAGTTTTACGGTTGGTTTTGGCTGAAAACCCAACCGTAAAACTGTAGTATGAAAATGTTGTTATGATTTACGGTTGGGTTTTGGCTAGAGACTCAACCGTAAAACTGTTGCATGAAAATGTGACAGTTTTACGGTTGGATTTTGGCAAGAGACTCAACCGGAAAACTGTCACATTTTCATGCAACATTTTTACGGTTGGGTCTTCAGACAAAACCCAACCGTAAACCTTCAACATTTTTCATTTTGCCAGTTTTACGGTTGGGTTTTTCCTTAAAACTCAACCGTAAACCATCATTTGTAGCTTTGAGTTTTAAGGTCAAATTTGGGTTTCAAAATCAAAAATTTGAACTTATTCAATCATTTTAACTAGATTGAAGGTAAATCGGGTCATTCAAACAAAGAAAAAACGAAAAACATACAAATTAGAGAATCCAATTTTAAGTTATCCAGTAGAATTTACGGTTGGGTTTTGGCTGAAAACCCAACCATAAAATTAATGTTTTAGTTTTACGGTTGGGTCTTCAGACAAAACCCAACCGTAAACCTTCAACATTTTTCATTTTTGCCAGTTTTACGGTTGGGTTTTGCCTGGATACCCAACCGTAACACTAATTTTTCTAGGTATTTTTACCTGCTTTTCCCATTGCATGGTTTCCAATTTCAAATAATTGGAAATAAAACAGGTAATACACAAATTTTAAGTTTAATTTTTATAATTTTCACGTGCAAGTTAAATTCAAACTTCAAATCCAACTTCACATTAAAGGTACAAGTAATTCACCCACACAAAAAAAAACCATAGACATAGAGTTAGGGAGAAGGAGGAGGGGTAGGTCGATGACTTTGACGAGGTCTTTTTTTGCTCATAAGATTACGATGAGCAGCACCGCCACGAGTACGAGCTCCAACACGACCGCCTCGAGTACGAGCACCACGTTGCGCATCCTCGGCTTCATCATGTGTCTCTTCATCCGATGCTTGCGGCTCTCTTCTAGTAGTACTCACATCTGTAGTCGCGCCTCTTGTAGCGGGTCTACTCCTCTTTAAAGTCCGCTGCACATCCTCGGCTTCATGATGAAGCTCCCTAATCAAAGCTTGGAGTTGGTCAGGCGTCCTCACATCAATTGTGCTTAGGCATGGATTTATAGAGTCCGCCAATGCAATGGCTTTCTTTTTCTATTCACATATGAAAATAAAAGTAGGATGCGTGTTTAGTAATAAATCTTAAAAACATTAATAACAAAAATAATGTAGTACCAAATTGAAATATGCCTTCTTCCAGAAACCATCTTCTGTGTTGTTTGGCATAGTCTCAGGACCATTGTTGATGATAGTTGGATGACCGAAATGGCGATACCAATCCAAGTAATCTTCTGCAGCCTCTTTTGTGCCCGGAGATGGAGTTAACTCTGTTCTTTGGACTTGGTATTTCGGATCATTGCGGTTATTCCAAACCGCGACCGAAGGCGTTGGCTCGTAGTTTAGCACGATGTTTGGGCCTTCGATCATCGACCCATTCACACACAATTTAAACATTTCGCGTGTCACTATTGTTTGGACGTATCCATATTGGCGGAGAGTTCGGCGGGGGTTGGACATCACGTACCCAAACGGATGGTACAAAGGGCCGTTGTAGCCTGCCACGTCCGACAATACACGTAAATCCTCAACATGTCCATCACCCTCTATGCTAATATTCACATAAGGATCGAAAATAACATCTTCAACCGTGAAAGCATCAATTTCAGTTCTCATCTTTGCTATGAGCACTTCTTTATATTTTGCCTGGGTCCCGGTGAAGACGAATTTCTTTCCCGTAGGTCCAGTACCATCACCGCTCGTTTGAGGAGCCAGTCTGGGAAAGTGATCATATACCCATGCCTATGAAGATAATAAATATTAATATAAGAAAATGCGAAAATAATAAATTAAAGTTAAACATTGAAATTCAAACAATAAATTACCTGAAGCAGACCGGTATTCCCGGCAATCTCAGTTCCCCTAACCCTCGAAGCTTTTCGAAGGTTAGCAAGTAGGTAAGCCAGGGTGGCAGTTCCCCACGAGTACTGATGCGTCATCTCGAGATCACCCTGAAACCACTGTAGATAGTGAACATTGACCCTGTTGCCCGAGTTGTCAGCAAAGAAGATGGTGCCGAGCATATATAACAGATACGCTCTGGCTGTTCGAATAGCTCTGGTATCATCTATGACGACCCAAGCCATTTCCAACTTTACGGTTCCTCCAAACTTCTCCCTTAGTGAACGCAGCAATATTTTCTTGCTCATACCTTGACCTTTCTTCGTTGGCATCCCCGGTTTATCTCCACTGACCAATTTAAACTCAGATTCGGCTTCGCTCTTCTCCCATCCAAGTGTATCTTTCACAAGTGCATAAATATCACTCCATGACATGTTGTTGTTAAAACCCTCAAACACTGATTTACCATCCACCTCCAGGCCAAGAATTGATTGGACATCATCCGGCGTTATTGTTATCTCGCCAAATGGGAGATGAAACGTATCGGTTTCAGGCCAATAACGTTCCCTGAAGGCTGCGCAGACGACATTGTCATACTCCCACATCGAATTGGTAATTCCAGGAGCTAACCCGGTACCATTTACGAGAATTTGTACGGTCGTACATTCATCAGTTAAGGGCCAATGTTGAGCCCTTTGACGAACCAATTTCTTGATCGCATGTGTATGATCCTACAAAGAATAAAAAAAAATTTGTTTTACTTACAAAAGTTAACAAAAAAAAATTTAACAGAATAAGAGAAGTGTTTAGATTAATACCTTGGTCGCAGCAACTTTGGCAGCCCATGAATGGGGATAACCAAATAATATTGCAGATTTGTCTGGGGCCTCACCCCATAGTCCTCCATTCCTCCTCTTAGGACACAGTTGAGGTTCGGCCTTTTCTTTGGGAATTTCTTTGGCAACCCTTTTATTTTCCTTTCTTTTGGAATTTCTTTACCTTTGCCTTGAGGGACATGTTGTTCTCTGTCCCTCTCTTCTTCCTCGTGTTGGTTCTCTTGTGGTGGTTCTCTAATCACAAGAGAACCTCTAGGTGTTGGTAGATCACCCAAGCCTTGGAACACACTATATTCCTCTTGTGCAATTTGAGGAACACTACCACCCCCTACCTCAAAAGATGGATTATGGGTCTTACTCACGCCTCTCTTCTGAACCCCTAAATGCTTTCTGTGGCGAGGGGTTGGAGTGTGAGAAATTGGTGTTAAATTGTTACCCCTCTTATTCTTCCTACAACACACAAGCAATACAAGTTAGATAATTTCCAAGCAATTCAACTTCAACTAAAAAAAAAAATTGACTACACAGGATTATTTACGGTTGGGTTTTTCTCAAAAGCCAACCGTAAATTTTTAGTTGAAAATTTTGTCACTATTTTACGGTTAGGTTTTAACAAAAACCCAACCGTAATTCACATGTAGCCTGATGTGCTCATTATTTGTATGGTTGGGTTTTTCTTAAAATCCAACCGTAAATTGTTTTTAAAAAATGGCGCAAATTGTTTACGGTTGGGTTCAATTTTGAAACCCAACCGTAATATCCTTAACTCTTCATCTTCTTCCCTTTGATTTACGGTTGGGTATTGAAAAAAAACCAACCGTAATATGAAGAACATGATATATTACGGTTGGGTTTTCACACGAACCCAACCGTAATGTTAAGAACATGATATATTACGGTTGGGTTTTCACACGAACCCAACCGTAATATCAACTGTGTCCAATATTTTTAAACCAAAAACACAATCAAACATGTGAATCAATCAATTACAAGTTTTAAGAATACATGGGTTTTCTTCAATACCTTAGATACACCATTGTTGGATTTTTCGGTGATTGATTTTGCTTTTCACTATCGATTTCTTCTTGAATCTCTTAATTAGGTTGAAAGGAGCAGGGATGATTGCCATCACTACTACCTTTAACGCCTTTATTATGCTTCTTCATCTCGAATTGTTGAGTTTAAATTGACGAAGAATTTTACGAATCGGCGATGAATTTTGATGGATTACGGTTGGGTCTTCTTTGGTTTAGTTTTTGAAAGTTATGAATAATGTTAAGGGTGTTTAGGTTTTAATTGGATTAAGGGTAAAATTGACATTTAACAAAACCCCTAGCACATCCCTTAACGTAAAATTGGGTCACCTTGCCTCCACTTGGAGCCCCTCCAAGATTTTGGAGCCCCTATATCAGGCTTCATTATTTTTGCACCTATGTTTTTGTATGAAAATTCTTTTTTCACCACTTAAATTACCATTTGAATGAAAAGTGTTCTCGTCCGTTCACTAACTGAAAAATGAAAAATTATGTTTTCACCGTGTGTTCATCCGTTTACTACAACAGACAATAACAATTTCACATGAAATAATTTAGATAATCGAGATTATCACAGGATCTTTCAATCCAAAACCTAAAAACAAAGGATGAAAGATATAATCACCGAAAATATATGAACAAAAATAACCATGAAAAAAGGCTAAAAATTGATCGAGTGGTTGTGATATATTTATCTAACTTAAAAATTGTTCGAATGGCTATGATATATTTATCTAACTTTATTTTAGGGATCTTCCAAACTATTTGGGCTTCAAATTTATCACGAAGTTAATTTTCTAAATATTAGACTTTGAATTTATCGCAACAGCTAGAAAATCGGAGCTAATATCCTAATTAGATGGAAGGATATTTATGTAATTAGTAAGACTAAACTTAATTATGGGTTATGATGTATATCTAAATGGTAGATTTTTTATACATAAAAAAAAAATGGGTTATAAATAATTTTTCCATCTAATAGAGTTGGTTATGGGATATCTTAGGATGTCTTAGTAGTGAGTAAATATCTATACTACCTTTTCACTAAACTTAAAACTAAATTCACTATTTTTATTATCATTTCAGAACCATTTCCTCGTTTTCTCCTTCTCATCTACTGATTGAGAAAAAAAAATCCCTCGTTTTATTTTTGAAACCAACATCATCGTTCTTAATCGCCGATTTCGAAATCAAATCATCACCAGTTCTTTCATATAAAGATGACTAAACCTACCAAAGCTCGTGTTAAACAAGCAAGTCGAAAAAGTGATAGTAGAAGTGACCCAAAATTTGGGAATAAATCAAAATTGAAAGAGATTATTTATAAAGACGGGGAAGAACATGAAGGACGTGAAGAAGATGATGGAAGTAAAGTAGAATTGTCTATTGATTCTGATAATATAACTCTTCGCCAAATTCAAATGGCCCCAATAAGGTAAAATTCATAAAATTTTAGGGTTTATATATCTTAAAACGAAGAAATTGATCAAAAAAAATTCTACGATATTCGGTTAAAGGTCACAATCGGTAGTTACGGATTTGATTTTATTATCTACCAATTATGCATCATATTTTCATTTCTGAAGAACATCAACCTTAATCGATAGATAGAATTGTTAATCATCTACCGATTATGTCTTGTATTTTCATTTATGTGCCTAATTTTGGACATATATGTAGATATTTTATTAGTGCTACCGATTGTATAAAAGAATTAGTTAATTTGAGGAACAAAAAATTGACCTAATCGGTAGATATATTTTGATACACACCTACCAATTGTGTTTTACAAAATTAACCTAATTTGAGGACTACATTGCAATCAGTAATTATATGGGGTCGTTTATCTACTGATTGTCTTTGATTCAACAACTTTGAATTTTATGTACCAAAAATGATGCATAATCGGTAGATAATATTAAACCCGACCTACCGATTATCAGTAATCGATGGTTGTTTTTGTATCTTTTCCACCGATTAAAATGTGATTAAAACAATTAATTTCTTATAACAAATTGTAACTGGATTGCTCGTATTGTGTTTACTAGGGAAATGAGAACTAAGAATACTCATGATAAATTTTCTTCAGAACCTCGTTGTGATGGGGATTAAAGATTAACCACTAGTGCCCAAAGTAAATAGAGCACTCCAGGAATCTCCATCAATTATGTAAATCAACATTCAAGTCAACCAAGTTTTCAAGAAAAAACACCAAGTGATGGAGAAGTTAGAGAACAAGGACAAGGACAAGGACAACCAAGTGATGAAGTAGAGAGAGAACAAGGAAAAGTACAGTTAAAGGGAAGATAAAAAGGCATGAAAAATGAAAGGAGGACAAAGTAAATATGGAGTGTAAAATGTCGATAGTTAGGATAAGTATTGTAATGGAACTAAAGTGTTGGCCTATTTAATTAACCTAATGGATTAAAAGGGTTACACAAGATACTAACAAATTATGTAACACCCTACCCATTACCATTTATATTAGTTAGGGAAATTAGCCTTTATTTTTCTGCAATGTTTTTTTTTGTTACAAAATCTTTGATTTGGGGTGGTGGCTCTCGCAAGACTCTACAATTTTGTAGAAGGACCTGAAAGGTAATTCGGACCTTAAGTGGTCCAAAATATCAAACTAAGCAAACTGACTCTAAGCCTAAGCCCACTGGACCATGGGTTTAATTCGGACCAGACCAGCAAACCAGCATGCTAACTCATGGAATGACCCATCTGGATCGATCCACGACCCGGCCTGTAGTCCGGTATGACTGGGTTTACTAGAGTGAGTAGACTAACAACTGGGTGTATAAGATATGACCCAATAAAAAGGAAGTCAGAGTTTAATCCCCTACCGTAAATGTTTGTATTTGTATTAGTATAGTTATATAGTTGATTTTAGTAGGATGAATCTGGCAGTGGGATCAGTTTGTCTGACTGAACTTGAATAAGGACTTAAATCCAATTTTTATGTATCAAAAATAAAAATAAATAAATAAATAAAATAATATGACCAACATGCTCAGTTTAAAGTTATATCTATCACTGAGCTCATTAACTCTTCAAACTCTCTAGCTATACTCGGTCATAATAATCCTTTCTTGGTCAACAGAGCCATGCAGATTTCTTTCTTTACTGGGTGGTGTCTCTTTGTAACCATTTTTGCTTTTTATAGAATTTTAACTTAGTAAAAAAAATAATCATTCAATTAAACTGCTTATAGAACTTGCTATATTTCGTATAGTATAAGTAACCTACTTTATTCAGTACAAGTCTAAATACCAGATTTATATGACTTTATTAAATAATAAAAAATCTAATAAATACTAGTATAAAGATGTCATTTTAAATATATAAAATATGCATTTATTAATTATCTTTATACAAAACATATTTAATGTCATGTATTGTGTTGATTATAGAAGTATAAAATTTATGTAGTACAAACTCCTTGATAACAAATTGATGTTGCACAAACTCAAATTGATGTATCATCAAAATAGAACGCAAATTAATGTAGTATAAATTTTTTGACAACAAACTTTATATTTAACTAATGCACTAAAACTACTAAGTTTAGCTACTTCTTTTATTTTCTCCATATATCAAATCCAATAGGTTCATATAGATTAAAAGGAGACTCTTGGAAAAATCCATTTATGAAAAGTCACATCTTTTAGATAAAAAGATCCAAATTTAAATTGAAAGGGTTCATATGAATGGACACATCCATCCACAACTAATTAACTAATAATTCATAATTAAAATTTCAATAGGTGTGACATGTATTTGCATTTGGGATGTGTCCTTTAAAAAGGACATGTAAAAGGACGGTGATGTGGCAAAACCACATATCAGAATGATTATGGTGCCGCCGTGTTAGCATTTAGGATTCTTCTTTATATAAAAAGTATTGATTTGAATAACAACTATACACAACCAATAAATTATCTTGGGCTTGGCAGACTACATTCCACTTGTTAGCCAGTGATTCAATGTAGTTTACACAATACTTGCACTTGCAAGAAATCCCACAACACACCCAAGATATAATCCTAAGATGTTATCAGTATTATCAGTCAAATTCCGAGGTCAAGATCCACACAATAGTAAGTAAAATTAAGGACACAAGAGTTTGGCGTGGCTCGATGTTAAAATCTATGTCCACAAGAGGGATTTCACTATGGTATGATGAATACAAGCTCTCAAACTAGTACAAGGATGCTCTCAGCCGCCCTCTCTCTATATATGCCTCACTTAGAATTTTCAACCCTTTTTAAATTGTTTACAATTATATTTATAAGCAAAATGATAAAGGTTGGTTACAGCTCACTTCACTCGTCTGTTGTCTTTGCAGGGAATGTTTCCCTTATAGCTTTCTTGTAGAGGGGTTTATCTTCGCTGGTATTTAGCTTCGCTGGCTCATCTATCAGCTATCCTTCACTACGATTGTCCTCATTACTCTGTGCTTCTTCGAATTGTAGCTTGTCACTTGTCCCGACAGTTTCAGACTGTTAATGTAACCGTTCTGCTCGTGCATTGAATGTCCAACTATCTAATTCAAACTCGACCGTTGATATTTTTTTAGTGCTTTCCACATATCTGGATCTTATGGAGCGGATAGGAATCCCTATGTCGCTTAAGAATGATCCCGGTGTTCACCAAATCCCTATGTCGCTCGTGATTCTTACACGTGGCGAATGATTTTTGGTCCACACAATAACCGATCAAAAAAACAAAGGACACCGTAATTTGAAGACTTATCACTTCATATAGGTATATGCACACGCACACAGAACGATTCTTTTAACATAGCCACTATATATATATACATACTACGGAAACTGAATCTATTTTATGAATATCAATCACCATTAACAAATTTTCCTGCATCAAAAGCTAATTATTTTATTATTTAAAACTAAGTAGATCGATAGATAAGATTCAAATCAATTCGCACTCTCTAGTAACTACAAAAACTCATGATTACCACTGGACTGCATTCTTGTAGAAAGACAAACCAACACCACTTCAGTCTATTAATCATGAAAATCATGCATCACCAAGAATTATACATTGGTGGTCTTCTTCATTGTGATGAAAGTTATTTTATCATATATGGTAAGCAAGAACTAATCGTATTGTCAAAAAATATACATACCTATTTTTGACAAATAAGATTGCCTAGATAAATACTGACTTTTCATATTTTCAATCTAACTTATTTCCATCTCAAGCTGTACAATATATGGCTAATCATATTGAATCATAGACGTAAATCCAGGTTAAATTTATAATAAATATTGACTCATAGTTTCCTATTTGATACTTAGTTGGGTCAAAAATATATGTCATCAAATTGATAAATTCAATTAACTAGACATTTAAACCTAAGCATGTCAAATCCCAAATTTCTTACTGAACTTAAGAAAATCTTCTAATTATAAGCTTACCATAATCCACCCTTATCACGATGGGATACGTCCATCTATTCTGCTCCCCTTACTCTCACGATCCCCCCAACTATTTCACTTTAATCATCATCTAAAATCTACTGCTCATCTCCCGATTCTCTTCTCTCGGCTTTCGTTATCATTCTAATTATCTAATCTAAAGGAATATTATGAGTTGATGATTAAAAGAAAAAGATATAATAACATCAAAAGATATCTCTTCAATTGACACATGAACATCTGTTCATCTTTAGCTAAAGACATGAGCAACCCACTAAGATTATTTTAATGCATACATGTATATTAGCTTAGTCATAAACTAGATGACCGTACGGTGGGGTCGACCAAAGAAACAAACCCCATTTATATCGGATGTTCAGTCTGGTACTATTTCTGTCATTCGTTTTATTAACGACGGTTTCTGGTGTTTGAAAAAAAGAATAGGCCACGGTTCTTGACACGACAGTCTGTGTCAGTCTTTTCTATTTCTTCTTCTTGCATCAGCAGAATGTTTTTTTCTCTAAAATTTCCTGATTTATCGAATTCGATCGATCTAATGGATATTCTGAAAAGGTTCAACTGTTTATTTGTTTATATGATTATATCTGACAGAAATTTATGATCAATTTCATCGATTATCTCCAATTTAATCTCAGTTTTATGAGATTGTAAAATTAAAAGAAAATCAATTTTCATTTTGTGGGATCAATTGAAGACCAATTCGATTTCTTTTGATCGAATTAATAGGTCTTAAATGAAATTGGTTATTGTATGTATGTGATTATGATCTTAATTTTAGGAATTAACGATCAATTGGGTTCCAATTTTATCGATATTTGATGAAAATGAAAAACAATTAGAACAAAATTGAAACCAAATGTGTTTCTGATAGGATTAAAAATTCCGATTACATAGAAGGCCTCTTTAACAGTCGGCCCATTACATGATAGTAATTAGTCTAGGTGAATAACCAAAATTACCAAATGCCAGTCCACAATTGCCATGGTCAAATTCTAAGTCAACCGCGTAGACCCTGGTCAATTTGTATATATATACCAAAATTCCTAGTTCATCATTTTGGTCCCGTGTCCGAATGTCGTGGTTTATTAGTCTGCTTCCAGCATTTTTTTGAGATCTATCTATTGGTATTAACATCAGTTCTAAATTATTGTTTTGTTAATGATCTTATTTGGTATTTAAATTAAGCTAATTAAGTGATTACTTGTGTAAATATCATTGGGCCAGTCAAATGGGATTGACCTTCTTGGCGGGTCTCTACATTTTTGACGGGTTTTTATGTTATTTTCGAGTTTGAATGAGTTTCCAAAACCTACTATGGCAGGGATCTGAGCACGAGTACCCTTATACTTGGTTTCCTATATAAGAATACTTCCTAGCTCATACCATAGATATCATATCATCTACATCACAAAAATCAAAGGAGTTTGGAGTGAATTACGGCTTTTTTCCGTTAGGGGAAGAACCGTGACATTATGTTTTTATTCTCCCTATCCACTTGTATATATTCCATGGGTTTTGAGTAGGTAACCCATTAGGGGAAGAACGTAACCATGAGTAGGTAACGTTCTTTTATTGGTTGGGGATGTAATCTTAAGTCCTAGACATGTAAATCAATCTGGATGGTTAGTTTTAATGTTAATGATCACTTTATCGCTTATGATCTACTGTTAATATCGCCATGTACGATTGAAGACTTGCTCGTTTAAGTTTCAAATTATATGATCATTTATTCATATCTAAAGCCAGACTAGGGTTTGAGATCCGGAATTTTCTAAGAACTCTAATAAAAAGTAGCACAACATACTTGTTAACGAAGGGATATTTCCATGTGGTTATGTGTAGAAGCTTAACCTGGGTTAACTCCATATGGCTCTTGTGCCGGATTACTTAGAATAACCTCAACTCATGAATATCATTGCTTTCATTGGGTTAAACTTGAGTGGATTTTGCTCCAAGTTACTCATTGAGAAGGATTCAAAGAGTGGTTCTTGCGCCTTTGATGATACAATGAGTTTCGTCGGAATAAGCCTAAGGTTATTGATATGAGAAGGATTGAACGTTAACTCGAATCGGTTGACGAGCAGGTTTGGCGCTGGAAGATGAAACCTCCAACAAATACTTTTTTCCTTTTGATAATCTTTATTTACTTTGTGTTTTCTTTAATTAATTTCCTTTTTTTTAATTCAGTATTATCTATCATCGGTTATGAAAGAAGTCAAAAACAAATAACAATTACACATCTCCTTGTGGGAACAATCCTTACTACCACTATATTACTTGTTAGTATTAGTGAAAAATATCTTAATTAATTTGTGTCCAAACGACATAAACATTTCCTTCAACCAATCTCGCATACGCATGTGAAACTCTCAACAAAGTCCAATGTCAAGAGTTGTTTCACCTCTGTGAATACTTATGCAATCCAATTCTTTTAGGACGTCTTACAAACAACAAGGAACCAAACTGTTTGTTAACCATTCAAATCCACTCAAAGATACTAAAGATATTAAATGATCAATTTCATAGTCAAGGATCTTCCGTTTAGATATGTACTCCAAAGAATTACCAAATCTAAAAGTCATTGATAAAGATCAATCAAGATCATGATTACCTAAATAACCAATCTTGATTCTACAAGTTAAGTTTATAAAACAAATAACTTGTCGATCTCAAAAGTTGAATACCCGTTTTTTTTCTCATGACGCATATACTAGCATGCGTTATTTAACGAGGTAAAAAATCATCTTGGTCATATGTTGCGTACTTTTGAATGAGTCATTGATGCATCTCCTCAAGCATTTGATGCTTCACTCTGCAAAAGTGGTACATCTTGTCCAAAAGTTCACTATTAGGTGATGGCCCCTCTTTTTTTATGCATTGCTAGGAGAAATACGTTACCTCGAACTTGCAATGCACACTTGTTGCAAGTGATGCATTAGCTTGACATTATGATGCTACAGCATCATTATACTTGTTGCCTACAGCGTGGCATAATATTTGTTAAGCATGTAGAATTCTTAAGTATTAACTTTTAGGTAGAAAATTTTAACTTTTTTGTAACTATTTGCATGAAACCTTCAACTTTTAGATATTTTAGAGTCACTTAGTATACTTCTAGATACGTTTACATACGGAGTTCTTACCGAAATAACTGAACTTAGAAGTATTAAAGAACTATTTTTGGGTTTCTTAGTCGTTGAGAGGCTAGAGATGACAAAATGGGAATTAAACCGCCGGTGGCGAACTAGGTGCAAAAAGAGTACAATATTAGAGCAGCTGATCATTCAATACCCATATATGAGTGAGGCACCAAACCTTCAATATTGTCCGTTTAGAGTGTTTCATCTGCACAAATTCCGGGTAGAATGATGAGCTACCCAACCTCGCACCATTTTAGCACTACTTTTTGTTCTCTTGAGTGCTAATTATATCAATCATGAGTGTGACATCAAAATTGCGAAAAAAAAACCTTACCTTGTAGTTTGATTTGTAATTGGCACCATTCTCTTTTCTCGACAACAACATGTCCATAGAAACACCATTATCATCAACAAGCGGAACATTACAAATTTGAAGAAATTTGAAGACGTTCAAGGTTTACAAGCAACATTACAAGACCAAAATTCAGATTCAAAGTGAAGTAACAATACAAGGAGCATAATTTTATATCCTAGTTGAAAACTAAGTACAAGAGAAAAAAATCAAAAGACGAGGCTGCAGAACCGCATCGCAATCCTAGATTATAATTACAGAATATGCAATTCTCTTTTTTTAAGACTAGGCATTTCCATACAAAAGGGGGTAGGAGCACAACTTGTAGCGAGGCTTCATACCATTTCTGTGTAAACGGCTTTTCCTATCTAATAAAATTTTGTTTATAATAATAATAATAATAATAATAATAATAATAATAATAATAATAATAATGGTTTTGACTGTAGATGAACCTGCAATATCAGAAGGGTTATCTTTGGATTTTCTTAATTTGGTTTATCAAAAACAATTCACTACCGTAGCAAGCATTCCTCTCCAATGCATACTTAGATTTTCAAGAGCTCTTAAAACAGCCCTGGATAAAGTAATTTCCAACCCAATAGATTTGGTTGTTTGGTTGAATCTTTTCTTGTTGCCAGTTTGTACTTTAAACTTATACACTCCTAAGTGCACTATGGAGGAGAGATCAGGGACAAGAAAAAGGTTACAGGCTTCCAACATCAATCATGCTTTGCTGCAATGAAAAGAAACCAATGGTTGTTATATCATGGTACATAAACTCCTGGAAATGTCAAAGCAAAATCAAAAGGGAAAAAACAAAAACAAAAAGAAGAAAGATAACCCCAACCTCCATGCTTGCAAGAAAAAATTGAGTTATGGCAAATACACTGCAGCCATCAAAGTGCTTTCCTCCAATGACATAGCACCTAACAATGCTGACACTCTCAATGAATTGAGCCTAAAACATCCCACTGCTCCTCCACAATTTATTCAATTTGAACACATTCAAGATGATACTCTAATTGTGGATACAAAGGTTGTTTTAGGGGAAATTAAAAGTTTTTCTAAAGGAACCTCATGTGGCAGAGATGTTCTTACATCTCAACACTTGCTTGATGATTTAAGTGGCCCAGCTACTTCTGTGGCATATGATCTTCTATTCTCAATTACAGGTGTGTTTAACCTGTGGTTGGATGGTCAGTGCCCATCTGTTTTTGGTGAATACATTGCAAGTGCCCCCCTTAAACCTGGAGGTGGGCTTAGGCCTATAGCAGTGGGGACAATTCAGAGAAGATTATGCTCCAAGCTTGCTGCCACAGCTGTTAATAAGCAAATGTACACCTACTTAGGGGACCACCAGTATGGTGTTGGTATACAATGTGTTGGAGAAGGCATATTAAACTCTGCAAATAGGCTTCTTGAGATGAAAGCCAATCTACAAGGTATGACTATGCTCCTTATTGACTTTAACAATGCTTTTAACTTGGTTCATAGAACCACCACCATTAAAGAATTTAGGAGCAAATGCCCATGCATATCCAGGTGGGTTGAGTTCTGTTATGCCAAACCAGCAAAACTCTATTACAATGAAAGCGTTCTCTCTTCAGTACAAAGGGTTCAGCAAGAGACCCACTTGGTCTTTTACTTTTTGCTTTGACTTTGCAACCTCTAGTAAGTAAAATAGCCTCAGAATGCACCCTTGATCTGCATGTATGGTACCTTGATGATAGAACTATAAAAGGGGACACAATGGAGGTTCATAAATCCTGCATGTTATTCAATCGGAAGGCAGCAATAGAGGAATGTACCTCAACATCAACAAAACTGAGATATTTTGGGCAAATCCTGATCCCAAAAGTTTAGATGATGGGGTTTTCCCTTCCAATATTAGTCGACCTTCAGTGAGTGTGAAGTTGCTTGGAGGACCAGTCAGTCTTGACTTAAAGTTTTGCTTGATCTAGTACAATGCAGAGTGGGGAAGACTATACGGTTAATGGACACTATCAAACAACTGCAGGATCCACGGATTGAATTATTGCTCTTCCGCAATTATATTGGTGTTTCTAGTTTATACTTCACAATGAGAACAACTAACCCTTTGGAACTTCAACTCTCAGCTTCTTATTATGATCAACACTTGTTCCAGTTTCTTATACATCTTGTCACTGGATATGAAGCAGGTTTTGGTCCACTTCAGCAGTGCATAGCAACCTTGCCTTTGAAAGATTGAGGCCTGGGTGTTTACACAATGGAGGATACCAGTCAATACTATTATCTTGCCTCTTGTACACAGACTAAACAAATGAAAGACAATATTCTTAGAACCTAAACGTCTTTAGAGGTATCTCCCAGCTTCGAGCATGCTTTAACCAACTTCATACAAGTTTGTGGGTTATCTTCACCTTATTTCAACGTCCAAGCTACTTCCCCACGTCATACGCACTCCATGGGAGTCATTTACTTTGATGTTGTTAAGAAAAACATTCCTACCATATTTTCTATGACAGAATAAGACTCCATTTTATGGTAAAGAAATTAACTAGAGCATGCTCAAGATTATCTCAAAGTTGTTCCTATTTCTGGGATAAACCAAACAATTGGGCCTCGGCAATTCAGGGCCATTCTTTGTTATCGTCTTGGCATAACATTGTTTGAGGTAAATTGTTTATGCACTAGCTACGGCAGAGGAATGGATGCATTTGGTGACCGTGCTCTACATTGTGCTAGAGATGTTGGGCTTAAATTTAGACATGATTTGGTTAGAGATGTTTTTACCGATATTTGGTACAAAGCAAATGTGACATCTCACAAAGAGGTTGTATTGGTCTTCCTATCCGACAACGAGAACGCTTAAAAGCCCGCTGATATTTTTGTCTACAATTGGGAGAATGGACAAGAAGTTTGCTTCGATGTTACCGGGGTGTCGTCTTTTACAGGTGGAGGAAGAGGTGCCTTTATGTCTGGTCAAGCTATTTCGAGTACGGTTATTCGTAAACATAACAAATACTTGGAAAAATGCACTACTCATGGATATGGTTTTGGTGTGCTCGGTTTTTCTACCTTAGGCGAACTTGGAGAGGATACGATTGTTTTCTTCAAGAGGCTGTAAAATTTTATGGCTAGTCATGATTATAACCATGATGTAGGCAATTCTCTATTTCTTAATTGATATTTCTATTTGAAAAGGAGTAGGTGCCTAGATTTTTGTTAGGTTACCTACTGACTCTTTGTAATTTTCTCCCTTTGGGTTGTTTAATAAATAATAATAATAATAAATCAAAATCGAAAAATATATATAAAAAAGAGAGAAAAAGGAAAAAGAAAAAAAAATTGTTTTTATTGCTTTAGTGTATATTTCTTTTTGTATTTATTTATTAAGATCGTGGGAAAGAAGAAATCTATAAAGAAGTTTCAAGCAACAAGAATTTGAGAAGAAAAGAGAGAAGATCTGATTTGTGATTTGTGATTGAATTTGGCAGAGAAGGTTGAGTACAAGATGGGTCAGTAAATAAGGGAATTCGGTACCGACACCTGAAGTATTAGACAGCGAGAGAAAAGGAGAAGTGGTTAAAGTTAAGAGCAGAAGCTGCCACTGCCACTGATAGAGAAATTGAGCGAGGGAGATTGAGTTTACGGGTTTCTTGGTGGTGCAGTTCAGGTTGCTGATTGAAAGGAGGAGAAGAAGGGTTTCGCTGTGATATATGGAAAGAAGAATCGATTCCAGGTTGGTGTTTACTGCCAATCAATGTTGATGACTCTAGTTGCTCGAGACTGGGAATTAACAACAGAAGATGAACTTTGATGACTCAATGTTGTGGTGGTTCTAATTCGAGTTTGAGAAGATGTTGATGGGTTTGTAGACATAATCAATTAAGAGGTGAGGAACTGGTGAATGGATCTTGTATTGTTTGTTGGTGGGATGTTGTCAATGAACGAGAAAGGAATTAGTTGTAATACCCCAATTCGGCAGGTAGGGTTTGCTTAATGGAATATGAGTAATGGTTTGTCCTTTCTTAACACCGATGTTTGATGGGTACACTTGACTGAGTTGTGGAAAAACTTCTCGGTTAAGCGTGCTCGATTGAGAGTAGTAACAGGATGGGTGACCTCCCAGAAAGCTGCTGCCGGATGACCGCAGCGGTATCCGTTGAAAACCGCACACTGCCGAATAACCGCAGTGGCTAAGTGGGGACAATATCGGTGGAGGGTCGGGTCATTATATTAGTGGCGTTGTTGATTACATGGGTTGTGTGCCTGAGTAGAAGAAGAGCAAGACAGAGAAGAGAATGCAGCGATGAATGATAGGTTAGAGAGAAATGGAGCTGCAGTGGATTGACAACGAGAAAGAGGAATTAAAGATTGGATGAATCTATGTTGTTGTTGGTGATGGTTTATATGACTTATGATTTGAATTGAATGTGTGAGTGGTTTGTAAACGATTGATCTATTGTTTGCAGGAAATGATCGGTAATATAAGAAAAGTCATGCCGGAATTTTCAAGATGTCAGGCACGCAAACTGTTTGATTAATTTTCTGAAGGAAATTGCAGTTGTGATGAAGAAATGCTTGAAATCGCTTGTCAGTTCCCTTAAACTGACAGGCTTAGCAAGACAAAATAGGCTTAAAAATTCACGGCTTTATTCTTAGAATCTGATTTAGACTAAGGATTTGTTTTGAGTTAGGAATGTTTGGACTCTACCTAATTTTGGAAGCTTGAGGTGTTTGAGTTATACAAGGAAAGAGATTCTACATGGGAGAAAGCTATATAAGAACAACTTCAATAAGAGTGGGAGATATTCAGGTTTTCACCTAGTTCTCTTCTCACCTCTTCTAATTTTTTTTGTAGGTTAGCGTGGGGAAGATTTCTCATACCTAGGTTTGCAATTTATTTCTTCAATTCAATTTTGTAAACTCCAATTATTATAAGTAGCTAACTTTCTTTTATTGGTTAGAGATTAGTTGAATTGTACAATACATGATTTTTTGATTAATAAATTAGTTTTGCATCAATATTATCTTTCATAATTCACTACAAATATCGCCATGTATGATTGAGTGTTTGTTTTGTCGAGTGGCCAATTGATTGAACTCACATTCATATCTATAGCTAATTTAGGGTTTATTATACGCAAAAATGATACTCGTTGAATACAAGTAGTATAATTGTAGTTATTGCTTGTAGTGATATATCCTAGTAATCACAAGTGGATCATGACCTTTGTTAAATTGAATTAGTGCGCTTTTCATGTCCAATTGCATTGATTAGCCTAATTTTATGAATCTTAATGCTCATCGGAATTAAACTTGATTAGTGCTTTTTCACGTTAGGTTGTTCTCTTGGTAGAATTCATATTCGCATCTTTTTAATGTGTTTGTTGATGACTTGAGGATATTTGCGGGATATTCTTGCGGTCAAGGTATTCTAGGGCTTTTGATAATACGATATTAAATATCAATTCTAATTATTAAGACAAGAACATATTTTGTGAATGAAAACGAAACCTTGACCAATATTCTCAATTTATCGATTCTTTTCTACAATTTCCTAGCTTTCTTAATTTGTTTAATTTGCTTTTATTGAATCTGAAAATTCCTCCTTTTTACATAAGTTTTTGAAACATATAACAATCAAGACTCCTCGTGGGAACGATCCTTTCTTACCCTTGCTTCATGATAAATCATAAGTAATGAGAAAATAATAAATAATTTTGATGTGCAGACGAAGCTGCTCTTTGATATCTCCCTCTCTTGTTGAAATTGTTCTTATATAGCTTTCTCCCTTGTAAATCCTTTTTGGATTAGAAGTCTCTTCCTTGCCTAACTCAAACTCTCTAATTTCCAAAAATATATCCAAAACCCTAACTTTCTATAACTAAATCAAATCCATATACCCATGTCAAGCCCAAATTAGATTCATGAACTAGAGCCCACAGTTATTAATCCAAAATCAGGATTTTAAACACTCTTCACGTCTAGCTTATTGGGGCATTTTCACAAGCACCTTGCGTGAATAATTTGTTGGTGATTCAAGTAAGCCTTGTTTGGTGTGTGTTCACATCCAATACTCCGTCCCTGCAAGATACGTTCACAATCCAAACCATTCAATCATTCACACATAACCAATTCAATTCACGATCAACTCAACACCAACCCATCTTCTATAACTCAATTCCCAAATTTAGTACCAACAACACCAATTCCCTTCTTGATTTTCCGACCACAACTTCTTCACTGTCTTCTAGGTTCAATTTCTCACTGCAATAGTAACAGCAACATAAAACCATCTACCAATTTACGAAATTCATCACAATGATTGATCTCTCTGCCACTTCTTCTTGTTCTCAGCCACAGAACCTCAACCAACTCAACCCTGAATTCTCTCTTCCCTGATTTCTTCTAACTTGAAATGTCACTGCAACCCCGTCATCACCATTAACTCACGTTGTTTATCAACATCATCTTCTCTGCCATCTTCTTGGCTTCAAAGCTAACAGCACCATCAACCTTTCTCACCTAATTTCTCGGCAGAAGTTCCATCTTAATATCTTTATAGCATCTTTAAACATCCACCATTCTTCAACAATCTCACTGTTGCTTTCTCTCTAATTCCGTCTCACTTCTCTGCCAATTCGCCATCAAGACTGAAACCCATCTTTGTCTTCCGTTCAAACCACCAAATCCTTTTCCGGCAGAAACCCTTCTTCATACTCTCGCTGCCAACAAACTATCCCACTATTCCTTCCAAGACCCATTCACTCCTTCAACAATCTGACGAATGGCACCAACAACGACTGCCAGATCCCCTCTTTCATTCCCTGCATTCTTACTGTGTTCTCCTATCTTGAAATCGAGAAAAGCAGACCTCCCGACCTAGAATTTAGGTTAGAATGGAATTAGATCTAGGCACCTGTTTGTTGAATGTGGGCCACCCCTGAATGTTATCCCATTATCCTTGCCTTGAGATGGACATCCTAAATCGAATGGTGATCTAGTATTTTTCAGTGGTAGGCCCCCATCCTTAGCTTGGCTTCCAATAACACTCCTATGTGAAATGACGTTTTTGTCGTTTTTAACAATTATTCTTCTTTTTCTCTGAATAACTCCATAATACCTATAAAATATAAAATAAACGTAATATATACAAAATATAAGAGAAATAACTTAAAAAATATAAGAAATTGATATTCAAATATTGTAAATTATGCACTTATCAACAGTGTGCCATGTTGCTTGCCCAAAGATGCATTAAGCGGAGAATGCATCATTTTGGAAATGTACTATTATGACGTGATGCTTACCGAAAGAAGCATCATTGTCCATATGAAACTTACCTAAGGAAGCATTATGATACTAAAACATTACTATGCTTGTCGGGAAAGAAGGTGGAAGTCGGTACATGACATGTATCCTCCATACTTCAATATATGGAAATATAAATAAAACATATATAGGGAGGGGTTTCTGGTTGAAGGTTCATGAGTGGTAATGCATCTTTTTGCATTGTTGCTTACACGATGGTGCATATTTGATGCATAAGCATTACTACGTTATCCAGCTTTGTCGATGGAACATAAGTGATGTGAAATTATCAATATGTCGTGTTGCTTACTAGAGAATGCATATTTGCATATTAAGTGGCATTAGTTATGCACAATCTTGTGCATATATTATGAAAGTTCCTTAGCCTATACGGACTAGGCTTTGCTTGGCTTTTGGCTTTACGACAGAAGTTGGAAATTGTTGGTGCTGCGAATTTTATATGCCTAACCATATACTATCGAGATAAACCTTTGGATGAACTAAGGTTTGTGCTTGATCCCTTTATTGTATGGGTAAGGTACATAGGCATCCGAAACACAATGTGGTCCAACACTTTGTTGCTTATATTATATAATTAGGGGATGATTGTAACATTTAGTAAATCATATAATCTGGCTCGGCGGTGCGAAAACTTGATGAGATAGTTATAATCTATTTGTTGGATGTTCATGATTCCTATCAAGTTATACGATGTTGGCATGCACCAACTCGAATTGGGCATGGTAATGAAACTAACAAGATTGTAAGTTAGGGGAACTTTTATAAGCCACTTGCATCATAAGAATGATGCACATTATGGATGGTATGTGCCTGGATGATGCAACCTTAGTAAGATAAGAATCAGTATATGCACCCAGCGCATGGTCGAAGTTGAGTAAGGTCTCAAAAGATAGGTTTGCAATAGTCTATGTGCTAGTCCAAAGAACGACTTAGGCATGGATAGTACTTGTGAGTATGTGATGTATGCCAAAGGAATCATCATTAGATTTTATTCTCATGCACCCTTAGAAAAACAAGGGGAAAGTTGGAACGATATGGAGATATTCTTTAAGAAAATCATGCGTACAAGCATGTTAGGAAAGAAAAATATATGTGCATTTGTCTGGGAAGCCTATAAGTTTACATACGATCAGTCGCATCAGAGTGGCACATTAGAGAGGTCTGAACTGAGTAGGGTGGTGCTAGAGGAGGAATTTTCCGGTATATCACATAAGGATTATGTTTGTCCAGGATAAAATGCTTGTCATCTCAGAAAATTAAGTCAACCAGATGATCACGTCAGGATCAGAAACACAAAAGAACTTCAGTTCTTCAAAGTCTTTAATATTCTGAATCTTCAATAGTAACCTGCACTTGATTCCACTATTCGATTTGTCTCACATAATGGAGTATGTTGTCTAATCAATAGTTCTATTAATAAATTCAGAATCATGCAAACATGTATAGTTAAATCTTTAAAGTCTTGAGTGGCCTTATATTAGATAAGAATGGTCATAGAATAAACAGTAACTTATCTAAAAGATAACTATGAGTTAGTTCAACTACAAGTAATAAACAACTAAAAGTAAAGTGTAATTCTTAGTATCTCACCAAAGGTACTAATATAGCTTCTTGATCCCAAAGAAGGCTTCAAACTAGCTAAAAGTGAAATACTGAGATTTCAAAATTCTGCAATTTAGGATCGGTCCTTGGGTCCATTCTGAATCCTATTAGACTTAAAAACTTAATTTGAGTCTAAACAAACTTTGAACCATGTCTAAGATAAAACTTTTATAACATGAGTTCAAAGACTGATCCACCACTAGATATACTTATCTAGTTTCCCGAAATTTCAGGTTTAACCAATTACAAGAGTCATATTAATGTTATGTTGAAATCACGAAAGTATTAATGTAAGAACTTGATAAAAATGGAACAAGTTAAAGTCAATAGTTACTAACCTCAATTTAAAGGATGATGTCTCCTTTTGTCTTCAATTTGTGTTCAGGTCTTTAATAATTAACTATAAATTGTTTAAACATTTCGATGTCTTAAGTCTAACCTGACGAAGTTGACTTTTTGACAAAAAAAACTTGAAACACCAATGTTTGGTGGGTTCAACCGAGCAGTGCTTTAATACTTTTAAACCCGTATTCCTCATTATTAGAAGATTTTAGTCCTACGTTTGTTTCTTTTCTCTGGTCCATTTAGACTACTCAAAACAAGTTTTTGTTTAGGTATAAAAGTGAAATTACTTTACTGCATGTACTATATTGTGTCAGGTTCATGATTACTCATAGGATAACCCCCCTCCCCGGTTCGTTTCTTCTTCACACCAAAGTGGATAAAGAGATTCCCCATCCTCTAGGATGGACTCAATATAATAGTAATGCGTTTTTTTTTGTATCTTTATTTGGATAGTGGTGCAGGCTACATAATGTGAGTTTATACCAACAAAATAACTTTTTGTACAACCGTCGTTTTTCTAATTTTTTCTCCTGCTGAAGCTGAAACTCGTGTTATCTGATCGTTTTAGAAATAGTGGTGAACATATATTTGTTCGCTGATACTTGTGAAGATTCGTTTTAGACCTAATTTTGATTTAAACTAGACTATAAGTAAAATATTTTAATAATATTGGGAAGAACTGGAACTCAGGGTTCCACCAAAATCACTTGTCAATGATTTCTACAATGATTCTTTAACATTTATAACTCTTTTATTGACTTTCTTTCTTTGCCAAAAGTATATTTCTAAAACATTAACCATAAATCAGAAGCATGGCCCATCAAAAGCTCTTAAGTCCCAGCATACACCATCAAACAAAATCACAACTAATTAAAAAAAAATCATAAATCAATTAAAAATCAATGCAAATGTCATTAAGAATCAAAAATAGATACCATTCATTCATGAAATATGGCTTCCTCCACTGTCCCAGTGGTTGGGTTTAGCTCCTCATACTCAAAACACTCTCAAAAGATTGGTACATGGCTCAAAAAGTGTTCGAAAGATGAAAATAAGCTAAAAATAATGTAATAGGGAATCTACAACGTTTTATAGACATTATAGATTAACGGTTGCAATGGAGATTGAAGATAAATGTTGCAAATCGAAGATAAATGTCGCAAATCGATTGAAGAAATCATGGCAGAATGGTTGAAGAAACTGTTGCCTTATCTTTGTTCTTTGTCTTCTTCAGCAGCATCAACGAAATTGTTCCCGAAGTGATTTTTATTCACTCTGTTTAGCCTCCTGAGCTCGACCCAATCTTCCTCACCTCTTTTGTGACTCAAACAACCCTTTTTATACCCACCAGGATCAAGAAATCTCTAAGAGAAATCTTCCTTGGATTTTCCGGCCGAGCCCCCCCCCCCCCCCCCCTTTTTGTTTTCTTCTATTTGTTTAGCTTATATAGGTCTATCAAACCCCAATTACTCCTCCTAAGTCGATTGGAACTAAATATTCGATCCAAATCCAAATCTATCTCGATTTTTTCTCAATCCCATAAGAAATCGGTTTCCGACTGTAGAGAGACTTTCCAACCAATTTTTTCGGCGTGAAACACTCCAATTAACGTGTGTTGATAGTTTCTTTATATATGTTGACGAAATCTTCTTTCAAAATCCCATAAAAATCGATACCCAACAAATCAGGTAACTCTCACGTAAAAAAAAGAAAATTCCCGCCTTCTTTTCATTTTCAAACGAAGGGGAATGGCTGCCCCTATCCAAAGGGGGGGGTGCCTTTATCGACTTCTTGAGCCAATATTTACGCAAAAGTTTATTTCCCAAAAATACCTACAAACACATAAAATACCATAATAAGTACAAAATTGAGCATTTATTATATGCAAAATTGAGAACAATTCAGACACAAAAATGTGTCTATCAAATACCCTCAAACTTATTATTTGCTAGTCCTCGAGCAATCTAGTCTAGAAAATAAAAATTTAACTCACTTTCACAGGCATCGCGCCTGCACTTAGCATGTGCAATGAGCCTATAAACCCATAGGTGTCTCTATCAGACGAGTTTTAATCTGGTGAGGGTTTACAAGAGGTATACCCACAAAGCCTTTACTCCAAACCCTAGCTACATGTGAACAATTGAGGGTAAACACTAAACAAGTTATTTACTTGGCATACTAAATTCTTCGGCTATGGGAATCATTACCCTATATGATTCCAATTAATGTACACGAGTTTGCACTCAGCATACTAAAATTCATATATAAGAAAACAAAGTTCTACTTAGGTAGTCATTCAACCACGATACTCAGAATCTATCAAAGTACAATCACATGAAAAGATTTATAAGATGGATATAAACAAAATGAAGTTTGCGCGTGTTGACTAAGGTGAATGGTGTTTCTCATATCTGTCTGAAGGTCAGCGCCAGGATGAATCATAATGGATTGAGATACGCTCCCACTGGTCTTACTCCTTATACTAATATCGACTCAGCTGGTATATACAAGAGTCTCAGCGGTCAATTATTAAAAATAAAATAATTATTTATTATTTTCTTAAATGCACAAACAACATGATTGGATCAAATGAATCCAAGTGTATGCTCCTTATCAACTTCTTACATGATAGTTCTCATGGATCCTGCGTTCCACGCTTGCTTAGGCGATGGAGACAGGGAGAACACACACATATTGCAATCAAAGTGTCAATACTCGATTTTTTTTTGTAGATAATGATCTAAATACAATAATGGGGCTTGATCTCAAACACTCTACTCCATCCTGGCGGCGATAACAATTCGATATTGGTTCCCAACCAAATCACTTAGAGAAATACAAAAAATTGAAAAAATAAAAACAGAAGGTGATATGGTCGAGATAGACTCTGAGTTATGGTGACAACTATCATGTTATTTCTAACACCTAAACTATGTCCTTTTATGAATAGACCATTTAACTGGGCACACCAATTCCTATAGAAAAACAACTAAATTTCCATTTACCTAGAATGGTTAGTGTCATCCTCAATTGTTCACAAGTTTCTAGACTTTGGAGTTTCATATTTCAACTTAAAAGTTTCTCCCTTACCCCAAAACTTAAATCTAGCATTGTCATCAATGTTCTAAAGATGAATGATTAAATACATGAACAAGGAGAAACTGTTACCAATTGAAGGAAAAGAGTTAAGGAAAGATATTACCGTGTCGCGTGAGCATGGGTTACCTCCCAAGATGTGTTAAGTTTAAAGTCTTCAGCCAGACTAAGTAAGAATTATTCACCTCATAAAATCATATAGCAATAGTCGGAACAATTATGGGTCATCTGAATAAAATAATGTTATCCAAAATAGAAGGAAACTGCAGCAGGCCCAGAAAGTAAGCAAACAAAGTATAACTTTATCCCTATCTAGTTTCTTGTTGAAAACAAATACATCTAGTTGAGGTTCAGGTTCAGGGTCTATAAAAGGGTCTCGATAAAATGTTTTCATGGGCTGGATTTCCTCATTGGCAGGATCCGGAGAATAAGGTTCCTGAGTCTGAAGTAACTCAACTAATAAATTTGAAGCACATAATAATAACCTGGATAATTTTGGATCCTCAAAGTTAATCAGATTGGACTCACACAATTGACTACCATGAAAATGGTGGTCATTCTTGAGCAAATATGTCGATTCTAATTCCCCAAAGTAATTAGGCTTAGTCTCAAAACTTAATAACTGAGGCATTTGAAATTCATATGTTCCCACATATGGAAGAAAATATTTTGGTGGGAAAACAAAGTCAATCTTTGTATTATTTTCTAGGTAAACCACATCGACCAGAGGATGGGTTTCTAACAACTGAACTTCTTTCTGTACATCAACAAGCTCAGGGAATCTAGTTTGAACATGATCTTGAAAAATAATAGAGGTGCAAATGTCAAGTCCCAAGTTAGGGACCTTTCTAAGAATCAAAGGTAAAGCACGGGGAGAATGATAGTCACCCTCAAACTTAGAGTTTTCAGTGTCTCTAGATAGGCTAATCACAATTTTCATAATTTCTAGATCGTCAGATTCCTGAAAATGGTCATTTGCTTCTTCTAGGTTATAATCAGGTGGTGCATCCTCACTCATATTTGAAATCTCTATGGGTTTATCTTTGTTACATAAGACTATTGTTTCTAAATCACTGGACTCTAAAACATTATTCTCAGGATAAACTCGTTCCTCTAAACCATTATCGGCTTCAAAACAAGAAAATTCTACATCGTCTAAAACAATGGTATCTCTAGTCAAATCCTCTTCCTTTTGAATATGTGAATAATCATTAAAATTATTTGGATTTTAACTAAAAATAACACTATCATCAAAAGCACAATGGGAGTGACAATTTCTTGATCACGCTGTATGTATGTTTCAAGTTCTTTGTCAATACTATCCTCATCATCATAATAATATGAAGATGTTTGAACCTCGTCTAAATAATTAGTGTTACCAATTCTATCCTATTCCTCTTAACTAGGTAAATAATTATCAAGGGTAGCATTATATTGGCAATTAAGATCATTTTGAGCAACATTATTCTTTGCAAGACTTTCATTCACGCTTAATGCAAACCTATTTGTATTCTAAGTTAATTGCTTGAGGGATTCTTCTAGAGAAAGAGTTGGACTTCTAATTGTTCCCCTCATACTTAAACAAACCTATTTGTATTCTCAGTCAACTTCTTGAGGGAATTCTCTAGAGAAACAAATGGATCATAAGGAGTACTAGATCGCAACTACTCGTGTGATTCTTCTAGAGAAGCATTTGGGTCATCATGGGGAGTACTAGATCGCATCTGCTTTAGGGCATCCCTCCAATACAAAGAACTCGAATTTTGCTCATTTTCATGTTCATATGACGGGTGTATATATGAATAGTAATTGGGATCACCCTGGTATGAGCAATAACCTCCAAAAGGTTGGTGGTGGTCTCGATTATTATCCACACCATGTTGATAGCACGAATATTATCTATTCTAAAATTCAGTCGGATATTCATTGTATTGGTCCTCATAATACCAGTTCAACATTTTCTAACAAAAACTTCCTAATATATTTACAAAAATAAACTCTAAAAATAAATCCTACTGGAAGGGGTTCTAAACAAACACAGGCAAGGCTGACTCGACCAAGAAAACCTACTGAATCTAGCAAATAAAAAGCATGATGGCTCCACTTAGATTGTTTCTAGACCAGCTTCTAGTCTCCCAAAGGCAACTAGTTACAGTTTTAGTAAATCTCTTAGAACGATATGAATTAGATTAAGTCGAATAGAAACAGGATAATCTTTAAGGAGCTTTGATAACCCTGCCTCTTCGGCAAAGTTTCCTTGGGTTATAAGGCGGCTCGAATCTACTTAAAATAGTCTTCCTGAACTTTGAGTTAGGCTAGACGAGTAACCAATACAGTCCTTTTGAATGACTTTCTTATAATCTCGTTACCCTATCGGTCTCTTTCTAGTCAAAATTTTAAGCTTAGGTTCGCGTTTGGTAACGTGTTCCTAAAGCGGGCAAGAAGAAAACGGTGATGAAATCCGAGCCCTTATCTTATATGGCCAGTCCTTTCCCTTTACTAAAAAAGTAAATTCGTATTCAGATCCTTAGCTTAGGTGCATTACAAAGGCGTCCAGAAAACCCACTGATAAGGGATTCGTGGGTGGTTAGAGTCTTACCTCCTGTTCCAGACGGGCGATGAACCGTTGAAGTCGACTCAGGCCACCGACTCCTATGTCAGTGTACGAACCCGAGGGGCAGAGATAATATCGTAATTATCATCCTTCCCTGTGCAGTTTATATTTAATTATCCTTCCGTAGGGTTTAAAAATAATAAAGTCCAAAAGTCCCAAAAAATAAAGTCCAAAGAAAAAGTCCAAAAATTAAAGAAAATTACAAAAATAATAAAAGATTTTCTGATACAATTTTCTAAAAATAAAAATAAATAAAACCCTAAAAATTAAAGAAAATTAAAATTAACTAAAAAATAAATTTGTCTTATTTTTCGGTTCTTTTCGATTTATCTTTGACTCCAAGTCTTTAGTCAATCAATATAATCTTTGGCTCCAATTTCTTTTTGATCCAAAACCTGTAATACAAAGAAAAATACCAAAAAAATGTAAAATAAAACAAATAAAAATAAAATAAATAAAATAAAAATCTAATTGAACTAACTAAACTAAAAACTAAACCTAAAAACAAGTCCCCAGCAGCGGCGCCAAAAACTTGATCATTTTAGAAATAGTGGTAAAAATATATTTGTTCGCTGATACTTGTGAAGATTCGTTTTAGACCTAATTTTGATTTAAACTAGAAAATAAGTAAAAGATTTTAACAATATTGGGAAGAACTGAAACTCAGGATTCCACCAAAATCACCTGTGAATGATTTCTACAATGATTCTTTAACAATTATAACTTTTTATTGACTTTGTTTCTTTGCCAAAAGTATATTTCTAAAACATTAACTGTAAATCACAAGCATGGTGCATCAAAAGCTTTTAAGTCCCAGCATACACCATCAAACAAAATCACAACTAATTAAAAAAAACACAAATCAATTAAAAATCTATATAAAAGTCATTAAGAATCAAAAATAGTTAGCATTCATTCATGAAATATGGCTTCCTCCATTGTCCCAATGGTTGGGTTTAACTCCTCATGCTCAAAACACTCTCAAAAGATAGGTACATGGCTCAAAAAGTGTTCAAAAGATGAAAATAAGCTAATATAATGTAACAGGGAATCTGCAACGTTTTCTGGACATTATAAATTAACGGTTGCATTGGAGCTTGAAGATAAATGTTGCAAAACGAAGATAAACTTTATAAATCGGTTGAAGAAATCATGGCAGAATGGTTGAAGAAATCGTTGCCTTATCTATGTTCTTCGTCTTCTTCAGCAGCAGCAACAAAATTATTCCATAATTGATTTTTCCTCTCTTTGTTTAGCTTCCTGAGCTCGACCCAACCTTCCTCACCTCTTTTGTGACTCAAACAACCCTTTTTATACCTAACGGGATCAAGAAATCTCAAGATATATCTTCCCTGGATTTTCCGGCCAAGACTCCCCCTTGTTTTCTTCTATCTGTTTAGCTTATATAGGTCTATCAAACCCTAATTATTCCTCCTAAGTTGATTAGAACTAGATATTCGATCCAAATCCAACTCTATCTCGAGTTTTTCTCAATCCCATAAGAAATAAGTTTTCGGCTGTCGAGAGACTTTCCAACCAATTTTTTCGGCGTGAAACACTCCAATTAACGTGTGTTGATAGTTTCTTTATATATGTTGACGAAATCTTCTCTTAAAATCCCATAAAAATCGATACCCAACAAATCAGGTAAATTTCACGTAAAAAAGAAAAATTCCCTCCTTATTTTCATTTTCAAACGAAGGGGAAGGGGTGCTCCTATCCAAAAAGGGGGTGCCTTTATCGACTTCCTGAGCCAATTTTTACACAAAAGTTTATTTCCCAAAAATACCTACAAACAAATAAAATACCATAATAAGTATAAAATTGAGCACTAACAATATGCAAAATTGAGAACAATTCAGACACAAAAATGTGCCTATCAATATCCGGTCCCATTTGAAGAAATCTGCGGAACTCAAGCTCACCCATGTCATTGTTGAAAGTGACGCTAAATACCTTGTTGATCAGTTTGTTCTAGAAATTTTGATGGTGATTTACATAGGGATTCCCTCTTCAAAGATATTTATCATTTTAGCTCTTATTTAGTTGTTGTAAGTTTGATTTCAGTCCTAGAACTTGTAATGAGGAAAATCATGCTCTAGCTCATTGAACTAAAGTTTACAACTTTTCTATGTTTTGGTCAAGACCTTCTATTTAGATCTCGTCGATAGTTGAGGTTGATCTTTAGCCTATTTTCCAAGCCCTCATAAAAAAAATTATGCTCCAGTATTCGTTGGGATATATGAGTACTTTGTATAAGAATATTTTAGAATCAAATTTGATCCATAAAAACAAGCATTATGGTGGCCACATTACGGTTTTATCTCTAGAATGTGGAGAAATCCAAGTACTATGGGTCTCACTTTCTCCATATTTTAGTACATATCTTAGCTTAACCTAGAGCATGATACACAAGTATATTATGACATAGTTTAGCTTAAGTTGTAGAAACATAGTTTCCGCTTGATGCAGAAACCCAGGCTCTGCAAAAGAAGAAAAGCAAAAACCCAGTTTCTATATCATTTATGGCGGAAACTAGAATTTACCGATAAGTACATTTTTTATTGTAGTTTAGTACTCTAACTCATTGATTTCTTGTTAGTTTTCATACCATTATGCTTGGATTTTATTTATTTATGAGTTTCATAGGAGTTTTGAAGAGGATTCAACCAAAGAAGAAGAAAGAAGTTCATTACGACATAAATTGAACAATGAAGTCAAGTGCTACAACTAGAGCTAGAGAAAGGACCAAATGTAAATTATTCAAATGCAATATTTCTTCACTCTATCTTGAAGGAAATTGAAAGATAAAGCCAACACAAAGAGAATGAGGTCATTCCGACATCAGAATAAGAAGTTATGGGAAAACGAGTTTGAAACACTCGATTCTACAGAGAGAAGTTTGACTGATAACTCACCATATTGAGTCAGTCGAACCTGAAGCCTTTAGAGTATCCAAGAGAATGTTTGGAAAAAGAGTGATTCTGTGATGGTAGTCAAACCACAAAATGAGTTTTGAACAAAGTATCCATGAGAAAGTTTGGCTCATTAGTGAAACAAGGAAGTCAGCCGAGCTTCGAAGTGTGTTTTCGATGGAAAATGGAAGGGTCCAGGAAGAAGTTCGACTCATAATCATCCACCCAAATTCATATGAACCTGACACTTATTTGGAGCAAAAATAACTTGGCAGGTTCGGCTGGGAAGGTCCATACATGAGTCATCCGAACCTGGCATCATTCTGTGACATATTTTGACACATTTTGACACTATTTTGAGAAATTTAAGGCCCAAAAGGATTCCGACGACCTATTTAAGATAACTATATAATAAGAATTCCTAAAATTTTAAGTGACACACAATATACATTACAATAATGAGAACTAGGATTTAGGGTTAAGAGTTGCGATTGATCATCACGATTTTTAGGGTTTGGTTTACTTGATGTATTGTATATTTTCCATGGATTTTGAGAAATCCATGAGTTAAAACCTTTCTTATTGCTTAGAGATGTATTCCTAAGTTGGAAAACATGTTTATTAATTGAAGCATTTATTCTCATATGTCCATAATCTCTTTAATATAGTATATGATTTACCTATATAACACCATGTATGATTGATTTCTTGTTTGTTTAAGTCGCGAATAAGATGAGCATACATTGATATCTGTCGCTAAAATAGGTTTTGGGATCCGGAATTGTCGAAAGATCCTTGTTACAAATAGAATAACATAGTTGTTAATGACGGCATGTTACCATGCAATTATATGTAGAAGCGTGACCTAGGTCTAAACCGTGTGGCTCCTGCGTCAAATTGCTTTAGAATAAGTTAACTCTCACAAACCATTCCTTTCACTGGGTTAAACTTGAGTGGCTCTTGCGCCAAGTTATTAATTGAAAAGGATTTAAAGAGTGACTCTTGCGCCTTTGATGATATTAGGAGTTCTGTCGGAGTAAGTTTACAATAAGATGTTTTAAGGGTTATTGATATTGAGAGAAAATGAATGTTGAGTATGATTCAGTTGATAACATGTTGGAAAATGGAAGATGAAACCTCTAACTAGTATTATTTTTACCTTTTATATTCGTTTTAATCTATCTGTTTTCGGTGGCGAATCCAAAATAAAAGTTCAATGGGGGCACAATCTATTCCCTAAGATCATAACTAAAAAATATAAGTAAAAAAATCTCATACGCCGATAAAGAACTAAATTAAACACATATTCAATCAAATCCGGTTATAAACATTATAGTATTACAAATCATATCGTGATTTAAACCATAAGTAGTGCAGTATCTATAATATTCATTATATAAAACAATTGTATGACATCATAGAAGAGAGATAATCATACACTAGCACCATAAGAAACTATAACCATACTAAATCATACTAAATAGGCAAATGTTTCTAACTTGAAATAAACAAAATAAATAATTTTAAAGTAGTTCTGAATAAAGTAAATGTTAAGAAGTGCTGAGTGATACCGATCAAAAAAAAGTGTTGAATGATACTTGTAAGTTACTGTAAGGTAATTATGGAAGCAAAACATAATTAGATCATAAGATGGGAAACATACTAAAGATATGTCATAAGATAGTATTGAATATAATCATTATTTATCTGATCTCATATGTTTTTCCCATTAAAAAACCTTACTTGGAAATGGAATTGACGTTGACGAAAATTAATTAGTCTTTTGTTGTTCATATGAATCATATATGAACATTAAACCTAAGGAAATCATTTTTCTTTTGGTAAAATAAGGATTTTATCTGTAATCAATCCTTAATTTTTGGGCGGTTTTTTACCTAAGAAATTTTAGGACAGTTGCAGCAGAATTAGATATGAGAATCAATAAGAGTAAAGTTAGTTTTAGTCTTCTAGAGAATAAAAAGTAGCTATCATAGGGATACTTGTGGTAAATATTGTGGGGTCACAAGGTCAATTTGAAACAAATTACATAGGAATTTTTTTCCTCCAAAGATTATATGGGGTCGGTGATCCAGTGGCCCTACTATATGTTCATCAGTGTTTGTTTTAGTATGTCTTATTTATAATCACTATCGAAACTCCCCTGCTTACATAAGTAATCAAATATGTCTAACAACCCATATCTCCCTGAGGAACGAACTTGTGCTTATTACTATAATCAAATCCATAATTGTGAAGTAGAGAACTTGAAAATTATTTTTCTTGGATGACAACCGGCCATTTGCGTCTGCGTTTATTTTTTGTTTGACCTTTTTTATTTACTCTCCTCTCACACTCGATCATGGCCATCCATTTTGTGCAACGACTCTCTTTTCTGAGCCATGACTACCTCAATGACTACTTTTTCAAAAAACAGAGTCGTTAAATTTTTTTCATATAAAACATATATTACTCCTTATTCATATTAAAATACCCTATATATTAATGGAAAATAAAAAAAAAAGAAATAAATGAACAAATAAATAATGGAAAAAAAGAAAAGAAATTAATACAAACACCGATTTGGTTATAATTTACTGCACGTTATTGGATTTTCCTGAAGAAAAACGGTCTGAGAATTTCTTTTGGGAACGGTTTGTAGGAGTATGGTCATACAACAATTATAAGAGCGGTATAAAAAGAGCTCCTGGTCATGATTACTCGATGCAGAATGTTTGAGATCACGTCGTTGTTGTTAGAAACTGGTATTTGAAGTACAAGGAGCTTTAGCTAGACACGAAGATAACAAGTTTGCGGTGTAGGCTGAAAATGTCAAATGGAGAGGAGAGTTGTTTTATCACTTAGAATCCGTCGAGATCATTGGATCTCGTTTCACGAAATAAAATCATATGTAATGGTTTCCTATTTGTCGATTGAAGTTGAACTTTTGTATTTTTTATTTGCAAATTGAAGTTTTATTTTTACTGTAGTACTGTGTAATATAAGTTTCTTATACTTGGTATTAAACTAAAAGGATCTAAAGTGATTTATGAATTTCAAATGATGTTATGTATTTCAGTCCAAATAGTACTTATAGCAAAACAGACTGATCACAACAAAAATACAATCTTAAAAACATTATTAGCTTGTTTGATATTTTACATAGCATAATAATTTTATAAATTCTGAAACCATATTATTAAAATATTCTAATTTGTTTTAACCATGGATCATCCATCGAAAATAAGATGATAGAAAATTGGGCCATGACAAAGATTGACTAGGATCACCATATTGTTGTTGAAAGTCACGTGGAACCTGAGAAGATGAATATTCTTTAAACGGATCTCGAGCCCGATTAGTAGATAACAATCTTTTGGTGTTGGAATGGTTGCTACAATCGTATAAATGGATGTCGCAGAATAACGCCTCCCCTACTTTGACCTGCTTCGTGTGGATAATAAGCTTCATAAGGTTTCTCAATAATATTCCATGGATATGAATCCCGAAAAAGATGTAGAAGGTATTTTGTGTGGTCTAGTGAATAACCATTCATATCAGAAATGACGTTGTCATAATGCTGAGAAAATTTGCACCATTGTTCCTGCAAACACCAAAAGATATTTATCAAATAACCATACAACGACACATTTGTTTACAAATTCAAAACTTAAAAAAAAAAAGGAAAAAAAAAGTAATCGGTAAACCTAATTAGCATAAAATAAGTGTTTCCCTCTGTTCATATACTATGCACCAATTTATTTCATGTATGTAACTCCTCAATTATCGGCAAAGGAACATCTGGTTGTGGGAAGTGTGGATGTGATTTCGAACGCAAGTGTTGTATGTATGTTTTTTGGATAACATCTGGTGGTTCAAATGATGCTAGGAAAAAATACACAACTCGATTCCAAACAACCTCAACACTATGTGTATATCTTCCAACAGTTTTTCTCTTCCAGACATATCCTAGTCACTATCCTCAACCACATACACGTGTAAGGTATTATGTTCACAATCACCATATAACCATGTATGCTCAAGTTCTGTCAGTTTTTCTAGTGGATCAACCAACATCACTATTCCTATAGTGACTTGACGGAGGCATCATTCTCAAAGGTACAATATATTTACCTCACATGACTCAACAAACACCTTACGCCCTTCAAATATATATTCTTCTAGCCATGCAACATCTTCATTGCTCAATCGACTCAATGCACACGACATCCACATCACCATATCATGGTTTAAAAGCTCCACCCTCTTTATGTTTTTCTTTCCCACTTTAATAATAAAATTGTACACACAATTTATATATTCGGGTACATATTTTTCCCAGTCTGCATTGTTTTTGAAATCTTACAATTGTACGGGAGTTCCTTTTGCAATTGATATGCATGATAGTTGTATGAAATCCCATGGAGTAGATCCTATTTCAAATTCAGGGAAATAAAAGGTAATAGTGAAATGCCACCACCCCTCAATTATCCCATCAGTTAGTGTAGTGTCATTTGAGAAGAAAAACTTGTGAGAAATACTGATCCAAACCCGTGATTATTGAAAACTGGTTTAAAATTGGGATTTGTAACAACAATGTTTTATAGTGGTTTATATTACTTACGCTGCATTGATTTTTAATTTTATGTGCATCAGGATCAAGTGGTGGACATTTTCTCAATATTATATGTTGATAAAACCGCATTTTATGTACTATTATGCATTCCCAATCCTACAACACATATGTAAATCAACATTATAATACGTATAATGTTTGATTAAATCAAAGCTACTATGCATTCACACATGCATAACATTTAATCAAATTCTAATCACACAAACCATCACATACACATTATAGTTTAATTAAATTTCAATTGCATTCCAATCACAACTCAAACAACAATTTATGATCATATAACAACATAAACATAGTGTATTTAGTACATGTATGCTCACATATCATTATTGAATTCTATAGTGTTTAAACAATCTATATCATTAAAAAAAAGTACAATTTAAAACCTAAAATCTAAACTACTAACCTTAGTTTTGTTTGAAGATCAAATTCGAAACTGAGAGAAGCTATAGAACCAATGTTGAGTATACAACAAACGTTTTTGATTTGGCGACCAAAATCGACCTACAACATGATAAAATTAGAAAGAGAATAATTTTTGTAGGTTTTTTTTTATTCAAAAAAGTTTTTTAGGAGAAGAAGATAAGAGCAAAAAGAAATTAGAGAAGACACGAGACAAAATCTTTCTGACCGAACCTGAGTTTCTGCCAAGTCAAAGTCAATATTTGACTTTGGCAGGAACTAAGTTCCTGGCTCCACTGTTCACGAGGAAACCCAGTTTCTGCCTTTGAATTAGCTAGCGCCATAAGTAGTTGCTTTCTCCTCCTACCTAGGCTAAGCTAGGGTGTGTTCAGATGGTGGAAAGGGAATCCCATTCATAAGAATCATATTTCCCTGGAGAGGGGGAATCCTAAACCCACCACACCCTATGAATTTTGTATTTTCTTACTTTTTGGGAGTCATATTCCTAACCACCCTTTATTCTTATTCACTAAACATGGGAATGAAATTATATTCCTGAGAAAGTAATTTCATTCCTCCAATCAAACACGTAGTTATTTCCTGGGAATCATATTCCTAACCACCCTCTATTCCTATTTATTAAACATTTAAACAAAATTATATTCCTGGAAAAATGATTTCATTCCCTTCAACTAAACACACTATAAGTGCTTACTCACCATAATGCTTGTCTAGACTAGCGCCGTAAATCTGGCTTAGCCTAGGGTTACCATAGTATTTGCTCTAAGACTTGCTCAGTCCCAAATTATATATAATTATAGGTCTAGAATCTATGCTTATAAAATATGAGTGTTTTCTATTAGACCCAGCTGTTTGAGATAGACCAAGCCGTTGAGATACACTCGTGTGTTACATCTAGCGGCTGGAATCTTCCCTGTCTCCTTGTGTATTTTTTTAATTTGATCGAATGTTCATCTACTTTTATGTGCCACGTGGGCATCATAATATCATGACGCTATTTATTAGGACCGGGATTATATCACCCATTATATCATCCGCCTCTTCCGTTACCTCTAATTATATCACCCATCATATCATCTCAATTCTTATCCCTCTTTCGTTTCCAAATACCCTCTTCCGAATTTAATGCCCTCTTCCGTTACCTCAAATTAGGGCAAGGTCCATCTCAGTTGTATTTTCTGCACATCTTATTTCAGAGTCTACTTGCAGAAATTTTCTAAGTTCTCCGTAGCTATGAAACAACAGGCGCTGCCGTTGGCAGATAATCTCAATCTGAGATAGATATAACCCCCTTTTATCATATTCTTCTCATAACGTAGATAGTAGATCACTTTATTGCGCTTGATTCTCAATCTTTTTTACACTCACATTTTATTTTCTTCTGTTTTGTTTTTCAGTTATTGCTTGCACTCAACATTTTTAATTTACAACAAGCGTTGTAATCTTTTTTCATATTGTAGGTTTCCGATTTGAGGACATATTGGGATGACTAGAAAAGGCTACTAAGTACATATTTTTCTGCAATCAGATACAGTCCCAGGTTTGCTACACTGATGAAGAGTTCTTATACGTATATGATTTTAGATGCATTTAATGGCAACATTTTTTTTATCAAAAGACTTGATTGCATGTCTTTCTAATTCTACGTGTTTAATGGCTGTGTAGGAAATACATAATCACAATGTTTACCTCCAGCTGAAGCGGGAATATTCTCTATCATTTTGTGGCCTTACTGAATGAAAAGATGAAGGGGAAGAGTAAGTTCGATTACAAGGTAAGTGCAACTTTTTGATGACACTGTGGATTTTGATGTTCTCTCTATTGGTTTTTGATTTTAGGAAATAATTATGGATGATGGGTTCATGATGGGTGCTGCATTTGTTCTCAAGGTATATATTCAGAGTCCACTTCCTGTATCTCAATTTGTGTTCTTACGTATTTTGTTAGCAAACTGATTTTTTTTTGTCTATAGTTTTAGTGAAAAATATGTGAAAGAAAATGGGTAATTGTTTTCCCTAACATATTACTGACTTGCAGGTTTTTTCTCTAATTGGACAAAGATATGATGCTTTGAGTTTATATAATAGATACTTATGTAATAAACCTGAAACTCCTCAATTGAAGAAACTTATAGAAGAAGATGGTAAGAGTAAAGAAAATGGAGGTGAAATTGATGATTCATCATAGTCGTAGCAGCCTGATCAAAATGTTGGGAAGTTAGTACAAGTTGCTGTAAGTTTTCGTTTGGTTTGTTCTCTTAATTTGGTTTGTTAGGAGATGGTTTTAGGCACTTCAGTTTTACAGATTGCAAAAATTTGCAGTCAGAAAATCTTGCATAAAAATTAGCCTTTTCCTTTGAGGGGATAATGCAAATTATTTAAAATTTTTGTAGTGTCCAATCTAAAGATTGGTTTTTTACCATAAACAATTTCAAAATCTGGTGGCGCATTACCCAGGATTGTTTGATTAAGTTGGCAATACATCATTAAGGTGGGAGCGAGAAGTTTATAACTATGCGTTTTGTGCTTTATTTCAGTGAATATACGCATGAGCTTATTTTTGAATTATTCCCCTAAGTGCATTTTGACTTGGATTCTCACTTATACAGATAGTCCATGTGTGCGTCTAGATCGGTACTCTTCTATTAAATAGGCTTACAAGGATGGTATGAGTAGACTTCAAGCTTTAATATCTAAAGTACATGATGTCGACTCGTGAGTTTATCATGTCCAACCACCTGCATATTTTTTTTGAAGTAGCTGAGTTTACAACTGCATCCCATATATGAATATTCACCTACTGCATGGTTTGATTATTGCTTTTGTCTTTAGACCAAGGTTAGCTGTAGGTTCCATGAACATACAAACTCCTTTATTTGGTTCTCAGATAGGCATCATCCATGTTAAGTGAAGCATATAAGAAAACTGTACTTGAAAGAAGTCTCTGCATATTGTTGCTTCTTTCTCTTCTACCCTCCCTAAAATAGCCCAAGGAACATTACCACTTTGAAAGGAATGAATGGCACTAACGGAATCAGAAACCACAAAAATTCTTCCAAACCTCCAAGTTGTATCCCATTCAAGGCCAGCAACAATAACTTCCACTTCAGCCATGTAATTGCTTGAAACACCTAAGCCAATGGCCTGCATACTAACGAACCCATATTTGATTTTGATTGGTATTTTTAGAGTGTTTGAATTGACAGATTTACGTTGATGATTGGGACCGAGAACCTGATCCTGAGAAGTACTTTGTTCGATCATTTGAAACTGATGAATGGTAAGTGTTTCAGGATAATACAATCTCAATGGTTGATTATTTGTCTTACTCACTTCTTTGAACTTGCCAATCTGTTTTGCGCTATGGGTAGTATGTTTGTTGTTTCAATTTGAGTTTATTTTACGGTAAGATTGATATGCTCTTGAATTGATCATATCATAGAATTTAATATAAATGTTTTTGTTGTAGTTTCCTGTTTGTTACAGGGACCCCTAAAATACTGTGATTGAGCTGTCATTTTTCAGAGGAATGAGCTGTCATTGAGCTATGTGGCTTCAGCTTCATTGAGCTATCATTTTTCAAAGGAATGATTTCTGAGAACCTTTTGTCATTGAGGAAGTGTGTAGGAAGTCTTTGTTTAGAGTAGGGGAAATATTTATTTGGTAGACCTCATTAGTCCATAAATCATGACAGTAAGAAACAGATGTACCTGATTAGATATCAAGGGAGAAGTAACTCCCAGTGAATTTAGAGTGAATATAGATAACTTTGAAAGGTCATATATTAAGTTTTCAGGGTCTCGAATCCCAATCTGAGAATGGATCACCTTATGTTTTTCAGTAGCAATTTTTGTAAATTAGTTGAGCTTTCTTGAACCCAGATTTCAATACCACTTGGACAGTAGAGGCACATTAGGTGTGACTCAATCCTCCCTTATTCATTGGAAGGTAGATTAGGTCGCATGCCTTATGAATGCCACTCACCATCATTACACGACAAATTTTACTGATGCCAACAACCATATTTAATTAGTTGTTTTCTCTTCCACCATGAGTGTCTTATTGTCAAATTTGACTGCCTTATTGTTCTCAGGTTTTGTATTTTATTGACGCCAGGAAACAAAGAATTCTTAACTTTAAATTTGGTCTTCTCTTTTAATAGGTAAGGTTATTCTTTGTATGTGAACTGTATCTTATAGTGATGTTCTATATGCAGTGTATTTGACACCGCGGGAGAAAATCATACAGATGTTAAAGAAGGAGAAATATTTGTGGCGATGTTTCTTGCAAAATGAAAGTACTGCAGGGGTTGCTGAACCTTGGAAGGTAGCTGATGTAGAGACATGACGGGAAGAACAATTACCATCTATGACCTTGAGTTATTGGGCTTGTGGGAACTATTAGACCTTTTTAATGCGATTTATATACATGTTTGAACTACAGCTGTGTTTAGACAATCATACTATGAATTACTATTTTTAGCCCAAAATACCTCATGGACATAATCTGTAATGAATTATGACACTATTCTAACCTAAAGAACATAATTAGCTATAATTTTGTAAACAAACCTTTACTTAGATCCATTGGTAGCACAATTCTATTTATGAGATGTATACATGAAAGCCATTAATTATATGAATGTTTATTTGGTTTTCTGGAAGAAAATATGTGTCTCATGCATCTTTATTTTGTTTCTTTCTTTGGCAAGGCTGGTGCAGAAACGATATCAAAACTTTGATGTTGTTGTGTTTCTTCTTTTTATCTGATATGGAGTTACCTAATTTTATACCGAGATAAAAAAATCCAACTCATAGATGGGGTTGAACCCAAGTGGAAAAATCGGTAACAAGTGGTATGTATGTATCATACAATAGGAGTGGTCTCACGGTCTCAGCTCTATATAGCTAGACGGTCTCGTGGTCTCAGCTCTATATAGCTAGAAACCGTAAACATCGAAGCATTTTTTTTTCTTTATTACCACTTTCGAGAGCTATATTTTTTTTTTATATGATGTATCGACTATAAAAAATTATTCGCCTATTAAAAAATATCTCATCAAATCTTTTTAAGTAGCATTTTAAAGTTAAAACAACTACTTGATTAAGGTAGTATTTATGTCCCGAGAATAAGAATTATATGGTATAATTGGTTTGAGTTGCTATATGTTTGGCTTAGGAGATGCTGTAAAAATGGAACCAGAGTTACAATGTGAAATCGCTTTATATATAAAAAAAGCCGGGAGTAACGATAGTGAGATGGAATAGAAATCGATAGATAACTCTTCGATGGATCTTGTATATTGGTGTTTGTATAATATTACATTAAACAAATTAGGACGCTATGAAAACGGCACGGGACGTACCCTTGAGCTTAGTCAGGGGGGTATGAATTTATACCAAATAATAATTCAACAATCTCTGGTCAATATCCTATTGGTCTAACAATGTGGTTGTGCCGAATGTTAAATAAATTCATATATAGGATTCGAATCGTAGGCCATTAACGTAGATGATACTATTAACACAACCACAGTAAAATATGATTAGTAACAGTGAGCACGGTTATAAAATAATTTTAATATGTGAGGACCCTTTAAATATGCATCATCTACAATGACAACTATAAACCAAAATTATACAATATTAGAAAACCTAGTTGATGACCCTATAGGCCGGTGCGACCAGGCACGGGTGATACCCTAGTTATATTTATATATATACCGACCTCCCCTTAACTATATGGATCTTCTTGATAATAGAAACCCAATTCCCCATTAACCCCTCTTCGTCTAAAATCTCAAACCTTTATTCTCCGCATGGACTGAGGAACATACCGATGCAGCAGCAAAAAGACTTACGGTTAAATCAGATCATTTTGATTCTACAGGTATGAACCCAGTCATTACTTTAGGGTTTTCAAAGTAATTCTTTCGTCCACTGATTGATTGAGTACCTTTTAATTCCGAAAAAGGGTTCATACTAGAATTTAATTACTTAAATGAGTTCAGTGATTACCATTTTGAACCTGAAGTATAAACAGATGAAATGTAAGAAGTTACAGCATTGTATTATCAAACTAGGAAACAAGAGTTTCAACCAGATGCATTTAGGTTCTTATCTCATCTCACCATATTTTCATAATTCTAGGTCAATCAATTTATGCTGACGTTATTTAGCATGGGTTTACTGAAATTGATAATTATGTAATTGATGCTTTATTAACAGTGTAATATATTCAATGTGGTTTTTCTTAGATGCTCTCACAGTATTTGATGAAATTAATCTCTACACACTTGATATTGAGTTTGCTTGGTGCCGACTGAATATTTTGATTTGATGCATAAAACGCAATACGCCAACACCTGAATGAAATCACTTGGTCAGCTATGATTTTCAGGCTGCACTTGGAATAGTAGATCAACGGATGCATGAATACAACTTGGAATTTCTTATTTCTGCTTTCTACCTACAGAAGGAAGGTTCACAAAATGTATAAATTATCAAACAGCGATGTGCCAAGTTCAAGAGATCTAGCCTCTGACTGAGTCAATCTCATTTATGCTAACGTTCTGTGAAACTTAAATGTTGCAACTCAAAGACTAATGATACAGTTCATGTTGCATATGTCGAACTTTCTCACAAGAATTTACTAATATAGGGATGTTATGATGATCAAAGCGAAGACTTTCAGTTTGGATCCATACATATAAAATGATCTTAAAAGTAATATATTCAGTGTCCATTTCTGGAATGACTTGTGATTATCTCCTTGCGTTGTTAGTTGCGTCAATATCACAGACTACCTAATGCAGTTTTCGCACCTTAAATGATATGATTGGGAGCAGACTAAATTTTTTCAGTAATACTGGAACTTTCAAATGTGTCTTGTTTCAAAGAGGTTCATATTGTTTAAGCTGCATAGCTCTTTAACTGAAATGTGACTAGGGTATCATCGCTCCTCAAGATTATAAAACCTCAAAGCTTATATTAACTGGCAAACAACTATAAGAAAGTCGCTCAAGATATTAGAACATGAAATAACTCGGTTGATAAGAAAGTTCAGATTCAATTTTTCCTTTATGATAGGAGAGAATTTTGTACACTATGCTGCCAATTGTAAACAATTGATCAACTTGTCTTGTTTTTTTTCATTGTAATGCAGGTCAACGGTGGTCAAAACATAAAACAATAGAGTGAAGAGGAAAGATCAGTTCCGAAGTCCTCAATGTCACATCACCTGCGCCACACATTTCTTGCACGTTGTATGTCATCTTCTACCTCGTCAAAAGTTCCATTGTTGTGGAACACCGAAATTGATTCTGCTACCTCAACCTCAACCCTTCAACTACTGTCATGGGGTAGAGGAAGTTCTGGCCAACTTGGCGGTGGAATTGAAGAGTTCAGACCACATCCTACCCCTGTCGCCTCTTTTCACCTCCCCTCCAATTATCGTCTCTCTCCCACTTCTGGCCTCCTCCCAGAACCCATCGTTGACTCATCATCATTTGAGAAATTATCATCGTCGGAGATTGGCATCTCCTGTGGTTTCTTCCACTCATCCTTGCTGATCAATGGAAATCTCTGGATGTGGGGTAAAGGTGATGGTGGACGCCTTGGCTTTGGCCATGAAAACCCTGCATTTAGTCCAACTCTTAACCCTAATATTGACTGTGTTCGAAGCACTTCTCTTGGTGGACTTCACTCTGTTGTTCTTACCTCTCTTGGGGATGTCTACACTTGGTCAGTTTCAATAAGTGTCGAACAAAATACTCGACTTTTATGTTTATCTAAATTTTATTGTTGAAGATGAAGGGTTTCTAATATGTTTACATGAGCTTATATTATGACTTTACGGTGTTGTGAAGTTTGCAGGGGTTATGGTGGATTTGGCGCGTTGGGCCATTCAATTTATACTAGGGAGCTATTGCCTAGGATGGTAAACAAAGCTTGGAGTGGGAAAATATGCCAAATTGCAACAAGTGGGGCTCATACTGCAGCAGTCTCTGAGTCTGGTTAGTTTGTCTGTCTGATTTTCTTTTAACACTATTCCTCTATACCAACTTGAGTACATCTTGGTGGTTTTTATATTTGTTACTTACCAACTTACTTGAAAAGGTCTAATATTAGAGGTAGGTCTAACAATCCATAGGACTTGCACACTTAGGGCTGTTGGCATATCTGGATAAACCTATTATGGAGAGGAGTTGTTATTGCATATATATTGTTCACGTCAGTAACAGTTTGAGATTCTGAAACTGCCACAACTATTGAGTGCACCGTTATTTGAATAAGAAGAGTGAGAGAGATGAAGGGTTCAGCTAAGTTGGTAATGGGAGAAAGATTGGTAATGTTAATGAGCTCTGCAAGAATATTAGCTTTAGTGCTTGTGTTATATTCTACTACTTTGTTCTATTTTTAAGAGTCAAGTTCAACCAACATCAGTTACATCACTACCATTCTACTACTACAAGCACCACCACTGCAACTCCCCCTCAAACCCTCAGTATAAACATGAACAACATTAGTTCATCATGGTGGTGTTAACCCCAATGGGGTCTATTAGCTCAAAAAACAATCTTAACCCACTTCAATACAAACAAGAGGAAAATTGCTCCATGAATCAACAACATTTACATGTGCTTGTCAGGAAAAAGAATTGTATGGAGACCAATCGTCCTTTGATATTATACTAATATCCTTCATATTAAGAAGGTAAATGTGTAGTGTTTGCTCATGTGTTATGTTGTGGTCAGGCAAACAAATCCCATAAGAGGATACCTGAGTAAGCTACATATTTGATATACCCAACTTTACTATGTCAGCTTATCTGTACTACTTTACGTGGTCGGAATTGGAAGCTAATAGTGATTAATCGTAATTATCATGCCCTTTCTTGTGAACCAGTTTTCCATTTTAACATCTTGCCCTAACCAAACCCAATTTGAACACAAAATGGAGGGGAAAAGCATTCAGTCATACTACTAGGAATGCATTTGATGAAACTTAACTAGAGCGTAAGCCATGTGAATTGGCTGAGACCAGTCAGTAATGGGACTGTTCTTCAAGCATCTGTTCAAGATTAGAATGAATTAACCTGCTTGAATTAATGTCATACTAGTTTTTATTACTTCTTCCATGTGTTAACTTTTGCTATAATGCAGGCAATCTTTATACTTGGGGCCGAGATGAAGGAGATGGTAGATTGGGACTCGGTCCTGGTCGTGGACCAAATGAAGGTGGCGGACTAAGTATCCCCTCCAAAGTAAAAGGGTTATCTGTACCTGTGGTTGCTGTATCATGTGGGGGATTTTTCACATCGGCATTGACTAAAGAAGGACAACTTTGGAATTGGGGTGGTATGGAGCTTTTTTCTGATTTCCTCTGTTCTCCCATTCGTCTAGATAAGAAATAACAGCTTCACGGGTTGCGACGCTACAATGAAAGTGACGTTGCATTAATTTCCTTTTTGTGCAGCAAACTCTAACTATGAGCTAGGAAGAGGAAACAAAGTTGGTGGTTGGAAACCACAAGCAGTTCCTAGCCTTCAAGATGTTCGTATAATTCAAATAGCTTGTGGTGGATATCATTCCTTAGCCTTAACTGGTAAGATAACTTGATATCAGCAGGCATATATAACATTAAAGAAATGTTATTTTCTTTTATCTAACTGTATTTGATAGGTCTACGTATTCTTTTAATGCTTGAATCTGTATGAAGTATGAAACCCCCACCATATATTGTTTCCTGTTTTTCATTGTTTAGCGAATCAGGACCTGACTATCTATTATCATTTAATTCAGATGAAAATAAAGTACTTTCATGGGGTCATGGTGGTCATGGTCAGTTGGGTCATTCTTCAATTGAAAATCAGAAGGTTCCATTGTTAATTGAAGCTTTAGCTGAGGAAAATGTGGTGTATGTTGCCTGTGAAGGTTCAACTTCAGCTGCTATCACTGGTAAGAATAGTGATATCTGTATTTTTCTTCCTAGAGTGAGAGTATTTTTGTTCACTCCATAGAAGGGTTTCTGTGTTATATGCTCTTCAAGTTAAATTAAGGCTCCAGCAGGTCGTGGTCATATTTCTAAACTCTTACAAGAGTCTAGCTAATTGATACCGAGAGCTTTTGATTTTATCTTATCAATCAGAAGTACTGTGTTATGGTCTTGGTTAGATCATAACTTAAGTATAATTGTTTATAAGGAAGACAACCCCTGTTTATGGAAAACAAACCCCAAGATGAACAATACGTTCCAACACACAATATATTTGACACCCCACTTTTACAATAGATTCTCTAATATTTATACTACACAAGATAACTAAGTTGTAAGAGTTAATCCCACAAGATAACCAATGTAACCATTGTAATATATCCTTAGATCCTAACTGATGTAAGAGTGAAACACTTATAATACATACTATATCAAACCCATACTGTACATATGACTCTAGCACATAACATACTGAGTCTTTTTCGTTTTTATAATTACAGATAAAGGGAAGTTATACATGTGGGGAAATTCGAGGGATCGTCAACTTGGGGTTCCTGGATTGCCGGAGGTACAACATTTGCCTGTTGAGGTGAAGTTTCCTGTAGAATATGATGGATTAGGGCCACACCGTGTCCTTTCAGTTGCCATAGGAGCATCTCATGCAATGTGCTTGGTTTTGAGGTCTCCAAGCCAGATAACAGAGGAGAGGTAAGTTCATAATTTTAGCTGAAAATTGAAAGTTTGCATGTGAGAGAATCGAAAAGCTTTTCCTCGAATGTCTGTTTTAGAGGAGTCTGTATAACATAGAATTCGTTTTTGCCTCATTCTAAGTTGTATTCAAATTAGAAAGATCCTTTTACGTTGTAGATAACTTAAGAATATTCAGCAATTAATCAGCATTATCAAGGTTATTTCTCTAACCTTCTTACATGCATGTGAATTGCATTATCTTGGACAAGGGAAGGTCAATACTCACTAGGGTACGTGATGCTCCAGTAAAGAGATTTTGTTACACTCTTTCATATATTAAGAGAAGTTTTGCTGTACTTTTGGTTTTAAATTTAGGATGTACGAGGGGTAGTTTTCCCTAGTGGCTCTTATGAGTCTTATTCTAGTCTTTTTTCAACTCTTCGATGTGGTTACTTACTGTTTAGGGTTTGATGCTAGACCGACTTCGCCCATGGGCCATGGATCCTATTCCATGTTGGGCAGAAAATTGGTTTATTTATTTATTATTATTTTAAACTAATTTGGTCAACTGGAGCCTATTCCGGTTGACTATAGTTTATATGTACTTTAAGTAGGGTATTAATAAAATAAAAGGGGAGGAAATGGAAATTTAGGGGTGATTCTGTCTCAACCATTTTCGTCCCCCACTGGTCTAGTACTACTGGCTAACTCTTCCTGCCACACTTCGTTCAGCAAAGCAGCAATAAGCCTTATTTGGAAATTGTAACCCACATCCCACGTTGAGCATTATCTTGTGTGAAATGACATATGTCATGCGAGCCGGTACTCTTTTTACAGGGTTTGCATATAATAGAAATTAATGTTTAGTCCCAAATTAGTTGGGCTTTTTACCCTCTAGTTTTACCCTACACAACGAGTATTCACTATAAAATTATAGTTTTCTGAATTTTAGTTTTCATGTTATAATTTACTTTAATGCACTAAAAATGCATGAAAAGTGCACCAGTTCTATACATAACATGTTGATTTATTATTTCTTCTAGTACATTAGAAATGCAAAGAAACATCCAAGTTCTTTCAAAAAGAAAAAGAAACAAAACCAAAGAGCAGAAAACAACTGCATCTAGAAGGAAGGAAACGCAGCCGGGGTTTACCATTTGCATCTCCGTGAATAAAATTGAAGCTTCAAGAGATAGAACTTGAAGTTGACTTGATTTCTTGGATAAGGCGAGCAATTCTCCATGGAATACGATAGGTATGGATTGTGAGAGCGTTTATCACTATTTGGCAGTCCCCCTCAAAAATAACATGCGTGTAATTTATCCTTATAGCAAGTTTGGTGGCCGATAAGAAAGCATTAGCCTCCGTAATGACTGGTAAGACATGAAGCAAAGAAAGAGTCTCACCGCAAAGATGTAATTCCCTAGCTACTACTGCACAACAGGCTCTCCATCTTTAATTCACATAGTTAGAAGCCTTTGCACAATTTACTTATGATCTCGATAAAGCAACTCAGAATCAATTGGCAAAAGGTCAACGATTGCGTAAATTGCTCAAACAAGCCCAATCGACCCCTTTCACCGTGAAAGATGAAAAAAATAATGAAAATGTCGTTTTATTCAAAACCCCGGTTATGACATCTCTTTTCTCCCACTTCATACCTCGGAAGGCACCCTTCCTATAGAGAAACACATTTTCCACATCTTCTCACTTGCAAGGGGGACTAGAAGACTCTACTTCATGAATATCCTCTCTAAAATAATAAAAAGTGGTAAACCAATAAGTCCCTTCACGAATGATCATCGATGTTAGCAGCATTCTTTTCAAAGACAAGATTATTTCGAGCTCTCCAAATTGCCCACAAGAAACAGGCACCAAGACAGAAGGAGTAATACATGTTTCAAGTTGATAGAGTCAGCACCCTGAATTTTCCAAGTTAATGGAGAGGCAAACCAAATTGCCCGAGGGATAGAGCACCTGAAGAAGATATGATTTATAATCTCCATATCAGAATGACAAAAATGGCACTCCATGGTAATGCCCTCAATGAACCTGCTCGAATTGGCGAAAACCCCAATCCCATCATGTAAAAGTCTCCAAATAAATATATGAATTTTTTGAGTAAGTTATTTCTTTTTCCAGAATTTCACCCAAGGGAAAGAAGTATCATTTTGGTGAAAAGACTCACCCGCAGAAGAGGCTAACAATTTCATACAAGATTTGGTACTAAAATGACCATGGTCGGTGAGGGTCCATATAAGCCTATCAGGAGAGGGATTCCTATAGATATCAATGCACATAATTTGAGCAGCTTCGAAAGGGTCAAACAACTAATGAATGGGTTGTTCATTATATTTCCTTTCATGTTGGATCATCAAACCACTGACTCTAGTAATATCATTTGGCAAATGACTTGGAAGCGAAGGTTAGAAGCCTACGAGTCTTGGAACCCAAGGATCCGACCTTATTCTCATGGAACTGCCATCACCAATAGACCACATAGAGCCTTCAGAAAGGGTAGACCTTGACGCCAACATAGCATTCTAGGTGCTAAAACATTTTTGAGGTTTATTTATACTCAAGAAATTGTCGTTTATGAGATATTTAGATTTCAGCAAGGAGCCCTACAAGGAATTAGAATCAGTGAGAAACCTCCACGTTAATTTAGCAGTTAGAGCTTTATTCAGATGTTCAAAAGACCCAAGGCCAATACCTCCCTTGTCTTTACTTGTAATAAACCAGTTCCATTTGATATAGTGTAGTTTCTTTTGCTCCCTTGAGTGACCCACCAGAAATTCCCTATAGTCTGAGTAAGCTTGCTGAGCACATGTTTGGGAACAATTGACGTGGCCTTGTAGAAGAGAGGGATCAAATCAAGAACTGACTGTATTAAGGTGGTATTCCCTGCATGATTAAGAAAGTGCTTCTTCCAACCTGATAATTTAATATCAAATTTATCAATAAGGAACTCTTGAGTTTTGCAATTCCTACCGGGTTTGAGAATTTGAATACCCAGGTACTTGTCATCAACGTTCATTTACTTAACCCCAACAACAGATACAACATTTTATTTTCTTTCCAAAAAAAACCCTTGCTAAACAGAACAACAGACTTACTATAGTTGACACGTTGCCCGGACCAAGAGGAGTAACTTTGCAAGATACTGGAAATAACTACAATATTATTGTCAGATATATGGCCAAAAAGCATAACATGGTCCCTGAACATAAGATGAGACACGGATGGTGCCCATCTGTGTAGCCTATAGCCAGCATAAAGCCCATCTCTCCCCATCTTATTCATAATACTAGTGAGACTTTAAAGCATAGTATGTATAAATAAGGGGAAAGTAGGCATCCCTGCCTAATTCCTCTTTCTCCCTAGAAACACCCTTCAGGTTGACCATTAACTAAGATAGAGAAAGAAGTTTTTTAACATAACACATAATTAGACCATGAGCATGAGATAGAATTCCAAAACTTTTGAGGACATAGATTAAGAACTCCCAGTCAACACGATCGTACGCCTTGCTCATATCAAGTTTAAAAGTAAATGATCCAGCAATAGAAGGAGAATGGTTGTTCAAGTGAACAAGTTCCTTAGCATAAATTATGTTGTCAACAATTTGCCTTCCCGAATGAATGCATGCGGAGATTGATTTTTTTCAATGAGTTTATCAGGGATTGGGATAAGTCTGGTAGTTAAAAGATTCGTTTTAACTTTATAAAGGACATAACACAATGCAATTGGCCTAAAATATGAGGGAGTTTCCGTTTTTTTAACTTTTGGAATTATAGACAAGTAAGTATCGTTTAGGCCTGGAGGTAGGGACGTGTACCTGAAGCAGTAGTGAATGAATATGCCAATTTTTTATTTAGAAAAAGGCTGGATAACCATCTGGACCTGGAGCACTAAATAGATCCATGTATTTAATTGTAGAGAACACTTCATCTGGAGATGACATGGATGCAAGTCGTCTGCATTCATCTTGATAAATTGAGTTAAAGATATCAAACAAAAATTGCTGCACTGACATAAAGTTATCTTTCATGAAAAAATTCTAGAAATGAGATACTAAGTGGTATTTGATTTCATCATAGTTTGAAGTCTAAACTCCAGAGTCAGATCTGAGTGCAAAAATGTTGTTCTTACATCTCCTACGAAAAACTGCTAGATGAAATAGATTGGAACTTAGATCGCAATTTGGAACCCATTTGGATTTATTTCTTTGCTTCCAAAACAACTTCTCTCTTCCTATCAGTTCTCCACCTTGTTACGCATTGTTTTCTCTTCTTTTCTGATATCTTCAGAATGCACACTAGCCTGAACTTCAATGTATGTACTATATTAACTTTGTTTAGTTTTAGTATAACAAAAGTATTTAATGAAAACAAAACACCACTTATTACCGTGTTCATTAACAAGCTAGCCCAGATTTGTGCACTGATTAGAAATAACGAGTGCGCTATTCTGGTGCACTAAATAAAACCAAAACATTTATGCTCTAAACGGTACACTACGTGTTAAATAATTAATGAGCACAAATTATACACTGACCAAGAATAATCGGTGTACTGCACGAAACCAAATAACTTTTGCTTCAAATAATTAGTGCATCAAAACGGTATACTATATATCTAGTATACTGCTTTGTGTTTTGAATAGAAACTAGGAAATAACCCATGCTACGTAACAGGTGGTTATCGTTTTGTGTTGATGAGCCTTTTATTATGTTACTTTAAATATGTTAATTTTATTTTATTACATCATCTTATATATAATCAACCAATTTGACTCTGGATTTTGGTATGTTATTCCGAATTCGTTAAACGTTTCAGACAAAATTTCGTAGAACTTTTTAGTGACCAATAGTTGAATTTTTTTTCTTCTATTGACCAGTAGTCAAGTGCATAAATATAAAAAATGTGTTAACTTGCAAATTGATTCGCAACTATATAATTTATATAACAATTGTCATCGATAAAGAGATCCTTGGAGTTCGAATTATGCTTGCTAAAAGGTGAACAAAATACACAATACGTAATTGCCCAGAGGCCAAATGGAATGAAAAAACCAAATAGATTAACATTGACTTTTCATTAATATTAATCATAAAATTATCAACTTTCAAAATTAGGACTTAAAAAATAGTTTAGTTGGGTATAAGTTTTGCAACTGAAAGAACAAGCAAATATGCAAAAGCAACAAACCAAAAGGAGTATAACCTGGTGTGTAGCACGACTTACTTTCCAGTGATGGAAGAATACGAACATTGTGTCAGTTCACATGAGGAAACAAAAAAAAAAAATCAATTCTAGACTGATGAACAATAGTGGTTAAGTTAAATGAGTAGGAATCATATGATCCCACAGGAGTGATATCTATATCACCATATGTATATAGTAGTATTGTTTCTGATGTCAAAATATCTTTTCTTAATCTTACGACAATCCATGTATCATTTCCCCGTACAACCAAAACTTATAGTTTATACCAAAAAAAGCTAAAACAGTTTAGTACATTCCAATGAACAACATCATAGGCAAGTGTTCAACATATAATAACAACATGAAACTCCATATAAATATACTAACATCATAGTCAAAACCACTACCAAACACATCTGCATTATCTTCTCATTCTTCTTTATAATTTACATCTTCATCCTCCCGAATAAGGTATCTTAGACTGTTTCAAATGTTGATATCTAATTAGTGTCACTTCCAAGTTCTAAATCATCAAAGTGTTCATATAATTGGGATGCCATAATAGTAACCGAAGCAACCCTTTGCTTAATCATGTTCTCGCCTGTAGAAACTGCTGATTTTGTTCTTATGATTGTTATTCTAACATGTAGCTGACTAGCAACACCAATTGTTAATGAATCACTCTGATTTTCCTGGGACGTCATCAAATGTTAAGTTCTGTCAACTTGGATCAAATATATATATAAAAAAAAACCAGTGTTGCAGTTTACTTGCATAAAACAGAGAACATTATTATGATTGAATGATGTCAGACTCAATCAGATACAACCATGATGACTTGCTATTACTTTTGAAGAAGTTTATCTAATTATTACAGAACATAAAGACTTACTAATTTAGTTCAAAAAATATCTTGTCTCTTATTGTTGATTCAAACACGATATATTTAGCATATGCTTACCAGGGAATCAGGTCTGTAAACTCTTTCGAGATATTAATTTTTTTAGGAAATGACAGTATGCAATTATTATTAGTTATAATTCCTTAATGAAAAGCATTACGAAAAAAAAGGAAAAACTAAAGTGGGTGGATATTAGGAACAATCTTATTGCTTATCTAACATTTAAATTTTAAGAAAACTATAAAAAGGAATTAAAGAAAGAAGATTTATTAAGGAGTCTGAGATCCATTGGGAAAGAAAATTGACACTTCTCATTTTGCTTTTATATCAGTGCATGTCTCTTGAAAGACAAATACAATCACATATAACAAGAAATAGTGTTTGAAAAGAGGCTACAAATAGTGCTCCAGTAGAGTCTATCAAAACAAGATCCACATTCTCAAGGTTAATATCTCCTCCCTTGATGAAGAGATTATAATGCTCGAGAAGGGCGCTGGTACTAGTAATTGATTGAGTTTTTCCAAATATGCATACGCTTGAAAATTGTGTGGGATCATACTAAGATAATATGATTGTCGCATATTCATTTATAGTAGCTACTGAAATAATAAATGATGGTGGTTGTTAACCCCTCTAAAGAGAAATATCAACATGTGTGATTTTGGTTGGAATGTAATCCAAATTAGATTGTATTATTGTAATTCTCGATTGACGCAATATAAGGATCCTAGCTAGACTTGACACCTTAAAAGTGCCAAGCCTGAAAATTACAATTTGGTGTTAGTCATATTACGTATTAAGAGAAATAAATCGTTTTGCGAGCGATTGAGTGTTATATGCTCAAACCCTAGAATTGGTTCAATAATACTTTATTCTCACTATATGATGCATTATCATAGTGGTCTTGAATGACTTGTATTGCATTCATACAAGAAATATTGTCGGAGAACATATTCGAATTTGTGATCTATGGAGGATTCGATTTATATTCAGGCAGTCACCTGACTCAATCATGTAAGGTTTATCAATCCTTAATTTGTGTGTTTTTCGAAATTTGGTAAAGTACCAAAATCCGGATTAGTTGATGATATCAACTTTATAAGTCTCTTGAAGAGTCCTTAAAAACACTAAAATCCATGTTTAAGCAACATAAATTTGTTTTATCTTTCTTGATATGCAGTTTCAGAATTATGCTTGCGTAAAACTTGTATATTTCATAGGATACACATTCTGTTTTGATGTTTTTTTTTTGTAATACTCTATAGTTAATTTATCATCCATAAATACGTCAAAAGTTGTACTCTTTTCCCTTCGTTTCAGGTTTTATCTCATATGGTTTTCCTAACAAGGTTTTAACGAGGTAACATCTCACTTACGTTGAATTTTCATTCAAAATGTTGATATTGTGTTTTTTTTCCTTCATCCAGATTTTTTACCATTGGTTTTAGTGAGGCAATTTATTCAACATGGTGGTCATCCAAGGGGGAGTTGTATGATTTTGGTTTTTAAGTGGATGCCAACACTTCATTAGACCAAATCAACATTCCCACAACCTAGGAATTTGGATGTCTGTCTGAACCACATAAGTTTTTGTTCATGTATGATAATGTATTCGTATCTTGGTACTTTGTTGAAGAAAATACATCAACAACTTCTGCAAGTCATCTCGAAGCTAGCAATACATGACACAAGTCCTCAATGTGTTAAAGAAAAACGTAGTCTCAGCAAAAGTATTAATTGAAGACAAAACTACTTGCGTAACACAAAATAATACTTCATCAACTAGAAAATTTCTTCTGTGAGACCCCAAATATTTTTCTCGGGTTTAATTAAACCCATTATCTGAATTCTGCACTTAGAGTACATACAACTCTAATGAACAAGTGTTTGTATCACTTTTAGGTTGACTTAAAACTAAATGTTTTACCTTGATAAAAAAATAATCCTTAGTTGAAACCCAAGGTGCCTAATAGATTTCATACATGCTGTATACATGGCATTTAGGTAATTCTGCATGTTATTAAATATAAAATAAGAGGAAATAGAGAGAAAGGGGATCGGGGGACCTTTCCTTTTTTCGGCGGAGGTTCTTGTTTTTGTTTCCTTGAAAGAAAAAAAAAGAGAGAAAGAACCTTGGAAAAATTAGTTGGAGAAATTGGTGGTGTCATTAGTACATGGATAAATCAGTGAGTACATATTCTCTTTCAAATTTCCTTACAACAATGCTTCTTCTTTTCACTTGATACTCTTGCTTTGGGATTTTCGAAAGGAAGAACTCCAGAAATTCGTTTTAAATATGGAAGAATTGAGGTTGGATTTGTATGAAGATGATATTGTTTATAACATCTAGAGTTGCAAGGAAGGTAGGAAAACTCAACCCTTTCTCTTTTATCTTACTCAATTTGTCCCTAATTATGGTTTGAGATTTGAATCAAATTGAGAAATTATTCTCGTGTTTACTTTGATTTAGAATTATGGGTAGTAAGTAAAGAACAACGATTTCATGTTTTGATGTTTGATTTGGGAATTTTGAAATTAGGGTTCTTCATTAAATTTGGGGGTTTCAATAAAATCATGTTCGTTCTATGAAAATATGAATTGGGTATGTTGTTTTCTTACTTGATTCATGTCCTGAAAGCTTTGGGAAAGAAACTTGCATGATTCGATTTTAATTCAATCTTATAAACCTTAGAATGGTTATTTGGGTTTAGCTGATATTTTGAGATCCGATGGTTGGATCGTGACGAAATTTTTATGTGTAATACTTCATTGTGTTCTGAAAGTAAGGCTAAAATTTCAAGAATATCAGGTCATATTTACTACTGTAAAGATTGAATAAACTGAAAATGCTATGTGCTGAATTCAGACCCTGGACACTCAACTGTTTGTAATGTTTTTCATCATCCACTTATCAGATAAAGCTGAAATTTTAATATGATGTTTATATCCATGTAGGTGAATTACTATATAATTTTCATGAAGTTCTGATTAATTTAGGTACCCTAAAGTGTGGGAGAATCGTGACTGAATTCTGTGTGTTAATACTAAAAACAACCAAGCTCCGTAAGAAAATGAAAACAATCAAGGTTTTTCTCTGTATTTGGCAATATGAAGATTTCTAATGAGAAAATGAAAGTTTCTTCAGAGATACTTTTGTCTTCTTCGGTGAGCCATTCTTTATGGTTCGACAGAAATTTCGATGCTTAAATCTTTCAAGTTTGTGTTTAGATTCTTCCGGATGCTAGTGATTAATTTCACCAAATGTAAGAGTTCTATCTCTTTAATTTCCTAGTCTTCATCATGTCACTAAATCGGTTCATTGATAGTAATTTGATAAGCATTTTCTTTTATAATCCTTGATCTTTGTAACATAACCAATGGGTCCTGTTTAGACTACTTAGCCCAGGCTTTGAAAGAAAATATCAAATGTTCCATTGATTTTGATGTTAGCATATTTGGCTTAAATTTATAGACTGTATAATTTCTTGAATAGTGAAGTAGGATGTCAACTACTTTGATTGTTGTAGGAAAATTAAATTTAATTAAGGGTTTAGACAGCTTGCTTAACTAATATATCAAATTTTATGATAAAGCCCTACTTACCTCCTTTAAGGATTGTGGACATGATATCTGGTATAGCTTAACCTATGGGGTTGAATACATGTTAAGTTTGAATGTGCACGAGGTTTTGTTCGGTAACTAAATGACCAATCAATGATTTGTTTACATACTTGAATGAGTAGGTTTATCCACGTATATTTAATATGTGATATGTGGTAGCAATGAGAATTCCTAGTACTGAAAATGAGAAATGTGATTTCAAGTGCTTGTTGTCACAATTTTCTTTAAGGAGCTTAACGTGCTTGCATAAATGATTGTAAGAACCTTAGTTCTGTTATTTTAAGTTTTGTATAATGTGTTGTTAACACCTTCTCAAACATGGAATACTGCATTACAAGTGTTTGACAAAAGGTCTCAAAGAATGCTTAAGGACTTAGTTGATTTAATTGGCATGTGATCTTTATGGAGGTATTTGATATTACATCCCATGTTATATCTTTTTGTTGTCATTCAGAACTGATTCTCTTTCCATCCATTTCATGGTGTATTCTTTTGGATCGCATACTCATAATATGACTTGCGGACAAGTTTAGCTTTTCATAATGTTGCTTGTGTATATACACTCATTTTTCATTATGGTATGATCTCGATAATATGTGGTTTATATAAATAGTTTATTTCATTCTGACTCGATGTTCGATAAGTAGAAATAAGATAGCAATGAGTTTTCTTAATTTCTTTGTAACTGGCAGTAAGTAGTTAGCAATTGGCACAATTTGTCTTATAGTCGTTAGTGGTACCTTAAGATACTAGATTATTAATTATTTATATGTACTGGTGCTTTCATGGACCAGGTGGTTTGACTTGTAAACATATTGAAGTTCTAAATATTCTTTAAAGTTTGGTGATTTGAATTTAAGTTTAGCTTATGCACGTATGTGCCGGACTAGTTAGTTAGGATTTATGGGACTACGGTAATACTTAATTCAGTTCATTATTAGTCATGTGTCTATATTAGATTACAATCCCTTGGCCATAAATTACGTGGATATAAATGAATATCCTCTTAGTTTTCTATACCAAATGATAGAATGAAAAAGATGATATATATATGTTCCTTAACCAGTTGGATGATGTACATACAGATAATAGAGAGTAAAGTAAAGATACTTGTGTTGTGTGTATGTGGATTCATTCGCAATGGAGTAGTGGTCGTGCTAATTAAAAAGTCTGGTTTCTTTCGATCCAGTACCATGAATTGCTTGTATTGTATACAGTATAAGTGTTTATAAATTGCTTAAATGCGTTCTATATTATGTCTTTTTGTTAGTGGTAATTGTGACAACGTTTGTTACGTGAAAAATAGTGGAAAGTGCATGCTTTCACTTAAGCTATTAATACAATTGATGTGTATATCTCCTAAGTCTAATCCAGTGGTTTGATCGGTACTCTTTTATGTGGAGTTTCACTTAAACTAGCATTTGCATCTAGCTTACGTGTCGTCACTATATTTTTTTATAACGATGGTAGTATGGTTAGTAAATTTTATTAAATTGTCGACTGATCTTGAAATTGTGAACGTGTTGTCCCCTCTATGGTACTTTCAGTTATATCCTTTAGCTTATAAAAAGCTTACCCGTATTTACATAAATTGGTGGTTGACCTTACTTTGTTTACATTATCATTTATATTTCCATTTCGTATAATCAGAATTATCTTGTGTTAATTTTTTATAGAAATGGAGATGGGACATATGGTCAACTAGATTCACTTGTTGGTTCTTAGTAGTTGTTATTCTAGTGAGAGTGCAGTGTAAAGATATTGCATCTGGTTAAACTGTCTAACAACAGGGATGGTAAGTGAATGAACCTCTCTACCTAGAGTGTTCCATTGGATTGCAATTCGGAAGGATTGAGGTAAGTTTGATTGGTAATTTAAGTCCTGAATAGTTACAATACAGACAATCATATAT
>JAJJMC010020972.1:13366487-13394102 GCA_023531435.1 Papaver californicum | reverse complement strand
AGTAATTCTCCATTTGTGGTTTATTATGTGCACCATAACCGAAATCAGTTTACTTGATATCTAGAATAAGAGATGATTGCCACTGTTGAGGATAGTTTATATCATCTAAGTAAATTGATGAAGAACTACGGTCGTGCTTGATCCCTTCGAGCAACAGAGAGGGTACGTAGGCAGCCGTTATGCGGTTCAACACAACTGCTTAAGGTTTTTCATATCGTCGGAAAAGAGTTGGTTATTGCGAAGCAGTTCATACCATCTATTCGGAGATGATTACAATCTTAGCAATTTAGATCGTTGGTAAGAAGTAGTTGCAGTTAGCCTACTGGATGTTCATACTACCTTGAGAGATGATTGTAACATGTTTGAGGTTGTTCATATCATCTAATATAGAAATGAAGGGTGATTGTTGGATACTAACTCATATCACCAAATGATACTTGGAGATGATTGTTGCTATTTAGAGGCAATTCATATCATCTGAGAAGGATGGTTATTATTTATAATGACAGTTCATACCATTGATCTAGAAATAATTACTAGCTCTCTTGAGTAGTTCATATCATTTGTAAAAGATGGTCGATTGAGCTTGACCTAGTACTGTGAATTTCCAGGCCCGCTGGGGCTCTCACATACGGGTGATTATCCTGAAGACCGTCGCTGAAACGGTGGTAGACAACGGGACTAATCATCCCCACCTTTCGCTGGAACGGTTTATGTTGTCAGGCCTGCTAGCTCCTACTTACAAGTGGAAACCCGGAAGACCATTAGCTGTAGCGGTGGATGGTATTCGACTACTCTGGAAGTTGAGATATTAAATCCTCACATTAAAACGATGGTAATCGGATGTCTCATAAAGTAGTTCAAGTGAACTCGAAAGATAGTCGCTTTAAAATAAAAATACTCTTGTCCGAAAAGTTGGAAGCGAAAATAAGAGATGATTGTTACCAAATGTGGTAGTTCATATCATCTGTCGGTATCGATAAATGTCAGAAATGATATCAAAAACTGTAACGTAGTTTGAAGGATTCAATGAACCAAGAAAATATATAAAGATTATGTTTGCCTTCTTATAAAGCAATTTGAGAAAAATCGATAAACATTTGCTTGGTAAGATTAATTGGTTTAAAAAATTTAAAGGTACGGTTTCTCGAGTAGCGTATCGGGAAGTTGGAGTTGACCTAATAGATCGAAACCCGACCCATTGGAAGCAAAAAAAAAAAAAACCGGTCCGTCACATCTTCACTAAAGCACAATAATCTTCTGTATTCAAGAAATTGGTTCATTGAAAATAGAAAGTCTCAACACAAAGATTTACAAGCCAAGATTTGTTTGAAGTAGTCATCAGAGGAAGTTTTATCATCAAAGGTGTATCTAGTTGACTTATCGCGTTATATTATTTTTTCTTTGTCAAGGTTTTGTCCCTATGGGTTTTTCTTGTTTAGGTTTAACGAGGCAACATTTGTATGTCCAACACTGTTTCAAGTCTTTATGTTTACACATTTTCAGGTTTTTGTCTTTTAAGTTTTCCAGATATGTTTGTAATGACTTAGCCACAATGGTCATTAGGGGGGTGTTATAAACCTAAAGTTTAATTACTAAGATGCCTTTGTGTCTAAGATTAGGGTACACATATCTTGGATACCAATTCTTCTATCCATATAAATAGAGACTTAAACTCTTGTATTCTACACATATTAATAAGATTTCTCTCTTTTCCTTTTCTCTATTTTGCGCCTCTTTTTCTTTCCTTTCTAGTTTCATAACAAAATTTATATAAAATATTGAGAGTTCAGCTGGATGAATCCATCGCTCATATATATATATATATAGACATGACACAGGGATCGGAACAGAACTTCCATGGCCATTGATAGAGCATGTATGTGTAGGATATGTGTTTCTGATACGGGTTAATGAGCGAATTTACAAGTTTTTCCCTTGTTAAAAAACAACAATCAACAACATTTATACTGTAACGATGTACATACGAATTCTACTTAGTGAATAACCAAATATATCGCACAATTGGGTTCAACTTTCGAAGTACTTTCCGATAAGATACTCCGATAATTTCCTTAAATCATCTTATACTATAACGACGCATATATATGTGAATTTTACTTAGTGAGAATAACACATCACATCATATCACACAATTGGATTCAACTCTCGAAGAGCATTAAGGTTTATGAAATAGGACGATCAATGCAATGGACATACACGAGTAGTTCATTCATCATAGGTAAATTTCTACACTAATGTTAACACTAACACTATGATACTTGCTATAAGGGTTAGCGACGATTTTGGGTCCCTAAATCCTAGTATATCCTTAGATATATATGCATTCATATTCATTATGTTTGCAACTTAAACAAATAAGCAAACAATCATATAAAATTTATAATTAGTAGAATATAAACGATAATTATGAGATTATGAATAACAAAACCATGTCTACATAAATCAAGTAACATGTTTCGAACTTCCGGTTACATCCTTAATCAATAAGAATAAATTAGGTTATTATGTATTTCTTAAAATCTATATAAAATATTTTAAGAGCAAGATGATGCATACAAACCCTCGAACGATGTAAATGAACGTCACTAATCTCCAAAACAATATCTAGTTCCTTATTCTTTCGACGTAAACGTAGTAATAATATGATTAAAAATGTTCAAAATATATATACACAAATGTCGGATTGCCCGCACATTGACTCGTACATAAAGGTCACGAAAATAGCCAAAGAGAAATAAGGCACGTACATGCTCAGTCATTCCTGACCAACCAATCTTCATAGTGGCCGGCCAATTTGGGCCGACCATAAATTTTCCAGTAATTCAATTTGTAACATTGATATGGGTGGTTGCGCGCTGGACGACTAGCCTTTATTCTGGTCCTACAAATTCAACGACTTGGCACAAAAGTAATCGACCCAGTATGGACGACTGAGAGGGAATTTCTCCTAGATACTTTTGATCCTCCAACTTGTTTCATAAGAACATACCTCATATCTTAGCCCTTTTGAAGCCATTTCTTTCTTTTTGGATGATGTTACCTATTGACGAACATAAAAAAAAAAAAAAAACTTAATACAATGTCATTCACATGAAACTAGAAAATAAGCATGATAATTTAACACTAAAATTAGGTAACTTATGCATTTATCACATAATAAAATCTAATCATTGTGGTTGATACTTAAACTTAGATTACGAACAAACTGGTGAAGAATTCCAGTCAATTGAAATTATCCCTAGTTATTATAATCGTATAAATATTCTAGGTAACATCTTTTACCTTAGTTTGGTATGCGAACACTTCCAATACCATAGACATTTGTAATCTATCCATTATATAGAAACAATGTATATTAATCATATTAAGTATGGTAATAATATAGGTATTTAATGTTTGTATAGGTGAACTTCAATAGACAAAGCATTCCTATATAAATTAATGTGCGGGATATTTTGTATGTTAAATTATATTCACGTAGGTTCATAATTTTATTGTTTATCTATCTGTAGGGTTAAAGTTCAGCAACCTACTGCATGTTAGAAGAAATGAGAAAACCAAAATCCAATATTTAGAATCTGGTGAAAGGAAATTAGTTTTGAAACCACAAAAATATATTTAATTATGTTTGAACTGATACTGGAGGGTAAATGGTCTTGTATACGTTACAAGAAGAAAGTCTTAAGTAAGTTGGTGGTTAAGATAATGGCATGATGCTTTATTTCATCTTTTCTAGTGATTCTCTCCCATAATTGTAGCTATTTATATGTTTTTTTGGGGTGAATTTTTTTCTCTTGCACTACTCAAGCACTTTTGATCTAACAACATCAAAACAAACCATTTTGACTGTGAGGATACTTGCAAAAACACTTGATAATGAAAAACTTGTCAAAATTAACTGAATTGATTGAAATACCATTCATGTTTGCCAATGATTGGTTGTGATACCACTTCTCAAGTAAAATAAAAAATCTGCTTTTAAGTTAAAATTATTTTCAATGAATAATTCCTCGCATCTGACCTTCAGATATGTGAAATGATAGTCACATTGATCATCCTATGTGAATAAAAAGTACATTTAAAATGAAACAAATAATGATGATAAGAATTGGTTATTGCCATTTTTTTTATACTCTCCAACCAAGCCCTTTTTGCTTCTAAAAATTTTGATGAAAATTGATACTTGTCGTATATAGTAGCACACATAACAACGACATTAGCACAGTTCCAATTTTCCTAAGATTCTGTGTCTGTCTTTGAGTATTACCACAATATGAAGCTAATATCATCAATATAATCCTTGAGAAAACATATAATCATCCTGCAAAGATTGTTCCAAAATATAGTTCTCTGTAGTTAACCAACTACCTCTTTGGTGCCAGTCTCGCTGCAATTTGCCCTTAAATTTATTTAACTGAAAAACATCTGATATAATACTACAGTCCACATGCTCCACACCAATAAACCATCAACTATAATACACTAAAAACTCATTCTCGTAGAGGTCACAATAGAGGCCTCGCTTCAATTGATGAATAAAAATATAGAACAATGATGATGACTTGTTAACTTGGTTTCCTAGTAGTGCTATTACTTTTCACCTCATCGATTAAAAATAAGTATTGTTTTTCACTTTTCACTAAAGGGGTAGTTTTAGAAATTTCTTATATAAGGGATCGATATTAGTCGATTCTAATAAACTTAATCAATAGAGCATTAGGAAATGTCAACCCAATATAGTCTGCTACTATATGTTCTTAACAGAATTGTCTTTTCAATTCTGGAGATCACTGGAAAAAAAATTAAATTCTCCGATTTATTGTGTTTGGAGACTCCACAGTTGATGTATGTTATTATTAAAAATAATTAAGAGTAGTTAGATCTAACATATAAAATACAAATATTTTGGTGTTTTTATGGTATAAAATATAGAAATTAACCATAGTCGTTTATTAAAGGTGATTATATGTAGGTTGTCAATGGGTACCCGATTACCAGAAACAGGATCGGAACCGAGTGAATCGGGTCCGGGTCCCAAGATTGGACCTGTTAGCAGTACCAATACTCGACGGGTAGAACTGTTAGGAGCCGATAAAATTTCGGTTCCTAACGGGTACCCGAATAGTTGTAATTTGTTTGTTAATTTTACCTAAAAATTCAAAGATTTCTTCAAGTTTTGTTTGAAATTTTTTCAGTTTTCATTTATTTTCTTAGATTTGATCTTCAGTTAGAACATTTACATAGATATATCAATAACTTTATATGAAAAATTATTATATTCAAGACAACATAAAGAATTAAAAAAAATCAGCAAAATGTTTAGTTGATTTTAAATGACCCATTATATACCTGGACCCGACGGGTATTTAGGTTTTAAATCAGGTCCGGTTCCGGATCCTCTAAATTAGGTCCCGGATATGGAACCGCTAGAACCCAGACCCGCCTTTTTTTATCGGCTCCGGTTCCGAGTCCAGTAGTACCCGAGAGCACTGTTTTGAAAACGTGAATCGCGAAGTGACTCGATTTTCATATCTGATAATCGAATCGTATCTTGACTCGTAAATCGAAAATTCATGTTAATTTTTTTTAAAAGTGATATAATTTTTTTTTCTTTTTTTGAATCATATAGAAAATTATTTACTTATTTACTTATATAATATATATACAAAAATAATAATACCAAAAATTATAAGCTCCATTAATTAGTGTTGAAATATGATAGACTTGCAAGACATAATGTAGTAATCTAGGTTTCACTATACAAAAATCTGGTTCCTTATGTTTAATTAACCATCCAAAAAGTACGCATATTATGTTAAACTACCCCAACAAGTATATGCTTCTGCACAAGTACAAAATATGAAGCCCAAACCAAAATATATGCAAAATAGATATGTGGATAAATACTCACAAAAGAGTGTGTTCCTATGGAAAACTACGTTCTTGTTATCAATTACTAATCTTTCAAATCATAACCATCATCAAAGAGCCACTCATTGTCACTTTCAGCTTGTATTTGAGTTTTACTTCTTTCAAAATCCCCTATCTCTTCCTCTTCAACTTCTTCTATTTCATCATCTTCGTTTTCATCCACAAGCCTTGTTTTTTTGTCATTGTTACCTTTACCTTGTGCGAGCTTCATAGTACTTAGGTTTCTTGGTCCTAAAACAAAGTAAAAACCCAATGAAGATAGTATTGTATGTTAATAATTCAAATTCAAGCTTCTGCAGTTTGAGATTTGGTAACCTGTCGCAGCCCTTGACTTAAAACAGTATGCACTTAAAAAGATGGTATTAAAGGGAATACTTAATTGGTAAGGAACTAGACCAAGAGTAAACTAAGGTTTTCCCAATCACATATTAGTTATATGAAGTGTAAAGATTAGGAAATGAGCAAAAAAATAAAGCAAGAAAAAATTAAGCATTTGGACTAATCTACATGTACATGACAGTGTAGCTATATTCTGTATAAACATAGAGGCTTGGATATTTGGTATGAATCATACAATATTAGTTTTATATAATGCCTAATAAGTTAACACTAAGAAAACCGTTTACATACTTCTTTCCCTCTTCTTTTTGATTGATTCTGCTTCGGTAAGTTTCATACAGTCATACATATCCATTCATTTAAGATCCCTTGGTCAAACAAAATTCTTTTTCTCAGTAATCCACTCATCATCAGATTCCAAGTCTGACAAATATATTGGATCGTAAGAATCTCTTTGTTCTTTGCTTTTTGCGAAACTTTATTCTAGTTGGAGATTGTACTTTACATAGACAGGTGCATTAAGCCTTTGTTCCGATAATCAATTTCTTTTTTTTGTGTATACTTGCTCAAATATACTCCAATCCTTCCGTATCCCGTAGAACTATATGCGGCACTTAGAATGCAAACATCAACTCTTTGGAGCTTGGGAGCTGAATCTCCATATGACTTCCACCATAAAGATTTTAATAAATGAAAATGAAAGTACAAAAATATAAGAATTACAGAAAAAAGTCAAGCAACAATGTTAACTATTTATCCAACTTATAAACAATATCAGGGTGTTTTGTGTTTCTAGTCTCCTTAGCCATATCATGTCCAAACATCCCCCCAAAATTACTAAATAAATCAAGATGCATGTCTATTTTTACCCTTTTTGTTGCCGATGGACATATTCTTTTAATGGCATCATACAACCCCTTTTTGATATCCAAATTGGAAATAAAATCAGGAGAATAATAAATATAAAAAATAGAATTAACAAAGCGTTAGACAATCAGTTGTGTTGTTTCGAGAACAAAATACTAATACATAACAGTACGAATTCTGCACTGAAACCCAAGTCAGACAACTGAAAATAGATACTAAGTGACCACAAATTAACTATCTCATCAATGTCAGCCAATTTCGAGACTTGGGTATACATTTGAATTGATTTAGTTGTAACTTAGTTAACATTTTGGCATCCAAATATTTGATAACGCTATAACAAGAGTATACCTTGGATTAAGAGTATTCAGCCGTATGAAGGAGGCCATAAATTTGTGCGCTCTATCTCACATCAATAATGTTCGTATATACTTCATACCTTAGTTTCACGTTCTTGAAGTTGGCCTGAATTTATTCTCTTGCCTTATCTATAGCTTTATAGATGTATCCCATCGTCGACTTGTCATCTCCTTCTATAAGTCTCAACATTTTTACTATCGGAATTACGCTTTTCAAACAACTAATAATTGATGACCGGAGATTTTCATCACTCAAAATGATTCCTTGAACATTTATCCCAAGTGTTTCATTCGCATTTTTTTTCCAAGCCTCTGAAGTAAACATCTTTCTAAGTGCGACTTTAAAAATATGAAAGCTTTTTAAATTCAAGTAGTTCATAGAAAATCGAGTAGCCCCTGCCCTAGTAAGATCACACTTATATATATATATATACCGACACTAATTTAGTCTTTTGAACCGCCTCATGGTGCATAGGTAAACTTCCAAAATCCTCAAGAATGAAACTAGTACAATGTGTTGTACAAGGAGCCCAATACAAGTTTTTCAACTTCCTCATCAACATTTTACCCCCTTTGATGTAAGCTAATGCACCATCAGTAATCACTTGAACTACATTATCTTCTGCAAGATCAACAACTATTGCATCAAGCAGTGAGAATAAATTATTTGCATTATGTTGTATGTCAGAATTATCAATTGATTTCAAAAGCAGCATGCCACGAGGACTATTAACCAAAAAGTAGGTAATAAACCTTTGTTTTTTTTTCGTACATCCATCCGTTATAAAATAAAACCAGTGTTTTTCCACTTTTCTTTACATTCTGTTAATGTGCCATGAACATATTCAACTTTTTTTTCTTCAAATTTATGACCCTGACCTCATGCATGAAAGGAGGCTTCAACCCTTTCCCAAAATCTCCAACTACATTCACCATTCTCTTAAAGTATCTACTGTTTATTACATTGAACGGCACCGTATTCGTATAAAAAAAATCACATATAGCCATACAAACATCATCTTTATTAAGATTCTTGAAATAGATATTCAATGTGTTAGGTGTTCTATTTTAGAAGCATCTCATATCATCTTATCTTTATTACCTAACTCATCTTCATAATCAAGATCAACCAAATCATCACATTTATCTTTACTGGTTTATTTTTTTTAATAAAAAAAACAAAAAAATCTTTTACTTTTTGAGGAACCTCATTACATGTACCAACCATCTTTCTTAGTACGTGCAAGATGATGTTTAATTCTATTAACACCTTGATAAGTCTTATTACAATAAGAACATTTTAAAATATGCCTAGTATCAACTTCTACTTTCTCACAGTGTTCCCAAGTAGGATATCTTGGTTTTATTGATTTACCAAATGAGTTTTTAGACTGTTTCTTTCCACCACCAGTCATATTATAATAGATTGGAAATTCCATTAACAAAATTTTAAAAAAAAAACATTAAACTAATATATAACTTACAGTATTTGTTCCCAATTTCTTTAATAAACTCCAGACTCACCCACCACCTTGATTCTTTAATGGGCTTATAAATCTTGTTTATAACAGTGAAATCATAGAGAAAAGATCGAGAGAAAAGTGAGGATTAAGAAAGTTTTAACTAAGCTTGGTTTTAGGGATTTCATGTCTCTGTCTCCCACCACGAAGAGATGAATGGGGATGAGAATATTTAGGGATTCGATGAGTTTAATACTAGTAAGAAAATGAAAGAAAAGAAAACGTGAATCGCGATTTGAAACGAATCTGCGACTCAAAATTCATTTTTCACGAGTCTAAGGAAAAAAAAGTCAAAAATATCATTCGACTCGATTTTAGTTTTTTTGGAGTGACATGTACGATTCTAAAAACATTGTCGGGGAAGAACATGACCCGTTGACATCCCTAATTAAATGTAGATCGTTAATTCAAGATGTTGTCCACCCACCGTAGGTAATGTTTATTCGGTATAATTAAATATGTAGTGTAAAAGAAATGTTATAATTTTTAAACATACCAGCTACTCTAACAGTAGGTCTCTTTAACCCCTAAAATATTTGCACAAATCCAATTTTGCCAAGTATCCTCACCAGAGTTGTCGCATTACACAAAACCTATTTTGACCAGTAGAAATAAAGGATTTCATCATTGTTCAACGCGGGAGTTTTACCTGTCTAGGCTTTTAAGTGTTGAGATTCACATGCAAAATGCAACACATGTGCTCTTTACTGCTAATCAATTGAAATGGAGAAGATACACTAGTAATCGGCTATACTAGGAGTAGGAGGTATTCGTCGACCAAACAACAAAACTCCTTGTAAGTCGTAAAAACATCTCCAATGGTGTTTGGATATATATTCTAGTTGGAAAGAAAATTGAAACAAATTTTATTCGTATGACCCATAAAAACTAAATTTATAATTAAAACATCTCCAGTGGTGTTTGGATATGTGTGTTAGGTGAGAATAAAATAAATCAAATTTTATTAATATGATCCACAAATAATAATTTATAATATATTTAAAAATTAAAAATTAAAAATAGATGACGTGGGTTTGGATAAGAGTCTTTAAAAATAGATACTCTCATCTATAATCATATTGTCAACTACCATTAATTTTTATTTATCCACCTACTATTGGAGAGAGTTTTTGTAATTAGAGTATCCAACTGAGGTGGGCCTCTCTTCACCAAAGATATGATACCAATTTTCATAATTCTCTCAAAAACCCTAGATTCGAAAAATTGTTTACGAGCCAGAAGACTATTTGCGCCTCTCTTCACCAAACATACATCTCTGTCAATCTTAATCATATTTTACTTATGGAGGCTCAAAAATCTGTTCAATCTTCTTCTGATTCAAGTGAAGTTTCTCGCATCACAAATAGACTTAGAAACTTTATTGGAGCAAAGAAATAATGAAATTGTGGAATTGGTAGATGAAGAAAACAATGGAGGGGAAGAGGCTGAAATTGAAATAACTCTAATCGGGAAACTCATAATGGAAGGAAGAATGTCTGATAAAACAGTGGAGAAACACATTAAGTATACTTGGGACTTTATTCCGGAAGGTGAAGTTAGTATCTTTGAGATTGATTCTAATATTATGATTTTTAAGTTTGAAAATTGGGAGCAGCTGAATAGGGTGATTGAAGAACGTCCCTGTAGATGGACACCTAGTGGTGTTATATGACTACTGCCCCTCAATAATCTACAAAGAACTAGATTGGGAGACCCATGATTTCTGGATTCATTTGAAAAAGCTGTTACCTGAACACATGAATCAACAAGCTGTGTATGACATGTGCAAGGTCATGGGGGAAGTTAGAGCTATTGAACCTGCTTCAGGCCTTCCTGCAACTGGTGACTATTTCAGGGTATGTGTGAAGATCAAACTGACCACTCCATTAAGTAGAGGAGTTTTAGCAATAAAAAAAGCTGGTTCCACTCGCTGGATACGTTATTTCTATGAAAAACAACCACATAAAATCTACAAAGACTGTTATGTATCTATCATTCAAAAAAGGATTGTGAAGATGTTGTAACAAAATTAGTAGAAGTGCACAATGAGCCCCTCTACTTTGGAAAGAAAGAAACCGGTATGAAGCAAGTAAGTGCAAGAACTAGAAATTCCATACCCATCATCAAGAGCTCCAGTAAAAAATCAACTCAAAAAACGGTCTTCGTTCCACCTAAGGATGGAATCATGGTCTCCAAACTAGCAAGAATTGTTCCTGAGATTAAGGATGATGAAGCTGATAGAAATGCTAGACTTGGTAAGAGATTCAGAGGTTCTTCTGAATCATTCAAAGACAATAACCTTTCTAGTTCTATTACATCAATCAAGAGAATGGTCACCTCAAAGATTCTGCACCACTGAACATGAACTCATCTGGAAATAATCAAGTACTTGGACAATTAAACAAGCTGCTACAACAGAAGGAGGGAATCAAGTAATCACTAAACTTCTCTTGAGTTTTCATGTTCTTCAAAAAAATCATTATTTCTTTACATGCAATCCTCTAAATTTCTTTCATCTTCATTCTATCTCTCTGCTAAATTCCTTTGCACCTTATATCCATTATTTCTGCAAGATGAAACTTCTCTCTTGGAATGTTTGTGGGTTTAGTAATAAATACACTAGAGCCCATTTGAAAGATCTTGTTAGATCCAATAACCCAGATATAATTGTTTTTAGCCGAAACCAAGAACCAATTGACTAAGATGAAAAAGTATACTTACTATCTCCAATATCCCAATGCAATATTTATAGAACCTGTGGGCCTCTGTCTTTGCCTTATTTGGAAGGATGATATTGATTTCAAAATCCTTGAAACTCATCTTTTAATTGCGTATCATTTTTGAATGATTTATTATAGTTTCCTAGATTCATTCTTTGAGTTGCCTCGTATCTAAATTTTACACACTGGAATAATTTTGTATATTACTAACTTCTGATTTCTCATTTTCCTCAAATTACTAACATATCTTTTCATCCTACAGAGAGACAGAAAGAGAGACACCTTGTTAGATCATCAAAGTGCTGTGCTAATTGGATACCATCAATCTTAGAAGGTTATGCTCTTAATCATTACTTGTCTCCAATAAGTATGTCTATCTGGTACAAGAAACTTGGATACATATTGTCTTTGTTTGGTTTGTAACAGATTTGGGTTTTATACTTCACTTGCATCTTCAAATTCAAGTGGTTGACAATTCGGTACGACGTAATCTTAACCTTTTTTTCGGTATGTTCCTTCAGATGTGATTATATCTTGACGTCAGTGATGATTTGAGAATGGGATGCATGTTGTAGATGGTAGTATGGTACAATATTAGATAGTACCATTGGTCCATTGCTGCAATGTAATGCTGTCTGTTTATGAAACATATTTTTATCAGTTAAATTGTTTACTGCAATTTCACAACCACCTCATCATCAAAGGTAAACTGTTTGATCCTTGAGCATCACTGATATACTTAGGATAATTTTACTTCTTATTCTTTGTTGGTGCTTCTTGGAACCACATTAAAGTCGCATAACTAGATAGCTTTTGCTCTTGTAAACATAAACTGTGGTGGTAAGTAACCCTCTTTGTGTCTATGGGAGAACAGCAGGAATCTGTTGCTCGAGCTATGCTAGTTTTCTACTTGATGTGATGCTTTTGTTAGATATCAAATGACAATAATTCTGGTATATGACATTGAATATAATAAAAAGCTAATGAAATATATTGGGAAGATTCTGACATATCGATTACTGAATTATGATTTATGATATATTGTTTTGTAACATTTGTGGTTACTACGCCTTTCGTATTCAGGGTCATCTTCTCATTGTTGTAAGGACAAATGAAACATATCGTAAAGATTTTGACATTGCTTGTGGCCATCACTGCATTTTGGACTGGTCTCTTGGAAACTTCTATACTTCCACGTAGCAATACATGGCTGGTGAGTTCTCAATCTTGTTTTTTTATATCCACGAATCAAAAACAATGGCCTGTCTGTTCATTTTGTTAGAGGTTTATCTTTCTCTCATGGTACTTTATTTCAGCTACCCATCTACTTCATCATATCACTAGGATGCTACGGTCTTCTGATGGTTGGAGTTGATTTGATACAATTTCGAACATGTCCTGAAGAAGCTGTGGTGCTGCAAAAGGTATTTCTTTGTTCTCTTGTGTTGCCTTTGAGTTCAATGCTAGCTCTTTTATTTTGTCAACTTGGTTTAGTTTAGTCTTATCTGGGATGATGCTTGGAACATTTGTTGTTTCTGACGTTTGTTCATGTGAAATTATATGAGGTATATAAGTGATGCTGCAATTTGCGAAGTCAAAAGGCATAAGATATGTCAGACACAGAATAGAACTGAGTTTCCCATTTCATTAACTCACCTTATATATTGTTCAACCCTGAATTTCTCTTCATTGATAAAATATGAATGTTTTTCGAACTAAGAATTTTCTGTGCAAGTAACTCAATGGAACTACTCTTTAAATGAATTCCCTGCTCTCAATGTGAAATGCCTACCTGAATTGAGATTGTACAGGTAGTATATATGTGTTATGAAATGTCATGTGGGTTTCTTGCTCAGTTGTCTTCAAACTTGTATCTCATCCTCTTATTATCCTAGAATTCATTCTTTCTTCTCTTGATGCAGGATGTATTGGAGGCCAAGGAGTTCTTGAGGCAGAGAGGTGTCGATGTAGGAAGTGATTGAAGTTTTACTGGGAAGACTTTCTTTTCTTCTTTTTGCATGTTTGTGTATGTTAGATGTCTATTTTGATTTGGTGCTGAATAGTTAAATGAAGTTGAACGCAATCTGGAACAAGCTAAACATTGCAGTGTAGTAACGGCATTTCATTTATTCATACCAGATGTGTACTTGTTAAATGAAGTTAAATGAATAGTTAAATGAAGTTCACAGGCAATCTAGGAATTTTTGAAATGGAAAAGGTCAGCCAAATGTCTCTTCAGACCTCAATTTTTTGAACTCTTCATCTCATCTCTGTGCGTGTATGTCATGGCGATCATGGATGGATTGAAACGGTAGTAGCTACACAAAAGAATTGAAGTGTTTTAAGGTAAAAAAAAACCTAGAATAACATTAGATATGAGAAAAGCCAGTTAGCTGACATAGTGGTTGCTCTTCTTTACACTATAGAGATAGCAAAAAAAACAACAGAAGAAACACCGTTATAATGCTTGCTCTTACATCTTTATATTTCAAATTGGATATGCATACACCTCCCGTGAATTTATGTATGTCCAATTGAAGTAAGTTTGGCGTAAATACCCTCACTCTGGCATCTTTAAGTTACTGTAGCTAAAACTAGTTGAAGCGCCAGCTGGTTCGACCAAGTAGGTGTAACATTTCCCAAAGATGGTCTAGAAATGAAGACCGAAGGGTACCAAATTTCATGAAGTATAACCAGAACTCCGTGTCATTAAAGGCAGGCTGGAAATGAGGATTGGTAACCCTAGCTAGCAACATGAAAGAATTAGAAGAAAGCAAGCTTCTATTCTATCCATTCCATTGTATACCTACTTTTGAAGTAAAGTTGGGACACAATTTCTTTCTTCGCGAGAACCAAAATTAGTTGTCGAGTGGTGGATCATCATCGATCAAATTTAAACAGAATCCAATGTAGTCTTTGTTTGTTTTCATCTTATAAATGCGCCCAATGATTAATCTGATTTACCTAGAACAACGAGCTCATCTACCTGGCTCTAACTAAAACATCGGAAACTCTTCTTTTTCTTGTGATTATCTATCTTTGTATATTAAAACTGTCAGCGGGTGGAGCCTCCAAGCTCGTGCGTAATATTTTGAAAATATTTCCGGCTCTCTCATTTATATTGTTTTTTTCGTTTTTTCTATTTTTTTTCTTTTTGATATCCAGATTAGTAAAACTTTGTTACAGTAACAGTCGCTTACACACCAACGGTGCTATTTACATATTTAGAGGTGTATATTGGACCGTATTATCACGTTTACGGTAAAGTATAATATTTTAAAATTCAAACACAATACAACATATGATATGGTACGGTATAACATGTTAGTTTAATGTGATGTGTTGTACCAGACTAAGAGGTACATTGGCACGACACAATACGCGGTAAGGATAAGCACAATACGTGATATAACATGGCACGTTAAGAAAGTACATCATAACATAACATGCATAAAACACTACTTAACAGTACAATATATCATATTTCATGTATATTTCACTAAAAAGCCTTTGTTCTAGCCCATATTTAACATTTTATATTCGTTATATTAACTTATTTCTACATTATATAATATCTAAATATCCAAAAAATATTTTCATTTAGAAAACATAAAATAAGCGGACTAGCACAATACAACACGGTTATTTTTCTGATACAACACAACACAGTATGTCGTCTAGCACGGCATAACATAACACACCTAGATCTCTGACACGGTGCAGCATGACACGCAACATACTAAGCACATGGCTTTGTGGTCTGTGATGTGATGTGCCGGCACGTTTACACCTATAGTGCTATTCCACTCCTTAAATATCTCCCCACTCTCCCTCCAGTCTTGGGAGAGTTGAAAAGAATTAATAGCCGTAATGGATGGCGCACCTATGTTTTACTGTCTAGAGTCTCTATTAAAATAGTAGCGGTAAATACCGTCAAATTATTAACGCATTTGTGCGTCGATGAAACTTCGATTAATTGGTTCAATAACCCATACAACTATTTTTATGGGTGTAATGGACAGGTAAAATAAGATACTTTTTAAATATCCAAATATTTCTAAGATACTTTTTTAATATCCATAAATGAGTATTCTGCCCAGAATTTAATTTTTTTTATAATATCGATGATTAGAAAGTAGACTAAAATACCCTTATCCATTCAAATTCGGCGTTTTCTCTTAAGTTCTTAACTAAAAATTGATAATGTGACTGGCATATCTCTTGGGCCTTCGTCAACTCACAAACACTTATGGAAAAGTGTAAACACATAATTTTGGATTGGTGTGGGTCCTGCGATCATAATATATATAGTATATATGCTCTGGACTACATATTATCTATATGTTAACTATTTGTACTGTAATGGAATCAGGACGTGTACAAGAAGAATATAAGATAGACATGGATACAACGAAAGTCTTAGGAAGCTACATTAAGTAGTGAACAATTATTCATTCTCTAGTAGAAGTCTTGGTAGACCAATGAATCTTATACATCGACTGTGGAGCTCAAACACATCAGACAATTGACATGTTTAAACTTGCACCCTTATAATGGAACTCAACCACAAAAATTCCGAAATTCTATCTTTGGTATTCGCTTTCAACCAATGTATCCAACTAAAATAACATAATTCACTGTGTTAATATCAAAATTTATAGTCCTTCATATGTTTGCATTGCACAAAAGCTTTCACCCACCATCTCTACTTTGTTTGAACTTCCACCCACTATCTCTACAACAAAGAAAGAAAGAAAGAAAGAAAACCCAAATATGGAGTAATTAGAATTTGTTGTTTTTGATATGGAGCAAGGGAGAGAATTGTAAGTATGAATTAGGGATTAAGTTTTCAGAACCTTGTTATTTATAGAAGAAGGGAGGGAGTGAATGCAAAAAGTGAAGAGAGAAAAAGTGCATGGAGAGGATCCATTAAAATAAACATCACACACACGCACACACACTTTCCGAGAGGATGTACTCAGATATATCAAGAAATAACTGAGGAGAAATTCGCTAGGATGCATTCAGATACATCAAGCAATAATACATAATGCAACTGGATACATCCAGTAATAACACATGATGCGAGTGGATACATCCAGTAATAACACATGATGCAACTGGATACATCTAGTGTTGTTATTTTTATTTTTATTTCAATTTCAGTAATTAACACAGGGTGCAACTGGATACATCTAGTGTTGTTACTTTTATTCTTATTCCAGATTCACTAATTAACACAGGATGCACTCAGATACATCAAGCAATAACATATGATGCACATCGATAAATAAAGCAATAACATACGATGCAACTGGATACATCCAGTGTTGTCATTGTTATTCTTATTTCGGTTTCAGTAATTAACACAAGATGCACTCAGTTACATCAAGCAATAACATATGAATATGCACATGGATGCATAAGGAAATAGAACAAGATGCAACTAGATACATCCAACATTGTTATTTTTATTCTTATTTCAATTCTAATAATCAGCACATGATGCATTCAGATACATCAAGCAATAGCATATGATGCACATCGATAAATCAAGCAATAACACAGGATGCAACTGGATACATCCAGTGTTGCCATTGTTATTCTTATTTCAGTCTTAGTAATTAACACATGATGCACTCAATTACATCAACAATAACACATGATGCACCTAAAAACATCCAGTATTGTCATTGGTATTCTTATTTCAATTTCAGAAGTAAAACCATGGGGTTTTGTAGTTGATTTTTAAACATATGCATTTACATAAAAAATTAAGATTAATTTTGGGAGAAAGTAGAAAGTACTACCTTTAGTTGGAGACGCCAATATGTTCTAATGATTTAGTTGAACTGTTAAACACAAAATCAACTAGTTGTTACTGCAATCAAAATGGAGTAAACAAGCAATATGATTTCGAGAAATTTTTCGGGTTTCGAATGAAATAGAAATATATATAATACGTGCAATCAGTTGTCTCTAATTAAAGAATTAATTAACTTGAAATCCATGAAAAATGTTAATCAGAAATAGAAATATGTTAATCAGACAAAACCAATTTCATAATCATTAAGAAAAATTCAGAAAAAACCTAAAATCAAATAATAAAAACAACAATTATGTATCGTTTTGTTTAATTTGAGATTGATTGAAATTGAATAGGGTTTTTGGTGATGGTGGTGGGCTAATGTGATTATTGATGTGGATGGTGGTGGAAAAATCTAGAAATCGAGATGTTAATGGCGTATGGTTGAGAAAGCGAGTGAAGAAAGAGAACGAAATGTAATAGAAAAAATTAGATCTGTTTTTTCGATGGCGTCCGATGGTGGAAATAGGGCTATAATAGTCAGTTTATTGATTACGTGAAACCCGTCCATTTCACCCAGCAGAATATTTTAACTGTCCACTATGACCTGATTTTAGTGTTTTCTAGGCGTATAACTTATTTTTTTCATAAAATTTTTACAGACGTAGGAGTAGCGTTTCGGCCCATGTATATTTTTGTTAAACCTGAATACCCGATGTCTACAAGGAAAAAAAAGAGTCATATTTGATATGACATGAAGACTCAGAACATGCCGAACGGACATATTAAAAAAAACTAAATTCGACAATATACCATTGCAAAATATTCAATACATTGGTGGTCTGGTGTACATTTGTTATATTTTATTCTTTTTTTCTCTGGTTGGTTAAAATAGTATTCCTCCGTAACTGTGGGCATGAAAGTGTGTTATTGATTTTCTGAGCTCTTTTTGCCAACTTGAATCATCGCCATCTGAATTTTCTCAGGAACCAATAAAGGTCTTTCTCCTATAGTCTGTACCACAATCTCTTTTCCCCACATACAGCAAAAAGATATGACACTGTAGGACTAATTTCACACATACACTCTTAATTTCACACTCAAGTAAAGGGAGAGAAAACTAGAGAGAGATGCAGGTGTTTTATACTCCGATCGAAGCAGCAGCTTGATTGATTTTAGGGCATATATATACTCTGTAGGACTAAGTAAGAGAATACGTATTACTCCATGAAACTAAAGTATGGAAGATGAAAATACATCATGAGTGGATGCCAGAATCACATATGCGTGATGTTAATTTGAACATTGATTTTGCTGATGGTAAAGTATGCTCATTTATATGAGCCAACTTAAATTAAAACTATTTCAAAAAGAAAAAAAGTGCATTATGTAGCGCCGGTTACGTTATTAGCAAAGTATTGGGTGTCTTGACCAGTTATATTTCTCGCATGGAGACAGAAACATATAAGAAGCCTGGCTGTATTAGCCAAGGAAGGATAAGTGGTCCAAACCAAGAAAAGATAAGGAGTGTACTTACCCTTGTTATCTAGGATCTCTACTAAAGAATTAAAGGGTGGTATCCCTAGATTTCCTCTTTTATTTAATGCACAAGGAATAATCCATTGTGTGTGTGCTGAAAAAGAAACCCTAAAAAAGTAATGTATATAGTGGAGAGATAGATAGATACTTCCTGTCGGTTTACTTCTCTCTCTCTCTTACTACTGAATTCAGTTCAGGAAGCTAGCTAAGTCATTCAAGGAAGAAGAAGAAGGAGAAAAGTAAAGAAGCTTCTGTCTGTTTCATGTATTCTTTTTCAATCACTCCATTTCCAATTTTGGTTCAAAGTTATATATAGATCCTTACATCATATATATATATATATATATACCTAATTTTATGTGTTCCTTGAAAAGCCTAAAATCAATGGTCATGCATGGCAAATTAGAAATATCATTGTGGTTTCATCTCCCAATGTTTTGGGTTGGGTAATCATGGGGATTGATGAGTAACTTATAACTAACTCGGACCAACTAACTCAAACTAACTAACTCAAAAGCAAAACATAAACAAATTAATTAACCACCTCGTAAAGTTTACAAACATTCAAGTTACACTAGGAAATAAATCAGAGAGCTAGCCAAAGTTAGAAACTACTCAAAAATAGTAGCAGCAAATGCTTCATATCTAGTATTGTAGTTAATTAAGTCCAATGTATATTGTAGTTAACCAAACTTACTAGGTATGTAAAATGCATCGCCAAAATGAAATTTTGAGTACATATAATACAGGCACAGATTTACTAACTATAAATCTAACGGTAACCCTTTGTGATTCATCAAATTACTAACTATATATATTTGTTCCCAAATACATGATTTATTTTATAAATAGGAAGAAAAAAGACATAGTTAATCATGATATGCATATCTTATTAATATGTTTTATCGCAAAATATAGATAACTCGAAAACTTACTTCCATGATGAGACTCTACGTTACATTGATGTGCTTGCAATAAGTAGTAATTAGTGATCTGATTAAGCTTAATTAAGATTATATTATCATCCACCATAAGGAACACTTCTTCCTTGAGACTTAATCATGGGGTTACTTACCCTATCCACCTGAAACTGTATCCTTCGAGGAGATGGTCTTTCGAGTTTTGATGACATTGAAGAAGGATCATATTTCCTTTCTTCAACATTATTTTGATGATGATGATGATGATGACCAGAGATAATTGGCTTAGCGTCATAAACATCTCCTAGAGAATCCATCTCGTTTCCGCCATCAATTGTTGATAGACATCCAATTTGAATATGCTCATTAATCTTGAAAGAATCTTCATCACCTTCATGATCATGTTGAGAACCTAAACATCCAACTTCCGAACCTAAATCTTGTAATCTCATATCATCTTCACTCCAAACTAAATGATTTTTACTTGAACTACCATAAGATGATGTACTAGGTCTTTTCTTATTACCTAGAAAATTATCATTATTGATATTCGATTGGAAAAATGCATCGAAAGATGATGATTTCTCGTTTTGTTGTTGCATACTATCAAGCTGATGATGATGATCTACTCCACCATAAATATTAAGATCTTGAAGACAAGGAAAGTTACTATTAAGAGAAGAAACACCAAAATCTTTCAAGGAACTACCTCCCATATCTGAAATTATACGTCCTTGATTATTACTACTACTAACACCAGCACCGCTTTTGTAACTTGATCCTGAAGCCAAACTGCTATCACCAGAAAGGGTTTGACAAGCTTTCTCTAATATAGTTTGCATATACTTTCCTTGAGCTTCAATTCTTAGTTGAAGATGTCTTTGAACCTATAAATCAAAATCATCACCCGTTAATAAATTTTATCTCAATTATGTTAAACATTTTCTAGGTTTTCGTATATTACCTCTAATTGTTCATGCAATCTTCTCTGTACCTCCATTTGCATCCTAAGAGCATCATTTATGTGTACATTATTTCTTCTAAAATATACCATGAAAGTAATTTGAAAGGAAAGTTAATATAGCGGTTCAAAGGCTTATCAAAATCCTATGTGATAAAAGAAAAATACAACTTGGTTTAACTATTAACCTGAATGAATCAAGTAATGGGTGCAATTATAGTATCAAGGTACGTAATCACATACTCGTTCATGCCATGGCACATTATTCCCGATGATGAACCACCATTTCTTTGTAAATCAAGTGCTGCAGCTGATGCATGCATTCGTCGCCATAAATATAATTCTCAATGATTAGAAAAACAAACAAACATATATACAAATATTTATTTTCTTTCATTTCCATAAATACATATAATCAGAAATATATAGTCACCTCTCATATGATGATCAACATCCTTAAGAGAATGATCACTGAAGTCCTTATGTGGTTGCTTACCAAGCCTGAATTTCTGTAGAAGAAGAATCAAAATATAGAAGAATTACCCGCAAGTTTTAAAAAAATCTGTTTATTAAGACAATTATAGAACTACTAAAATTTATAAGCAAAAAAGAATTTACAAAAATGATGGTATTACATTAAAGGGAATAAGTACCTGAAGATGGCTCTTGAGATGGTAGAGAGTAAGACCCTTGACACCCATAACCCTCATGATGGTTTTTGGAGTAGCCTCTATTGAAGAACAAAAAAGAAGAACATAAAATTCTAATGCCGAGTTCTATAAAAATGTATTTGCAGGCATAAATAATGATTATAGTGATATACGATTGAGAGCAAGATGGATAATAATGATCAATAAAGAAATTAGCTAGGGCATACTGTCTGGTCCTCCTAACTGAGTGACAGCATCGACAAAACGTTCGTGTAGTTCGACAGTCCATCGGAGGCGTGGTTTAGGGTCAGTAGTGAGAACAAGTCCAGAGTCAGCTTGAACACACATAGAAGCCGAAGAAGAAGATGAATTCATAGTAGTAGGAAGTTTTTTGGAATGGAACATTCTTTTTCTCTCAGCTGCTCTCTGGAATAGGGAGAGATTCAATAAGAACAAAAGCGACGCATATAGAGATAAAGAACAGGGTGCGTTTTTGAAGAAGGGAAAAGCTTAGGAGAAATGTGTGTGGTCATGACTACTCACTGTAAAATAAAAATTAAATTAAATTATATAAAAGTTCACCGACTCAATTGCAGACCCTCCTTTGCCGAAAGATACTCTAGAGATAGAAGGAGAGAATGAGTAAAGAGAGAGTATAGACAAGAGACTTTGCTAGTTTTTATGTGTATGCGTATCAAGGTGGTCATCATCTTGTACACTTTATACAAAATTGCGATTAAGTTCATGGAGTCAAATTCTCGAGATTTCTTCCATGGGTTGGTATATTTGGTCATTGGTTGGATTTGGTTGTGAAAACCGGATCCCATTTACATATGGCTTTTACAATTAACTTAGAGCCATGTTTTAAATCGTGGCTATACTGGGTCTATGTGAATTAATTTAACCCTATATAAAATAGGGTTATTATAAAACAAAAATCAAAACCTTTTATTAAATTATTTTTGTCAATGTTTAATTTGTCTTATGATTGATTAATGTTAATTAATTCAATTAGTAGTTGCTTAATCGTGTTAGTTGTGAAACCAACTAGTGTTAAGTAATCATCAAAACTTACAAAAAATTTAAAAATTTTGATTTTTCTTTAAAGTTAATCAACCCAGAATCGGTGGATACGATGGACAACGTATGCTCATTCTGGGTAGGTGTTCATCATTCACGAAGAACACCAGAATCGGTGGATATAACCATCAAAAGCACGATTCTGAGAATCGGTAGATGTGGTTGTTATTATCCAACGATTCTGCCACAATTTCGTGAAACACAAATTTCATCCATAGTTTAAGAAATTAGCGCATTGCATTACATAGTTTAGGATATTAGCGCATTGCATTACATAGTTTAGGATATTAGCGCATTGCATTACATAGTCTAGTACGCGTATTCTTGAAGCTCGCACATTAATACATCGTTGATGAACCTTCGAGCACGTTGGTTCAACATGACGTATTCTCTCACGTGCATGAAAATTCTTTCCCCGTTTCGAATTCGACATAGGCTATGGAATCATTCGACCTGAAATTAAATCGATTAGTGGATGAAATGGGAGTGAGTAAAAGGTGTAATTTTGGGGCAAGTTGGGCTTGGGATAGAAGTACTTCTTAAATAGAGGAAGTCCCGATGATTCTTTTTTTAGAAAAACTCAAAATTTGGGTGAAATATTCTGCAAGAATCATTCGATGTGTAAGTTTACGTCGAACGATGCTGGTTTATTGAAAATGTCAAAACTAGGCTTGGTGAAATCGTTCTGCACTGATGACCAAATCGTACGATTCTTAGCTAAAAAAAAAGAAGAAAAATTGGAATTTTCTTTGCTTAGAATCGTTCCATATGGTTTCCCACATCGAACGATTTTGTCGTCAAAAAGCAACAGAAAAATTGATTTTTTCTCCGCCTAGAATCGTTCTTTATGGATGCCCACATCGAACGATTCTAGGCTAGAAAGCCAACAAAATATTTGGTTTTTTCTCTGCTTAAAATCGTTATATGTGGTTTCCCATGTAAAACGATTCTAATTTTTCTCTGACAAGAATCATTTTTTATGTATGCCCACATCCAACGACATTGCATTAAGCTTAATTAAAGGTAGACAATATATACAATAAGGTTGAGTATACTTACCATGGTTGCACAGATCCTAGCAGCCCAACTATGCTCGTAACCCGATAACAATTGTCCTCCGTCACCCGGTAACCCATGAACGGGATCATCTGGACCGCGACTTAACAACATCAAAGTTGTTGGCAAGTATGCTCCCTTTTTCTTCCTTCCTGGTGATGCATCTTTATCTCCTTGTTGTTCTTGTGGTTGTCGTGGTGGTCCTCTATCTCCTCGTTCTTCATGTGGAACTCTATCAGAATCTGTACCGGAAGCAGAAGAAGAGCCATCTATTTGGTGCCCCAATTCAGTTGGTTCATTGACGGAGACCGCTTAGCTTTGCCAACTGAACTCCTACAGTGTCTAGCCGTCAATTTCTTATCGTCCTTTCGACAAGGTCCCAAGCTCTCAGGAGAAACAAGATCATGTTTTTTCTTAGCTCTCTTTTCCCCTTTCTTTGCCTTTCCCTTATCCCTAAAGAGTACGACAACATACAATAATCAAAAATCGAATTCAAGGGGATTTAAGAATTCCAAGAGAGGAATCGGCGATCATGACACACACATATCCAACGATTCCTAATACTATAATTCTAGAATCGTTCTATGTTGGTTTTCGTATCCAACGTTTCTTGCTTACAAGGCGAGGAAGATTGATTAGAGAAAGGTATTAGCAGGGAAAAACTCAAGTTATAGGTCCACCTTTGCTAGAGGTTCGAATCGTCTTTCTAGTAAGGAAAGAATGAAAAAATGACTCGATGAATGTGCTTGTAGCGTAGCATTCTAAGCTAAAAAACCAACAGAAACACTGGAGTTCTCTTGACCAAGAATCGTTTGGTAGGGATGCCCACATTCAACGATTTTGATAAATGTTCAGTTTCTTCTCGACCTAGATTCGTTTTATAGGTATGTCCATATACACCGATTCTGATAAAAGTTCAGTTTCTTCTCGACCTAGATTCGTTCTATAGGTATGTCCATATACAACGATTCTGATAAAAATTCAGTTTCTTCTCGACCTAGAATCGTTTTATATGTATATCCACATCCAACGATTCTGGGTCGATGCTCTTCCTGAGATTTTAGTTGCACTGGAATCGTTCGACGGGGGCATGAACATCAAACAATTCAAATTAGAATCGTTCGATGTGAACATGAACATCGAACGATTCTGGTTTTCATAGAAAACCCAGAAATCAAAATTTTCAAATTTTGAATGTTGCCATGTGATTTAAACCTAATTTAGAGTGATGGGATGATAGAAAAATACATGATTCGAGCCATTTTGTGTGTGAGAGTTTCAGTTTCTTCGTCTTCCTTCTCCGTAACCGTTTTTTTCTTCGTTTTATGTTTAATTGCTTCTACAAGTTTGTAGATTGCTTCCACTAGGTTGAGTTGATCCTCCAGTGAGATGCTTTACTCGTCTCGGTATTTTCGTTATATAGAAAAATCAAACGATTAATCGTTTTTTGAATCGCCGATTTTTGACGATGTTTTGGTTTGAAATGGAGAAAAAGAGGGAGAAAATAGTAGAAAAGAAGAAGTCGATTCGTTTGATGAAACTGAAATGGAGTAATCAGTTTTAGTAATGAGTTTACTTTTAATTTGTAATTTTAATTTTTTATAGAATGTAATTTAGTATTTTTGCATAAATTTAGACACCCCTTATTTATTAATATGGGTGGACACAAAATTGGGTAGGGCCAAAATAATTCAGGTAGACCCCAATATAACCAAGTTTTAAAGGATATATCTATAAAGCAGATTAAAATCAGGATTTCTATGGGCGCATGTAGAAAGATTCTGTTTTATATATAGGTACATGCTATATGGGTGAGATTGAGAGAGCGTGAAATGCAACGACAAACTAAATCTTTTTTTTGTTAGTTTGTGTCGCCATTCAAAATTTATCTAATTCTTAACTAAAGTACTATCGCGAGGATAATAATCTATATATAAACGATGTCGATGCTGGTATCACTATAGTACAGTGGTAAAGTCATTAAGTGACAATATTGTTAGAAATAGTTCCACAGCATCTAGATCCTATGTGTTTATGAAGTTAAAACCTTAGTAACTCTATCTTTACAAGCTGATTTATAAGAATAATTAGGCCTATAATTTTTAGATGGTATGAGCTAGTTTTGATTGGTGTGAGGATTCAAAAATAAAACTTCCTCTTTTTTGAAAAGATAGACTTCCTGCATGCGTAATTTATATATGAAATAAGCTTATCTTTTCGAAACGGAAGTAGTATATGTAAATTTATTTTATTTAGAATCTTATTCTAGAAATTGTAGATTTAATTTAGAAACAAATCATATCAAATAGTTTTTCATACAGCTATTTGGTACGGCCTATATTGAGAGAATAGTCCCACTCCCACATTGGAAAATTCGTAGTTCTATAGTACATTAAGCAAATCTCGTCAAAATGTGAGCCAAGAAATATTAGTCCATCCCAAAACAAGAACGGGGATAAAAACTATAAAACCAAAAAGCTGAACGCGAGGAGAGCTGAATGCTTTATTGCTAGCTGCTTTGATTGCAGGTGGGGGACCTTCAAATTTCTTCGTCTAAAGTTTGTAAGAGGTTAACTACTAAGACCTCTCTCTTTCTCTAACTATGAGTACTAGTAGTAATACTTTTGTGGTATGGAAGATTGTCTGTTATCCCATGCATATGTCATCAATTACAACTCCAGTGAAAGAATATTTTCAGAGAAATTTATAGTCAAACACTAAATTTGTTATCAAAGGGACCTACTGGGTAAGAGGAAAATAAATAAATAAGTTGCTTCGCAGATCAGTAAGAACATGATAGATGTAAAAGAGTTTTTGTGCTCTTACAATGCTCAGGTCAGCTTTTTATCTAAAGAAGTTCTCAATATGGATTTTTGAACCAAAAAACTTAGGCCGCAAAATCGGTATAAAAACGAGGTAAATTCTGAATACTACATAGGATCCCATATACGGTTTCGAATAATTTTGTAATGAGATATTTTAAAATAATAATATATCAATTGGACCGTGTTAGAGGAAAAAAAAAATTAAACGTGGTACAACTACAAATCAAAATGATTATGGTATCATTTAAAAAGGATAAAGTAATTGTGGTGTCACCGTGTCATCACAAAAGATTCAATTTTATATTATAAGTATTGACGATAAAACTATCATAAATGACCAGGTAGATATATCTCTCAGTTTCACGGCATGCATGGCATGTCAAATCTCATATAGAACATCAGAGAAAGAAAAAGTAAAGCCAATTAACCAAGTTCTCAAGGGAATAGATGCTTCCTGCTTTTGACAATTAAACTAACTGAAAACCTAAATTGGGGTTCTCCTACAGTCTTGATATTGTAAGAATATAATCTCTTTAATATGTATGATATGTAACCTACAAAGACTTTGTATTATGCTTCCAAAAGGGAAAAAAACACACAAAACTTATATAATCTTGGCATCTTGTAATACATAATCCCCAAATAATCATCTTCTGCAAATGTTAGAAATCCAATTCTACAAATGTTATGAATCCAATTTTATACACAGAGATATAATAATATTTTTATTTAATTAGTTAAATAGTTCACATATGATCCCATCAATATATGTGTTAATAATTTTAAATCAATTGAATAAAAGATGAGGTTGAAAGGCCATATAAACACTTCGTGTTTGTACCAAAAATTTCTTCAACACAAAACAACCAAAATTATCAAAAATCAACCAAAAGAAGAGAAGAAATTGAACACATCATTTAACGTGGTTCGGCTATGAATAGCTTACGTCCACGGGTAGTGAAATTGAAGGTTTTTATTGATCAATTGAAGGTTACAAATACAGAGAATTCCATTGAAG
>JAJJMC010020972.1:13272285-13366477 GCA_023531435.1 Papaver californicum | reverse complement strand
GATTCTTCACCGCCGATTCATCTCCAATTTTAACTTTTGAATATCAATTTCGTAAACCTGATTTCTCTTTCAAAATTAGGGAAAAACATTGAAATCCCTAATTTCCAAATTCGAGCAATCTTCAACCTTATCTTCTAATTCTTATCAAACCCTTTTGTTATCTATTCATCATTAGCTGAAAATTCTACTCAATTCCACTTAATCTTCAAATCAATTGAAATCCTAAATTTTTGGTTTCACTCCCAAATCCCTAGCCTTTTGATTTCTTCTCAAATTAACCATTTCTTTTGTTACTCTATGAACATCAGTAACATCTTGAATAATAATCCTCAATTTTTTGCCATGTCTCTCGACTCCAATCTCCCTTTTGCTTCTCGGTTTTTTCTACACAGTTGAAGAACAGAAGAGATATCATAGCTATTAACCACCAGGTTTCCTTCACAGAACTCTTTTCATCCCTGTTTCTAGCACCAAATTGTTTGTGCCAAAAATTTCTTCAACACAAAACAACCAAAATCATCAAAAATCAACCAAAAGAAGAGAAGAAATTGAACATATCATTTAACGTGGTTCGGCTATGAATATCTTACGTCCACGGGTAGTGAAATTGAAGGGTTTTATTGATCAATTGAAGGTTACAAATACAGAGAATTCCATTGAAGTTTTTAGTTGGATTCAGTCTTTTTTCTGTTGGAGCCGAAGCCTCCTCTTTCTGTTCTTCTTCTTTCCCTTATAAACGAATATCTTTCAGTTTGGGTCGATGAGTCATCCAAGTTGGATCGATGAGTCACCCAACTTGGATCGATGAGTCACCCAACTCTCAATACGTGGCGCCCTCTAATCGTCCCATGTGTCGACCCAATCTCTTCCAGATACTTCCATGTGGCTTCTCCCTATCCGTCCACTTGTCGATCTAATCTTCTTATCCTACGGGACTGGTTCGATCCATGGTTCGATCCATGGTACTATCCCTGGTTCGATCCCTGGTACGACCTCTGGTTCGATTTCTGGTTCGATCCCTGGATCGGGACATCTTGTGCTCCGCACTTTGCTGCCACGTGTCAAGCAACTTTTTGATACTCACACTCCGTTATAGATTATGCACAATATCAAACTTAAAATTCAGGTGCTATTTCTATGTGGCCGGCTGGAATGTTTAGTAGAATATTGTAGAAGAATTTAGCAAGTGTATAATTGAAATAGATGCTATTTGCATATATATACATAATTAGAAATATATAGTCACCTATCATATTTGGCCATATTTTCACCGAATTGTCATCTTAAGAAAGTTGTAGGCGGGGTTGAGGCAGCCCCGCCGTAGTACATGGTGTTAACACCTTCCAGCGTTGGATATTACGGTATTCAGTGCAAGTATTTCTTAGGAACTCCTAATTTTCATTGATATTTTATCTAGAGATTCTTTTTAGAATACACGTGCAACGGTTTAGCTGTCTTATTATTGTAAAAAGAAAGAAAAAAAAAAGGAATTAGCAGATTAAAGTTGGTTTTAAACTTTAGCTCATAAATCAGGTTGGAACAAAATCGAACAAAAATCAGATTATTACTTTATAATATTATGAATATTTAATTAATTTAGGACATGAAAGAAAATGTTAGCTTGAATTTCAAGCATCTCTTTATATGCTTTTGGGAATAAATTCCCTTACGATTGATATATTCGTTTTTCCTTCTGCGGTGAGTTGTATAGGTGATCAGATTATGTCATTATGAAGTTGCTTCTGGGTCCCACATTTCCTTGTACGTGTTGTCAATTATAGCGGCCTTCAGGTTGTGGATTGAAACTAAATACAGAAAGAAGTCCCTCGGCTTAGTCAACCATCCATGCAGACATGAAATGGTGGTGCAAAGGTACATGTAGAAGTTAGGTGGCCATTTCAGAATGGCCAGCGCTGGAGAAGCCACGGTTCTAGAGAAACTTGAAATAAATTGTGCTACCTAGTTTACACAAGTGTAGTCGAACATGTGGCTTTTATAGTCGAGTGAAAAACTGCAACGGCAAGCTTTGGCCTTGGTAAAAATTACGATTGTCATTTATGATTATAGATAATTATAAACTGAAAAATAAATATATTATTAATCATTTTTAATAGATTTTAATAAATATATTTTTAGAATAATTGATTATCTTAAAAAATACTGTAAAATGATAATTTAAGAAATTTTTTAGTCTATTATTATTTTTTTATCTCTCTTGATAGTTTAGAGAAAAATAAGAAAAAAAATCTAATTTAATTTTGTTAAGAAAATAATAAACTATGATAATTTTCATAAATAATTTTTATCTACTTATAAAAATAATGAATTTTTTCAATTATAATTAAAATAATCAGTTATTATAAATTTTAATAAATATCTACATAATGGATTATGATCCATTATAATAATGGTTACCAAACAGCCTCATAGGGTTGTGAAGATACGGCCTGAGGCCAGCTCTGATGACCAGACCGAGGATATTGGTAATCGGATTCTCCTACAACTCCATACGAGATGATTTTAACGGCCCAGTTGTGTGTTGCCAGTGCCGCTTGGAAGGTCATAATTCTTGGAACATGCAGCTTCAACTTGCTCTCAGGTCTTATTTCCTGGCACAGGCTGCTTCAACTTGCTCAAGAGGGATGCTTAAGGTTGAAGATTTGGAGCACTGAAACCAATTATTCTTATGTACCTGATGTAGAAACTAATACAAAGAATAAGAGATTTGAGAAGAACCTTTTTTTTATTATGATTCGTATGTCTACAATAGAAGAAGATCTTCTCCTTATATAGTTACAACAATACTTGGACACTAAGTAAGACATAACATATATAGGATATACCATAAGGAGTGTTTAGTATATCCCATATTAGAGTATCCTATATTTGATATATATACTATATTAAGTATATCCTATATTCAACACTCCCCCTCAAGATGGAGCATAGATGTCAATCATGCCCAGCTTGTCAATCACTTTGTTAAAAATATTCGTCCACAAACTCTTTTTGTAAGAATATCTGCAAGTTGATCTTCCGACTTCACGAATGGAAAACATATGCATCCTTTGTCAATATTTTCTCCGATAAAGAACCGATCCACTTCAACATGTTTCATACGGTCATGTTGAATTGGATTATGTGCAATCATAATTGCCGCTTTATTGTCACAGTGTAAATCAATTGCTTTCACGAGTTTAAATCCAAGATCCTTTAATATATTTCGTATCCATAGTAGTTCACATACTCCATGAGCCATACCCCGAAACTCAGATTCTGCACTTGATCTAGCAACAACCTTTTGCTTCTTAGCTCTAAATGTCATCAAATTCCCACATACAAACGTAAAATAGCCTGAGGTTGACCTCATGTTCGTCATATCTCCTGCCGAATCTGCATCGGTGTATCCCATTACTTCCATATCACCACCTTTCCGGAATAAGAGACCTTTTCCTGGGGATTTCTTCTAGTACATTGGTATTCGAAAGACCGCCTTCATATGTTCTTCACTTGAATTATGCATGAATTGACTTACGACGCCAATGGCATATGCAATATCCGGTCGAGTATGGGAGAGATACATTAGTCTTCCCACTAAGCGTTGGTACCTTCCTTTGTCACATGGAACTTGATCTGGAAACATTCCCAAGTCATGATTTGCTTCAATAGGTGTATCTACCGGTTTGCAATCAAGCATCCCAGTTTCTGCAAGAAGATCTAATATATACTTTCGTTGAGACATGAAAATACCTTGACTTGATCTTGCAACTTCAATGCACTGTCCCAAATCCTTCATCTCAAATTCCCGTGACAAATAGTTCTTCAGTGCCTCCATTTCTACTGAGTCGTTTCCAGTAACAACCATATCATCAACATAAACAATAAGATCAGTAAGCTTGCCTGACTTCCGTTTTATAAACAAGGTATGATCAGAATTACTTTGTCTATATCCAAATGCCTTCATGCTCTTCGTAAACCTTCCAAACCAAGCTCGTGGCGACTGTTTTAACCCGTACAATGCCTTTTTTAATTTGCATACTTTTCCTCATTCGGAATTCGTGACTCCAGGTGGTAACTCCATGTATACTTCTTCTTCTAAGTCTCCATTGAGAAATGCATTTTTCACATCAAACTGTTGTAATGGCCAACCTTGATTGGCTGCAAGAGAAATGAGTACACGAATAATGTTTATCTTTGTCGGGCGAAGGTCTCTTCGTAATCCACACCATACGTCTGGGTATACCCTTTGGCAACTAGTCTGGCTTTATACCTATCAATACTTCCATCTGAATTCATCTTTACAGTAAAGATCCAACGACACCCAACAATACGATATCTGTGGGGTTTATCAACAAGTTCCCAAGTGGAATTCTCCTGTAATGCATTCATCTCTTAGTTCATGGATTTTTTCCATCGTGGATCTGATAGTGCTTCCTGCAAATTACTAGGAATAGATACAGAGGATAATTGATTCATAGTGCATGTAAACGACTTAGACAACCTATTGGTGGACACATAATCAGAAATTTGGTATTTGGCTTTAGAATTTATATCTGGTTCATAAGTAGATTTCAGAATACCTTTAGTAGGCCTTTCTGAACGTTTAGGTTGAATATCATTAATAGTGTTAGGATTAGGTAATACCTGAGGTTCGACATTTTGCGGCAGGGCTTCGGTAGATGGTGTTAAAAAGTTGAGTCATGGGAAACTTCTACTACTTCAGCTTGATCTCCCCTGTCATCTGCTCTGCTTCACTCTCCTTTTCATCATCAGTTAGGTTACTACGCCTATTCAAATTACTTTTCAAATCCTCTAGTTCCTGAAACATATACCCAATAATAGGAAACTTTCCTTCACCATCATTTTGTTTCCCCCCCTGAAGGAAGATCCCATAAAATATGCCTCTAATTCTCTAAACGAAACATCCAAAGAGATATACACCTTCCCCTCCACGGGATCATAACAACGATAACCCTTTTTAAAATCAACATATCCAAGAAACACACTTTCGAGCACAATGATCCAATTTTCCTCGCTGATGTTTAGGTATATGAACAAAGACAACACATCCAAAAACACGTGGTTCTAGGTTTGGCATTGCAGGGATGGTGATACGATCATGGAGTTTTTGGAAAGGGGTCTGAAATTCAATGACCCGAGATGGTGTGCGGTTTATCAAGTAAGCAGCAGATTTTAACGCTTCTCCCCAATAATTCAATGGCATTTCATTCCAAAAATATATGCACGAACAACTTCTAACAGATGTTTATTCATTCGTTCAGCTAACCAATTTTGCTGTGGGGTATCAACATTAGAGGTTTGATGTCGAATGTCGTTATTTGTCAAGAACTCCGACATGTCATTACTAGTAAATTCTCCTCCATTATCAGATTGATACACTTGTATCCTCCTTTGGAATTGGGTCAAAACCACCTGATAAATTTTTAAAATAATTCAAAGACTTCACTTTTATGAGTAAGTAGCGATACCCAAATCATATGAGTACACTCATCAATAAAAGTCACAAAATAACGAGCTCCAGACAATAAAGGAATACGTGCAGGACCCCATACATCAGAGTGAATAATACTAAGAGGTTTTGAACTTTTATTGAAACTTGGAGAGTATGTAATACGATGACTTTTAGCGAGTTCAAAAATATCACACTTAAACTCTGAAACACTACACTTCGAAAATAACGACGAATTTAATTTCTTATGATATCCGAAGTAGAGATGACCCAGTCGTCGATGCCATAACCACACATTAGCTTTTGCTTCTTCAATTCCTCCGACTTTATTCACCTGATGAATCCTCTGCTCTCCACTATTAGACAGGTCCAAATAGTAGAGATTGCCTTTTCTAACACCACAACCAAGAACCTGCCGAGTCATTATGTCCTGAAAAATACAATATTTAGGCCAAAACGTCACGGTACATGTAAGTGCAACAGTGATCCTACTGACAGACAAGATATTGTACTCTAGAGAAGGAACAATAAGGACAGAGTTTAATGTCAGGGATTCAGATATGTCAGTGGAACCTTCTCCAATTACAGGAGAGGAACCACCATTTGCTGTGTATATAGAGGTCTGGGTTGAAGGTGTAATGGATGATAATATGCTAGTGTCATTTACCATGTGATCTGATGCACCAGTATCAATTAACCAAGTATTATTCAAAGAATTTACAGATGAAACACTACCTTTAGTTTTCATACCTGACTGGGCAACATTCACTGAAGGAGGACTTATAGCAGCATCCTTCTTCGCAGCTATGTTCTTCTTTGGTCGCTTTGTAAAATCCCACCATTCCGGATACCCAATGACTTCATAACGTTTTTGTTTTGCGTGCCCCTTCTCTCCACAGTGGGTACACTCAAGATCAAGGCGGAGGGGTCGAGTCTCTTTATGAGATTTCTAGGAACCTTGAGGCTGTCCCTTTTTATAGTTGAGTGCCATAACTGACGACTCAGTTAAAAGTGCTTGAGTTCCCATCACCTGTTTGTGAACTGACACCCTTCGTACTGTCTGGTAAGACTGTTCCAAAGTAAGTGGAGGGTCTTTTCGAAGAATTTCACCACGCACTTGATCATGCATACTATCCAATCCAGAGAGGAACATGTGAACCCTTGACGTCCTACATATTTTTATAGGAGGGAGATAGACTCAACACTTTCTCCTTTCACCGTGTTGCGCTGGTCAATCTCTTGAAAAATTGTTGCTGATTCATCAAAATAAGTCGCAAGAGAACCAGTTTGTTATGTTGAGAAACACTTCCTATGTAACTCAAAGATTTGAGTTTCATCAGATGTGTCGGTATACATAGCTTCAAGAGAGTCCCAAACTTCCTTCGCAATTTCCAAACGAACATACTTGTTCATTAGTGTTGTGGACATTGAATCACACAACCATCCCTTCAATTATCATTCTCCGAGCACCAATTTTGATATTCTTCACTCCCTTCTACAGGCTTCTTTTTAGTACCACTGATGTACCCCCACATCTTTCGACCATTAATACGCATCTTCAGGACCTTCGACCAAAGGATATAATTGTTCTCATTCAGGGTATTACCAGTTGGGAAGGGTGCACGATATGGTTATGAACAATGTGAGGATTTGAGTTTGATGATACCATTGTTGTATCATCATTGGAACCCATTGAGCTTTCAATTTGAGATTCGCAGCGGAATTTAATTCAATTAACAATTCGAAAGAACCAGGTTCAATTATCGAACCTGCTCTGATACCATGTAGAAACTAATACAAAGAATAAGAGATTTGAAAAGAACCTTTTTTATTACGATTCGTATGTCTACAATAGAAGAAGATCTTCTCCTTATATAGTTACAACAATACTTTAACGCTAAGTAAGACATTACATATATAGGATATACTATAAGGAGTGTTTAATATATCCCATATTTAGAGTATCCTATATTTGATCTATATCCAATATTAAGTATATCCTATATTCAACACCTGATTCAACAGATTATACCTTGGAAGGTTTGACTCTATTCAAAGGACTAAACCTTGATCATGTTTTTTTTTTTCCCCGAAGACCATGTTGGTTTGTTGGAACGATATAACCCTTTCAGTTAAATTGAAAAACTCAACCTTCTTGCAAACATATTTATTTATTTTTATTTATTTTGTCATCTAGAGTAACTCTAGGGTTTCTAATTCCTACTATTTTTGGCAGCAGAGAAGTAAAACAGGCAAAGCCACGCAAATTGACACAACCCACACCTAGCAAAGAAAACTAAAGGTGGGTTCTACTGCTTTATACTTCACACAGTACATGAAAAACAACCTAAAACTGCAACAAACTATTAATCTAATGTAACTTATTCAAATCAAAAACATCTTGAAGATTTTGAGAACCGCTGCAACTGTCATTGGTCGTCCAGAGCTTTTAAGAGACCCAAATCCTAAAATGTTTGTTTCGCCTCTAAAGTTGTAGTTCCTCTAGAAGGGAGAAACAATGAAGAAAGTAAGTACATGGCGACTCCAAGAAGAAACTGTTAAGAAACCTTAGTGAGAAAACAAAGGGACAAATATAAAATTATGTTTCTTTATACCTATGCGTGAATATATACTCAGCTCTCTTGATACATGGAAAAAAGGCTGGCCCAAATTATGCATTACCACCCATGTTCCCCATGCACACGTACTTAACCTGCATCAAGAGGGCAATAATAATAAAGATAACCATCAAAATATAATGACAGTAACAAACAACAAAGAAAAGATTATGGTTAAAACTAGAATAACAATAACAAACAACAACGAATAATAACTGGTTAAAATCATATGCTGGCAGCATCGGTAGATAAATACTATAAAAGGGTCTACTGCTTACCTCCAGGTATTCATCCATCCCATACTTGGAACCCTCTCTTCCAAGACCAGATTGTTTAACTCCTCCAAATGGTGCCACCTATAGTAAGGGTACAAACATCAAGATAAACCCACAAAATTGCAGATCATGGCTTTAACTTGCGACCTTTGGAATTGGAATATATTTCTCAGAAAAGACTCACCTCTGTTGATATTATTCCTTCATTGACCCCAACTATCCCGTACTCAAGTGCTTCAGATACACGCCAAGAACGCTGGACATCCGCTGTGAAAACATAGGCAGCAAGTCCTAGTATACACACAGAAAAACGCGAAGTAGCATTACTTTCTATTGGATAAGTCTTGCACGTGGAATATCTCTATGGATACTAAATTATTAACGTCCACTTCCATGGATTAGGAAAACACCATGGCCATTTTTTATTTCTAGTTACAGCAGCTAGCTTCACTAAATCACTGCAGAAAAGTTATAAAAGAGAACTCTTCGCAACGTTTCGTTATTAAGATGTATCTAAAGGAAGGAGACAATTATATGGAAATTTACCTGCATTAGTGTCATTAGCAATGTGAATTGCCTCCTCTTCAGTTTTGAAACGCAAAAGAGGCGCAACAGGGCCAAATACTTCTTGGCTGTAGGAGAGAATAGTATAGAGTGATTAGGTGATGTGCAAGTCGGGGCAAGACAGCAAGGTATTATAAAGTACATATTAGACAGCATTTCTTTGGTCGGTGGTTTCTAAGGTGAACTAAAATAAACTGTGAAGCACCAGCTCTAATCAATGATTGGTGGTTTCTAATGTAAACTAAAATTCACTGTGATGCACTAGTGCTCACCAGCTGACCCAAATGAGGGTTTTAGAAACATTATCAAGGTTTGAAGTTTATCCTGTTTTCTGAAAATACAACTACAACAAAGTGAAAGCGCTACTCCTAATATTTTGCAGCTTAGGCTTAGTACACCACCACTGCATCTCACCAATATAGAAACAGAAATGCAGATTGTAGGGTGGATAGTTTATCATGTGTTGTGTATTTCAAATGATAAGAATTATGTCATAATGGCAAGAGTTAAGGTTGTTAATACAGTGTTTACCCTAGATCAGATCGGATACCAATAAGAAACCAACATTCTTAATAGTTGCAGTGATGTTGTGACAGTACTCTTCATGGTGGCAGAAAAAGTATGATGTACACGTGGTGATCATAAACATCATACATTTGAGACCAAGTCATTTTCATTATCTCCAAATAAATAGCTATTCTTATATATGACACTAACAAGAGATCAACTTAGGATTCATGTTAATCGATCATGTCTTAAGATGCTACACCTAACCCCAGATGTCAGCTGTATACTTTCTATCTATTAGGCTTAAGATAATGATATCTCCTACTGACAGGCTTCTTCTTCTACTACTACTTTTCCAGCATATATTAGCAGAAAATGAAACCTTACAAAAATCAATGGAAATAATTTTTTATTCTTTATGTACCTTGCTATGAGCATCTCATTGTTGACATCACTGAGTACAGTAGGCTCATAAAATGTCATCCCAAGGCTATGTCTTTTACCACCCAGGAGTACTTTTGCTCCCTAAAATACATAAAAAAGTGGAAGATTTAGAGCAAGCCATATCCCAGCACAAGTTTTCCCATCCGAATAATTGTTAAAATTAATATAATAAGCATATGAAATGACTAGAAATAATAATCAACTTGAATAAGAAAACGAACGATAAACCATACCTTTGAGGTAGCATCTTGAAGAAGAGATTCAACCTGCATGTTTCAGAAAATCACAGTCGATCAATATGGATCTCACAAAAAGATAGTCAAGAAACACTTCAGAGTTAAACAACAGCTAACCTTTTGCACGGCGGCATCGTTGATTAGTGGACCCTGCACAAAGTAAACAGTAATTATACATCACCCACAATCCTAAATTGGCTAATCCAAAGGGAATAACCATAATTCAGAGTTACACAAAAACTAACCTTTAACGACTACGTATCCAGGGTAACAAACCTCTACTTATAATACATCCAGGTGTTAACTGAATACATAAGGGTCATGGATGGTCTATGCATGTAAAAGTTGTGCTTGAACATGAGCTGTGTCCCATGACAAAGATACCACATCGGACCTTGATATCGGTACAAGGTGTGTGACACAGCTCTGGAAAATAAATAACACGGACGAGGCAGTAAAGGGTTAATATACTGAGTCTTTGGTAACTCTCTCAGTGGTGATTTGTCTGAGATTTAGTGTTTTATGCAAAACATGGAACACTTAAACTTTGCAGATATGATCCACAGAAGTTAATGCAATGTTATCATCCAGATCCCTCATAGCAAAGGACACTAATAGTTGTTAATGCTGTTAAAAATCAGAAACAAAATAGACAAGCTGGGCAAATCATGCTCGTTTGGTTATTACATGATTAAGGTAGAAGCAGATCATAACACTAACATGTGACTCAGGAGACTTCCTAGCATGCAAAAATATATTTGACCTAATTAACTATTATTGGTTTGCTTTTTGCACATCCTAATCTTCAGCCACCTGAAACTGACCTTCTACACAATACTGAACTTGCCTAAATCTAATGAAGCCTCATTCTTTCTACTGTGTGAATTTACTTCTCTCTACTATGATTTACCTTCTGGTTACTAGAGCTTTTGTGGATCTTTAATACACAACTACAATAATCCTTTTCTGAATTGAGGGTTGGACTTGATTGAATGGATGTTAGGTGATTTTGCATAGAGAGTGTTTAGCATTAATTTAGCATAATGAATACGAAAGAATTTTTCAACAAATTGGAGGCCAAGTAAATAAAGGAATCAATACCTGTGAAACGCTTTCTGTGAAACCGTACCCAACTTCAAGTTTTTTCACAGCAGTGACAAAAGCATTAGCGAATTTCTCATAAATACCTGTATTACATCCGAGAGGCATATATCAATAGCAAATAGAAAGATATAACAGATACAAAAGTCTGGGAGGGAGGGAGGGAGGGAGTGAGTGAGGGAGCATCTTGAACCCATTTTCTCTTCTTTTTTCTTAACCTTAGACCTTTTGTCATTTATATATTCAATAAAGAAATGCAATCACCAAATAACCACTAGGAGAAGAAGCACAAACACAGTAATATACTTCTGAATGTCTACTCCATCATAGTTACCTTCTTGCACGATAATCCTATTTGCACAGACACAAGTTTGCCCACTGTTACGGAACTTCGCTGCAAGCTGTAAATACGAAGGTATATTTCAGCAAAATATTATGACCATGTTAGGACTAACTGAAAATTGTGAGGATGTTACCAAGAAAAGATTTGAACTGCCCTTCACAACTTGAGGGTTCTAATTATTCTTTATGTAACTAAGCATAAACTATGAAATAGGTTTCATCCCAGCTTCCCCTCACTGAATATGAATTCTCCAAAACTATTAAACTTACACTTCCTTTTACGGCCACATCTATATCCGCATCATCGAACACTATACAGGGTGCATTTCCACCAAGTTCCAAGGATACCTAAAAAAATACAAGATCCACACATAACTTAGAATTTTCTTGATTGAAAACGCAGAGCTATTATCATTCACTAGTTCAGTTAAGACCCAAAACAGTTGTATCGTAATGTCCAAATCGAGCACATCTCACTCTCAAACGTAACACAACACTGAAATCTTATAGCACTAATTTCTTAATAGCTGATGGCATTCTTCATATAACAAACGTCGGTTGAATATGAGACAAAACACTGATCACCCTGATCTCGTTTTCATGTAACCAATGCATCGTACTCTTCGAATTTCAATTGGTAAAGTCATACCTCGAGATGAGCATTAAAACCATAGCACTATGCGCAGAAAATGTTTCACTAACAGCATAACTACCAGTTGTTACAGTACTGCCCAGATTCGATTCTTAAATAAAAGGGAAGAACTCCTAAATTCCAAGCATTTCAGTCGCAAACCAGATATCATGGTATTCTATTTTATTCTATCAAGAGCAATTCTGATCATAAAAAAATGTGAACAATATCCACAAAGAAAAAAAAAATTGTTACATTAACATGGAAACTTGAAAAACATTTTTAAAATGGAACATCATTCTTTAGCATCCCATAACTTGCGAGCAGAACAGAACAGATGAAGGCTAATAGAGGCCCATTAGCTACATTCTGAATAGTTTGAAATAAATTGGAAGCATGGGAATCTTATTAAATGCAAAAAGGAGAAACTGGAACATAGAGCATCCAGTAGCACCAAAAAGAACATAGCAAAAGTGCAAAGAAAGAAAATAAAGAAACTATTACATACTAGAACACCAAGTAGAGAATTTCAAGAGATACACAGAACTGAGAAGCACAATTACTAGCCTATATACTGTAAAATGTACTTCTTAAATGGTGCTCTCTCATACCTGGTATACATGCCACTAAATTTTTTTTATCAATTTTTACTTTGAATAAATAAGTACGATTTGACCACCTGATATTATGTAGTCTTAATTAAAAAAAATAAATAAAGCGTTGAACAGATGTTAACATGTGAAACCTTGATGTACGATGACTTTTCACGTAACCAGGAGGAGCTTTCGATATTTGTCAATGTATAGTTCTATATACCTTTTTCACAGTTTGGGAAGCACCTGCCATCAATTTTTTCCCAACAGCCGTTGATCCCGTGAAGGTGATCTTCCTTACCTATGGTGAAGATTACTAACCATCTCAGTTTCTAATGCTTTAAAACTTACTGCAATATAATGTTTAGATATAGTGAATGACTTAGTTTGCTAAGTGTATCAAACCTGTGAGCTTTCTAAGAGAGTGTCTCCGATTTCCGAAGCATTTCCCATAATCACATTAACAGCACCCTAAAATAGCAAAGCAAAGAATTCCAGATAAAATCAGTTGAATCATAAACTCGTAATTAATCCGATGGTAACAAACTAAGTTAGATCATAAACAGAAGGAAAACCAACAAAATATGTATCTGACTTTATTAAAACATGGTCAAATATTCCCTTGCATCCTAGTAAACCGGAGCATAGTTAACAAAAATATTGAAAATTTTACTACATAACATAAAACCCAGCACAATCAAACCATCAGAAACGAATTGAGAGTTAGTAACTAATATACTATACTAGTAGATATACCGTGACTTCAAAATGAGCAGTCAAAGGAGTAAACTTCATGATCATTTCTTGCTCATGTTAAGACAACATTGGCCCTAGCGGAAAATTACCGGATATTACCAGGAAGGCCAACAGTGTCACCAGCAGATTTTCAGATAAATAATTTTCAGCATAACATTGAGGAGAGTTTTACGTTTTAAATTGAGTAACTAATGTCCCACTAGATTGACCAACAGTATTCTGCTTTACACCGAAAATAAAAATAAAGCCAGTAAGGAAATTTATTGAGGCTTCTCCTCATCATTATTCTCTCATTCTTCTATGTTGTTTTCTTCAACATCTGAATATCATCTTAGTCTTACATGTCCGCAATATAAAATCATATAAAGAAATTATTTCCACGGGACTGATAGGGATTTCTAGTATACTGCTGAATGATGGATGCCACTAAGCAAACTGAAAAAAAAAATTAAGAGAAATGCTAAACTATATGAGTAAAAGGTACCGGAGGTATTCCAGCTTGAATGGAGAGCTCAGCTGCTGCTAATGCTGTCAATGGTGTCAGTTCAGAGGGCTTAATAACAACTGTACAACCACATGCAAGAGCTGGGCCAACCTGCCAAGGATACAGATTAAATTGTGACCTTCAACACAGGCATGTAACCAGCAGATAGCAGCAAGGTGCCTTAGTGATTAAAAAGACATACCTTTCGAGTGATCATGGCCAAAGGAAAATTCCAGGGTGTAATTGCTCCAACAACACCTACGGGCTGCAAGAATCACAAGAGAGAAAGAGGGACAGAGAGAGGTAGATGAGTAAGTAGGAAATACTAATTCCTTATAAACTGCAACTCTGCAAGACTAGAGTCTAAAAGCTAACAACCTGTATATGGAGCAAATTTCTGAAAAAAACCTTTTTCTTTCTTTTTTAATGTATGAGCTTTACCATTAAGAAATTAGTGATATAATATTTCAATGGGTATGTAACGAAACTGCATTGAATATCAGTGCCTAAAATTCAGCTGCCCGACAAGAATAATAATTATCAGATGTAAGAGATGGTGGGAATTTAGATAGACCCAAAGAATGAACAAAGAACTGAGATATGAAAACCAACAACATGAATATTGAGAAACAGACTGCTCTAGTATTTTACCACTACACTATTCTTGATCGCAAGACAAACATATCCACCGTAGTCAACTGAAAAGAATGCAGTCTAAAGATTGGAGATCCAAAAACCTAATTATTGATGGACTTTAACTACTAGACAGGTCCAATAGGATACCAAGAAAAACAGATATAGTTTTAGTCGATTCTAAGACTATATGCGGATTTACATAAGCATTAACATGACTTTTAATACATATGCACAAACGTGGATTTCACGTTACATCATCGCACGCGCACATGAGTGCATGTGTTTGTATATTAGAGAAGCGAAGATAACATATAGTGCTTACCTGTTTTAGAACAAATAATCTACGATCACTTAGAGTGGCTGGTATTATATCCCCATATATACGTTTTGCTTCCTCAGCATAGAACTCAATGAAATTGGCCCCATAGGTTACCTGTAAAAAGAACCAAAGAGCTACATAAGTTTAAATTTAAGTCATGATGAAACTAATCCTTTCTAGCACTACTTAAAGCAATGAATAGATTTGGATACCTCTCCAATAGCTTCCTTTAAAGGTTTTCCTTGCTCCAATGTTATGAGTTTCCCAAGATCTTCTTTGTGAGCAATCAGCAAATCATACCTTCAAATGTGTGAAACACACGCGCCATGCGTAAAAGACAGTCAAATTAGATTTAAACGCAACACTCAAAAAGTGTATTTTCATATTACATAATGGTGTATGGGGCACATTAACTTGGTAATCATGAAATTGGCAACAAATATATCTTAGTTATTATCTAAGTTGGTAATCAGAAAATACCGGCCACTCTAACCTTGGTAATCAGGAAATATTGTAAGCACTTAACAGAAGCATTACATAATGTCGAAAGGACAAGTAGCTTCAACTACAAAGGTTGAGCATTTGCTAAAATCAGGCATATTAAAAAGCCCAGACTCTCAGGAATACACTGGATTTCCTTAGTAGTAAAATTACTGTAGCTTCTATATTTTATTACTGATTAATGTCTAAGGAGAGTATGGTTAGTTTGTTGAATTAGAATTTAAAAGGGCAAACATCAATATTAGTAGTGACGACTATTTGGAAAATGGATGTATACTGAAAAGTGAATAGTTCACACAATAAACTTGAAACTTAGACACTAGGTAATTCTTCTCTTAATTGACTGTGATATAAATGACAATCGAGCCTAGTTATAGACCGGACACAACTGACCCTCACAGCCTAGAAATCTCCAGACTAAGTTCTCTCTGGAACTAATTTTCAGCAAACACTACATCTGCTAGATAACTCTAGCAATTTCAAGTACTCCCGAGTAAATAAAAAGCGAATTTTTTTTATACTATGTTGTTTGGTACAATGTGTACGGCGTGGAGTATAGAATATGTAGCTGCAGCGAGGCGGAGCCTCCCTAAGATATGGTTCACGAGCCTTGTCGGAATTAATGTGCTAACTAAGGAAGTGTTGAACGATAAATATGTTCGATCACGGTGCTGAGTGGGCCTATCGGTAATATACATGAAACTTAGAAGAACTCCACACCAAATATTGGCTAGATACCCCCCCATAGTATCTTTCTTTCTGTACAGCTTCCTTTTATTGGTAACTATATCTTGCATTGAGAAGTGAACCTTAGGTGTCTACTTACTAATATTCCAAATATAGTTAGACAAACACAGTTTATTAGCAGAGAAACACAGAAAGACTTCTTTAAGATCATAGATTTGCGTTACCATTTGCGCAGGCATTTGCTCCGTTCATTTGCAGTAAGCTTGCTCCAAGCTGTAAGAGAAAATATATGATATGGTTATGCAAGATATATATATTCAATATGATGGTTTTTCTTTATTGTCTGTAACTATGGTTTCTTTAGCTAAGTGCCAAAATCTCTTTCCATCGGGACCTCAGAAAGTTCTTTTCCAATAATTATTTGTTCAATCTTTAGCTGCTATAGACATTTTTATGCAAGTGATAACAGAACCAAAAACGATTTCATGAATACCACAAATACGAGCATAGCTTAGCATTTATCTAATTGATTCCCATGACAGGTTATTTAGGCTAAAATTACTAAGGGAGGTCCATATGGTATCTTGAGCAAATTTACTATCTGAAACTGACACACTTATACCACCAGATTTAGCAAGACTGTGTCATTGGCAGGTTCAGTTTCCTTACTTTCACATTGAAGGGGTGAATGGACCAACACATGAAAGTGGGTCTCATACGTGCAACAACACGGTACAAAAGAAAAACCCCTGGTCCTTTAGCTCCTATGATGAAAAGTATTTAGCAATTCCTAAAACAATGTAAAAGAAATTTTCGACGGGATTCTCTTCAGACCAGCAACAAGAAATCATATCACCAACACTATGACAAGTTAGGTTGCAGGATATAAAGCTACATACTTTTAAAAGCTTCAGAGGCTGATGATATTGCATCGGTTGTCTCCTTCCTACCCATGCATGGGACATTTGTTATCACCTCACCTGTAGCGGGGTTGTTTACCTGTCATCACAGGAAACCTCTTCAAATTCTAAGCAACATCAGCATTCAACTATTTAAGAAACTATAGAGAATGTTAAACTGTCCAGAGGAGGTTCTTTCTTCCTATGGGAAATGATGAAGGTCATGTAGAGATCATACAATGTCAACTATGTCATTGACAGATCGAGCGAATCATTGTCCTAAACAATAGGGACCATTACTTGTGTACACATAATCCAATCAGTATAAAGGTTCAAACAGCATTACCTTCTAGCTAAAATAGCTATTGTATGATACTCGGTAGTTGGTGCTAAGTCATTGTAAGTACATCTTTTCATACAAAAATTTATTCCTCTGAATGGAAAAATCAAAAAACTACATATAGAAAAGAAAGTATAACTTCTAATCTTTGCGGTACGTTAAGTTTAAAGGGTTTAAAAGGCATAATAAGTATCATACTGGAAAGGCAAACCAAAAAACATAGGATAGGACTAGTAGTCTCTACAATTATATAATGTTAGAACTTAAAATTACCAAAGGTAGCAAGTAAAAGGTAAATCTTAAACCTGGATGGTCTTTCCATCATATGCTTGAACCCATTTCCCTCCTATAAGTCCTTGGCTTCTTAAGAGACCAGAATCGCTCAGTGTAGAGATAGCGCTTTGAGTGTCCATGCTCATCTGGCCATTAAAATCATATCCACGGAGAGAGTTAACATTGTGAAATATTTATTATAATTAAAGGTCATCAGAAACTCTCAATTTTAATAAGAATTCGAAACAAATAACCAACATTCTTTTTTAGGTAAAAGAAAATCTACTCTGGTTGAAAACACTAATAAAATAGAGATACTTTCACAAAATCAAAACTTGATTTCTCTTGATCAACATTCACTTAAAAACAAAAAGATTCAGTAAATATGAATTGACAATTGACTAAAAATGATCCGAAAAACCCTAATAATAATAAGACAGATATGAGATTGGGAAAATTACAAGATAATAAATACCTTGGTCCTACTACTAATAGGTTTGTGTGTGTTAGCGAGAGAGAAAGTAATGAGATATGGAGTTACTATAAATCAAACCTGGCGGAGAAACTGATGAGATGGGGAAGATGAACAAAGTGATGATGATCGAATTAACAGATGTTTGCTGGTTCTGATACTGAAACCAATACGTGCCATTGCCATTCTAACAACTTGTTAATTCAACTCTGAACACTCAAGTTGGTCAGTTCAGTCCAAGTTAAAAAGTAAAACTCATAAATACTACAAACTCGCCTTGTTTAAAGAGGTTCTGGCGTTTACCGCAAGTGCTGCTTGATGATGACACGTTAACGTACAGTTTTGATCGGGTTTGTTTCGGCCCAATTTACTCCTGCGTTCAGGAGTTTCGAACCCGGCTACTTTGAGAGTACTCAATTATTTGACACCTGGTTCAAATAAAATCATTTTAAAAACAATCGATCCATATATTTTTTTTATTAATGGCTACTAGTATATTTCTGATGAATTAGGGTTAATTAAGTGTTAGCTGTAAAATTAACTGATATTATTGAAACTTTAAAAAAAAAAATCTGAAAAAATTTGATTTTTTTTAAGAACATCAAACTAGAATCGGTGGATACGGTAGTACACATATACCGATTTTGGATTGGTGTTTTTCATCCATGAAGAATATTAAAAATCATAGGATATTGGTTGATATATAAACTGATTATGCTACGCTTTTATAAAGAAAATTTTTATTCATAGTTTTAGGAAATTAGTGCACCTATTACGCTTATTCTTGAATCTCGCACAGTAATAGATCGTCAATGAATCTTTAAGCATGTTTGTTCAACACGTTATATTCCTTCATTTGCATTAACCATAGTTCACCAATCTGTATTTTCCATAGGCTACAAAATCGTTCGAACTGAAATTGAATAAATTACACGTTAGTATGAAAACATTAAATGATGAGATAGGGGTAAACATGTCGAATTACCCACTTTCTTTCTACGAGAAGCTTGGGATTATGGTTAGTAACCATTCTTCTAATCTTACGGTACTCTCGCATATTTATTTTGATATTGTCGAATCTAAACGCTAAGTCTTTCCATTCGTGATGTTTAGTATTTCCGGTGTGCTTATAAATTAATTCTTTAACTCTCTTCTATAACATATAATAAATTTCATTCGCACATTAATGGAAGACGGGAATGAATGATTTAACGATCTCGATATTTTCTTCTGGTTCTATTCATTTTTCCGGCTCTATTTGAATAATGGATGAAGTGGGAGTTAATACAAGGTGCAAGTTTGGGGAAAATTGGGTCTTGGAAATATGTCAAACTTATATGAAAGAAGACCCAACGACTAGTTTTTTTGAAAAATTCAAAACTACGGTGAAATAATTGGTCACAATCGACGGTCGAGAATGTGACAAAGCGGATACCCAGAAAGAACTATCTAAATCAATAGTTAAGTTCCATATCAACTGATTGTGCTAAACAAAATGCTAAAAAAATTGGCTTGCTATAAATGGTTTATAAGAATGTCCATATTAACAGATTGTACCCTAAAAAACAACCAGAAATAATTAGTTTTTCCTTTAGCAATAATCGGTCGATATGCATGTCCACATCGACCGATTTCAGGATAAAAACCACCACAAATAATTGGCATTTCCTTTAACTACATTTGGTCGATATGGTTTTCCAAAACGACTGACTGTAACATAAAAAAACCAACAAAAAATTGGCGTTTTATCAGGCTCAAAGAATCGATCGATATGAATTTATATATTAACCAGTTTTGTAAACCTGACAAACTTTCGACTTGTTTTCCCTAGAATCGGTTGATAAGTATGGCCATATAACGATCGTAAGTGTTATTTCTGCCAAAAACTACATTCGGTTGATATTCAATTACCTATCGACCGATTGTAGCTTAAAAAATGTCTGAATACCTGTATATTTTTCCTGAATTGTAGTTATTTTGTCGCTCTTATCCAAACACAACAGTTTAAAAACCAACCAAATTCATTCATTTATAAACTAACAAACCTAACATGTTTTAGTTCCAAAGTAAAAAAGTTAAAGGCATAAGTTTGACTCCATAGTTATCCATAGTTAAAGACATAAATTTGGAAAACAAGAATCCACTCATTCATCTTCGTCAACATCAACACACGACTACCACGAGCACCTCAGCCTCGTTTAGAAGGTCTTTCTGGAGCGCTATCATTATCACCATTATCATGTTGGTCATCTTTGTTGTGGCCGCTGCTTGAAGCCACCAAACATCCAGCCATACATTTACAGTAGCCAATTCTAGACCATATGAAACGACAACAACTTGTGTGTAACTGTTGATGGTGGGTTTATGTCAAAGAAGATAATGTAAATTTATTTTTGTCCCATATCATAAATATAAAATTGTTAATTTGTCTCGGTCCCGTAACAAAAATATATAATTTGCACATATATTTTGGTTTCACAAAGAAATTAAGAACATATGCTTTATTGATGATTATAGGTCCTCTAAATTGATCCATATATCCTTTCTTTGTGCATATATCTATGTACTAAATCTTCATCCAACTGAATTCTCAGTATTTTGTATATATATGTATAAATTAATATGTATATTTATTATATACTCAGTATCTAGATATCTTTGCTAAATGATTTAGTGCATGTTTTTGTATTGAATCTCTATCACTAATAAGATTCTCAAAATATTGTTGGTGCTTGTTGCAATAATCCTCAGATATTCTCTGATTATACGGAATAAATATCAGGTTCTCAAATGGATTTCCCACTCGTATAGAGCAATTTGAACCTGTCTCGAGTAATTCCATAACTGAATTTCATGAACTTGCTATTATTAGTAGTGAAACTTTCATTAAGCAGTATTGGTCTATTACTGTTTTTTACAGTATCTACATAAACTTTTAGTTCTTTAAGTTTATTCACTAATTATGTATTTGTCTGCTTGAATTAACTACGGAGCTAATTCAAGACTATCCCAGCTGAATTATATGAATTATCTCTAGTTCATGAGCTAATATATTAATATGTTTGTCCCATAGACTAAACACGAAGTATGTTAAGACTCACAAGAATAACTCACACTAAGATCCAATTTGGTCATCCTAACCACCTAAAGAACTCGATGCAGGTAAGCTTCAAACATTCAAAGATGGCGCATATAAAGCCAGCATAACCTTTGTCGGCACTAGCCTAATGTTAGAACCAAATACTCTTGTGGCGATAGACTAATGCCAGCGCTAGCTTTCTATACGGTGCCATCCTAGTGCTAGCGCCAACCCTATTCACGGCGCTGGACTTCTACGCGGTGTTAGCCTAGTGCTAGCGACAACTATACTACAGCGTCGGCGTAATGCCAACTAAACTAGTTAATCGTGTTTTTTCCAAAATTGAACATAATACTTGTCACTATCGAATTAACTATCATATAACTCGATGTGTTTCAGGATGAGTTTGTAAGAATACAAAGCTCCACTATCTACAATGTTATGATCAAGGTTTTTTTAGAAACACAAGATATTCCAAATTCGAAAATCAAAAGATATTTAATCAACGACATTCTGAATTTATCATATATCTTGATATTATATAATTATATTAACATGTATGACTCATCTGTAATAAATATAAATGTATTATTTCCAAGATATATAATCAATAATATTTTGCAACATTACTATTGAGATATCCTACTAGTATGACAACCAATATTAGCTAGTTGCAAATTCATGTAGTTTGCTAAATTAGTCAACTAGTTATGTGTAATCTTTTAGGAAAGGAACACACAGTTAATATCGGTTCCAATAGTGGTATTGAAAATCAATCTCATGTATTAATCATTATCTTTCCTTGAGCATCAAAGGAATAAATATAAACAATAATATATTAGAGTTAAATACGTGTTCAATATTTTCTGACATATGAACTTTCGTATTCCAACTTGTGTCACTATTTATTAAACAATAAAATCATCAAAAAAAGTAAGAATCGACTCAGGTTCAGTTTTGAGATTGGCCCTGAATTGGGAGCGGTTCTGAAATCCTTATTTTGAATATGAAACTTAATTCGAGTTCAAACTAGATTTAATACATGTTTAATAGATTGCTTTCTAACATGTTTTCAAAGCACGAATTCAAGTTAAAAGTTCAACACTAATTAAACAAGTATTGTACTAGTATGATATCGAAGTCACGAAAGTATAGAAATCTATATTTCTTAACTTAATATGATAAGTTGTAGAAACAACTAATGTATATCGATCCTTGTTCTTGATATTTTGATCATAGATAATGATCAAGTCATCTAAGCAATAAATACATGTAAAAAAACTCACATGTTATGTTTTTAATGAATACGAATGTAAGAACTTGATATAAATGGAACAAGTCAAGTCAATAATTGCTAACCTCAATCTGAAAGATGATGTCTTTGTTTTCTCTTCGATACGTCTTCAGGTCATCAATGAGCAACTAAAGAAACATTTCAATGTCCTAAGTCTATGACTTTAGTAAAAAATTCAAGCGGTGAGTTTGTGGTGAGTTTTGGAACTAATCTTGACAACCAAATTTGACATACCAACACTTGGTGGGTTCAACCGAGCAGTGCTCTAATAATCTTCCCCTTTGTTAATTTTAGTGAAAAAACTCTTTACATATGGAAAATACATGAAGTAATAATTATAAAAATAAAATAAAATAACAATCTCTTAATTCTTCTTCCATACGCTTGATCCAAGTTTCAACAACTTGTCTATCCTGCAGATATTCAAAATAAATGATGCCGTTAAAGCTTCCAATAACAGTTGTATTATTCCCCTAAAAGGTAAGCTTGGATGATTTTAAATCCGAACATAACTGTTATTCCAGTAGTACAATATCTAACCAATGATAATACTGGTCACAACATGATATGTTTCTCCCTCTAAGTCAATGTTTTATCTCTTTTCCGTTAGACATGATTAATTAGCACATATAGTTTTTTCACCCTTCGACAGTGCTATTAGCCACTTACATGTAATTGTAGACAAACTATATCCAAGTGATCGAAACCACTCCATATATTTCTCCCTTTCTTTTAACGAAAAATATCAAATGTCCGAAAATACATTAGTGCATTTTGAAAGGACTTTTCAAATTCAAAAGAACTCGATTCAACCTGTAAGAGATTAAGAAAAACTAGAGATATAACATAGCATCAATCCAATGAGCCTACTTATATCATAATTAACTTAACTTATCATCATCGTGAAAGCAATTATCATGTATAATTTTTGAGTTATTTAGACTTTAGTATCCAACTTTGTGACCAAAGTTGCGTTTAGGTCCTAGAAAGTTCAATATTAGAATTTTGTACCGAGGATGGTAGTTGATCATCTTCTCTGTTACAAATTTATTTTTAATTAAAATTAAATTATATTTAGTTAATGATATCGGTTACTATTAGAACGTGCGAGAGCTTAAAGCACATCTAACGTGTGAGAATTGATAGAATTTAACTGTTGGATTATTTCTCTCTTGGGAATTTCCACAAACGAACCATATTCACAGTCCCTTTTACTTCCACATAATATCTCGTTGTTGATATAGAATTCCCCTAGGAATGCAAACATTAATTTAAACTCAACCAAACAATTTATAAATGTGGGAAGAAAACAATCCATGTTTTGAACTAATATACCCAAAATTGTACAACAACTCTCCAACAATATAAAAACTGATAACCTAAATCAAATCACATTAATGATAAAATTAGGATTTTGTATACCTTGAAACGAACATGAAAATTGACTTCATAATCATTACAAACAATGGAACGATGATCAGGATGTTGAGGTTGAACACGAGCAAGAGTAACGGTTCTTGTAGGAGCAGTAACATGAGCAGAACCAATAATAGGATTAGGATATGGAGAAAAATAAAATGAAAATGAGAATGATCATTAATATTTATACTTCTTAATCTTCCTCCTCCTAAATCAAATGACCGTGATGATGACTTTGCTTTCTCCTATCCCCCTTCACTCATTTACTCAATCGATCAATTATGTCAACCATGTAAACTCCTAGTTTATGATTTTCGTCTCTAATTTCCTTAATCTAGAACATGATTTCCATTCTTGTCTCTAATATATCCCCACCAGAGAGAAGAGCAATACAACCCATTTTTTTAATTTGCAAATAAGAGAAGAAGATGCGGAGAATCACCCTTTGGTTCAGTATTTGCTACATGAGATTAAAGGGTCTGCTTGACTGGGTTTTAGATAGGAATTTGTGTTTTTCTGAGAAGAGTGGTGGGCTTGGTTTTAGGAATTGAGGATGAAAATTTTTTTATATACGAAATTGAGGATGAAAATTGTATATCTTCTAGTTGATAAACTTCCTCCATTCAGTCCTTGTGACAGTAACAACACGATGTTTTCTACCTCTTTCAGTGACTGTTTTGTTCGAAAGAGTAAACAATCTTTACCCAAACACGGTTAATAATTAGTAAGGTGGAAAAGTTAGTAAATAAAATAAGATATAATATTCATTTGGTCATTTTTGTATTCAACACCATTTTATGACTGTCAAAGCAGTCAACACTAGTCCTGGGTACCAAACTCTAATATTGAACTTTCGAGGATTCAAAGGAAACTTTGGTCACAAAGTTGGGTACTAAAGTCTAAATAACCCATAATTTTTCCCTATGATTTGCTAATCCAATTAAGAACATTATTAACTTAGTTATTTATCAGAAAACAATTATCAGAAATAATTCTTCCCTTCAAATTCCAAACACAAGTATATATCATTAAGCGTAAGTTCAAATAAGAACTCTCCCTATGTGTGTGTTGTTCTCTAATATAATGAGGATAACAACAAAACAACCTTTACCAGAAGAAGGTTAAGAACATAAAGAGATACAAATCTCTTATCTTCTCAAGAGCTACATTTCATGACTATTGATCTTGATATATTAATCACATGGATTTAGTTTAAAATCCTTATGATCTGATCTTGATATGAATATTTTGTATACATATGGTCTCATATGTGAGTCACTCGATTGCAAGGTGATCATCTTCTCATGACTATTTTTGAACCTAAGTTGACTATTTTGTTGAAGTAAACCCATATGCGTAAACAAGAAAAAGTAGAAAAAATATAATAGTAAACCTTAGGGAACTCCATGTTTTCTTTCTAATCTGGATCTGTAAGCATCTTCTTGACAAAAAAAAAAAATCTCCGAAGATATAAATTAACTTGTATTTTCAATATGTGTAGCATTTAGTAATACCAAGATGTGATCAACATCCCCATAATGGATGTCTAGAGCTCTAAGAATAATACAAGAAATTAATTGGCTTTCTGATTTTCTCTAAAAACAATTTAAATAAATTAATGTTACATGGAAAGCCTAAATAACTCAGGGTAAGCTGACTTCTGGTGAAGCATTAATATCCTTTCTAATCATATTAATATCAAATAGTCTGCATTTTATACTTTTTCCGAACATAAACCACAGAAAGGCGCTGAAACATTAACAATGCTTCTAATCATATTGTCTTTTGTACTCCCTCCCTCTCAAAATACCTTGCCAGACTATAAAGCAATTTTTCTATTGGAATTTTTTTGGACCAGATTATCTTCCCTAGACACTTAGATTCTTTCCACGAGAATGTTGTCCAGTAGCTAGTAGCCATAAATAATATTCTTTGATTGAAAATTGCTTGTGTGAGCTATAACTCCAACGTACGTGGTCCATATTATCCGAAAGAGTTGGATGTGAAGGATTCTTTGCAGCAACAAAGTTAACTCTTCCACTTCCTAGTCATTCAAATATCTTTATAGCATTAAGAGCCAATTAGATGCATTTTCCCTTGTAACATGCTAGAAAATCATACCTTGATTTTTCACTGCAATTTTGAACAAACTCGAAAATTTGAATCTAAAAATACTATTAGCATACCAATCATCTTGCCAAAAACTTGCCGCATTTCCATTCCCCTCCTGAATTTTGAAATTCTTGTATACTATAAAATCGTACTTTATTATTACAATCCAAAACGAGTGTCCAAATGTAGCCGTAATAGTTTATGATAATATATCAAGATAAGCTTGAGGTTTTTATTTATCATAAATTACTTTATACCAAGACTTCCCGGCGATGCTATTGATATAAAATTCTGTACATCCCTCCTTTGTTGAGGTCTCTGCTGAAAGAAATGATATGATTCTGTTTTCTATTGTGAGTTGTTGCATTTGTTGAACGTCCTTTCTTTCAGAACCTCTAGAACTTTAACTTCGCTCGTTCAGCATTGAATCTCCAAAGCCATTTACTCATAAGTGCTATATTTATCATTTCCAAAATTTTGTCATTCAGGGCCGCTTGATCGAAAGGTTTAATAACTTGGAGTTTTGCGTTCTCTTGCTAGCCGTTATAATGAATTTTTACAAAATTTACATTCACTTAAGATCCAAATGTGGAACCTTAGCATCAAAGAATTATACACTGATAAGACAAGTGTTGAATACGTAAAGAAGCTAACATTCGACAATAGGAAAACATACCTAAGGTTGAGTTTGCTATTGCTTTTTTTTTTTTTGGAAAAACACTTTCAAAACGTATTTATATTAATATTTCTTGATATTGGTGTTTGGTAAAAAATTTATAAAGTGTTCTTTATACAAAGCACTTTCAAAATTCCCTATCTTTTAAAAGCTGGGAATATGAGTTTTTAAAAGTTTTAAAAGCAGAAATTGTGGCCCCATCCTATTTTTCATACATGATTTTTCTTTTCTATCCCTAATTTTTTATATAAATGATAAAAATTACCATTAAATCTTTTACAATCAATTTTTATATACCCTATATCATATATTCTTTAGATTATTATTTTCAGTTTCAAAATATATTCTATATACCATTTAAAGTAAAAAATTATTTTTATATTCATAAAATGATTTACATATTTTTAATATTCCTTCTATACTTTTTTGTATATATATACAACATGGAGTCGTTGTTAATGATTATTATTTTCTCTTAAAATTATGTCAATAATAAAAATATTGTTATTCAAAATAATATTTTTTATAATAATTATTATTATTATTAATAAATATAATATATATATATATATATATATATATATATATATATTAAAAACCAAATATATGTGTAATATATAAATATTTTATTATTTTTAAACCTCTATATTAATATAAAACTATTTTAAAATATATGTTTGTTTTTGTGAATTGTTACAACAACAATTGATGATGCTGATATCTTACCAAACCCAATTTGACCATTTTTTTAACTAGTTTTTGCTTTTAGTTTATAGTTTACCAAACGCTCAACTGTTTTTTGTACACAACACAACACATCAACGCACAATAGAAAAACGCTTTTATAAATCTTACAACAATACCAAACTTAGCCTAAGCTCATGCCGTAACAGCACATGGTTATATCCTAGTTAATGGTCAGTCGATATCATTAATACGGTTACCGTATATTAGTATCACCGGCACCCAATGTGATACCGTCATACCGTACATCAATATCACTAAGAGAAAAAAAAGGTTTAGTCCAAATACGCCCTAAAATAGACAGTTTTGTCCTGACCATTCAACTAGGTACAATTTAGTCCTTTATTTGTTTGAAATATGGAAAGTACACAAATAACCTTCCTGGTTTACAATTTAGTCCAAATATTTACAGTTTAATCCAAAGTGACTCATGATGATGTCAGCAATTTTAAATAATATAAAATAAAAATAATATATCTTTCAAACCGCTCATCAAAAATTTACAAACTTTATATATTCGGAAAACTCTTTCCGAGATCTACAAAAAGAGTATTCATATGACTTATAATTTTCATTTTTTAAATTTTTAAATTTTCTCTTTATGATTATCTCATGTGTACAAAAATGTACATATGCACAAAATTTTCATAAAATTATGCAGTCATTTTTCACATGTGCACCACTTTATACACCTGAAAAACATGCATGAAACTAATTATTCATAACCACACATTCAGACCTACTTTTTCATGAGAATTACACTGGTTCACCAATATGTACACCCCTGCAAAACATGCATAAAAACCGACTATTCATTACCACACCCAAACCTACTTTTTCATAGGAATTACATTGCTGCACCAATATGTACACCCTTGTAAAACATGCATTAAATCGATCATTCATATACCCACATGAAGACCTGTTTTTCATGTAAAATACACTGGTGCACCAATATGTACACCCATATAAAACATGGAACAAATCAACCATTTTCACCTTCATACAAATCTATTTCATGAGAATTACACTGGTGTACCTGTATGTACACACCTACCCATATTGTATAAAAATAACATGGAAACTCAGATGAATTTGAACCATCAACCTCCGTAAACCTTGTGATAGGCTTGTGCACTCTACCATTTTGAGCTTATGAGTCCATACATTTAAGATTGAGTTTATTATAGTCATCGGAAAATAAATGTAAGATTCGAATCAGGTAGAATATCCAATCTAAATCATTTTAGAAATGATTAGATGTAATCCAATCTAAATCATTTTAGAAATGATTAGATGTAATCCAATCTAAATCATACTCATTACCGAGAAAGCAGTCCATATATCCTTGAGATAGTACAAAGGTGTACAACTATGTACACACCTACAAAAATCTAACAATCAAACATCCATGCTCAACAGAACATGCCATATATCCACGAGATATCACAGAGGTGTATAACTATGTACACACCTACAACAATCTAACAAATCGAACATCCATTCCCACAAAACAGTCCATACATCCGTGAAATAGCATACCGGTGTACAACTATGTACACACTTATAACAAATCTAACAAAAAGAACATGCATGCCCACAAAGCAGTCCATATATCCATGAGATATCACATATGAGTGCAAATATGTACACTCCTACATAAATCTAAGATAAAGAGCATGCATTCCCACAAATCAGTCCATATATCCTTGAGATATCACAAAGGTGTACAAATCTGTACACTCCTGCAACGAATCTAAGAAAAACAATATTCATACCCGCATAATATGCCAATAAATCCCTGAAACAGCATAACAGTGTATAAATCTGTAATCTCGTACAACAAATCTAAAAAAAAATCAAAATTCATACCCACAAAACAAGCCAAATATCCCTGAGGTAGCTTAAAATCAAAATTAAAATTAAAAATAAATCAAAGTTCTATGAAAATCAAAAACCTAAAACAACAAAATAAAAAACGCATAGAGTAGTGATCAAACAAAAAAAAATCAAAGATCAAATATATATTTTCATCGATCAAAATAGCATGCATCCAAAAATGATCAAAAATCAAATAGATAACAAAAACAAAGAAAAAATAAAACAATAATCAAAAGTTAAAATACTAACCAGTAAATCTTCTCCAACAAATCTTCAATAAAGAAATTCTCTAACAAAAAAATTTCGATGAAGAAATTTTCTAAAAAAAAAAAATCGTCATCTCCGTTGCTTTTGACAGAACGAAATCTCAGATCCAAAATAATAAGATTTTGGATCTTATATATGAAACCAGGTTGAAAGGAAATTTCAGATAATATAAAAATAGGAAAAAATATGGAATCGGTGATAATTTGGATTAACTCGTCCAAATTTTAGACTAAACTGTTTACCCGAAATTTTTTTAGACTAACAAGTACTAGACTTGGGATGATATGACTAAACTGTCCAAAGCTTATTAACTTTGGGACTAAACGATTATTTCTACTATCACTAGTACCCGATGCGTCGAACCAAGACGGGAACAATGATATGGTACATAGGGTATTTCAGTATCACTAATACCTGATACGTCGAACCAAGACATGAACAATGATATGGTACATATGGTATTTCAGTAAATACTATTTGTATGAGTTGCATATTATCGATTAACACAACAGTTCGTGGGTTAAAACCCCACTACCCTATACCTCTTACTACTAAAATCCCAGTCAAAACAAAATGAAACAAAAACCCATTTGAATAAATCTGTCTAAATTACCTTTACATTAATTCAACCTAACAAAAATAAAAATCAACCCCACTCTTAAACTACCTTTTACATTAATTCAACCCAATTAAAATAAAAATCAACCCCACTCTTAATCTTTATTCTCTCTCACCACCAACACTACCAGCACCAACTCATCACCACCAACCAACAACAACCACCATCATCCAGCAACACCACCACTACCAGCCACCAACTAACAGCAGCACCAACCACCATCACCAACGAGCACCACCAACGAGCACCGCCATCACCCACCACCACCACCAACGAGCACCACTAACAACCACCAGGTTCACTACCAAAGAGCACCACCAACCACCACCAGCAGAAACGAAAACCAGAACCAACACCCACCACCACCACCAACAAACATTACCACAGCCAACACCAACAACCAACACCACTTTCACCACCAACACCAACATCAACGAGCACCACTAACAACCACCATATCCACCACCAACCATCACCAGCAACAACGAAAACCAGAACCAACACCAACCAGCACCACCAACAACCAACACCACTTCCACCACCACCACCAACACCAACACCAGCACTATCCCACTACCATCAACCGGAAAACATCAACACCGACCAAAACTATCATCAACACCACCACCACAAACCAGCAACACTACCATAAAAAACTTACCATATTACTAAAACATAGGTTTCAACGATAAAAATTAGGCAGAAAAATGATGAAACCAAATTTGGTTTCAACATAAAATTTGTATTTCACCAACACAACTTCAACGAAGAAACCAAATGCATCAAATTGAATAAATTATGAAAAATTTAGTTGAAACCAAATTTGGTTTCAACATAAACGTATTGTTTCACCATTAAACTTTGGTTTCACGGTAAAAAGTAGGCACAAGTCAGATGAAACCAAATTTGGTTTCTATAAAACTTACTGTTTTCACCAACACAAAAATTGGTTTCAGCGTTGTTTAGTTTTTCTAAAATTTGATGAGACCAAAAAAGGTTCCATCATTTATTTTATTCCAGATGAAAAAAAATGATGAAACTAAAAAAAAATTCATCATTTTTCAGACATTCCACCAACACAAACACTGGTTTCAACGTTGTTTTAGTTTTTGTAAAATTTGATGAAACCAAATTTGGTTTCATCATTTTTCTGACGTTTCACCACCAAAAAATCCTAATTTCGACAATGATGATGTATCATTATTTTTTATGATGATTTTCGACGATGATGATCTGGAGATGTTAGTGATGTTTGTAGAGGATAGAAGGAGGAGGAAGAGGTGTTGTTGGTGGTGCGTCTGGACATGTAGTGGTGGGGGAGAAAAAATAACGAGGAGGAAGCGACGGGAGAGGATGAGGTGTTGTTGGTGGCTGATCTGGACATAGAAAGAGAAGGAGGTACTGGTGGTGTTGGTGGAGAAGACGGAGGTGTTGTTAGTGGCGGATATGGGTTAAAAAAACTATTATTGGTGAACAAAAAAGTAAAATAAAAAGAGAGAAGAAGAGAAGAAGACGGAGGTGTTGGTGAAGGAGACAGAGGTGTTGTTGCTCCGGATCTATCTTTTCTCACTGGTTTGGTGGCAGCGGAGCTACTGTTGCTGCTGGTGATGGTGGTGGGGAGGAGGAGGCAGAAGAAGAAGAAGAAATGAGAAAAGAAGAGAAGAAGAAAAATAACCCGATAAAAATAAAAAGAGGGCAAAGATGATATTTTAATAAATGATAAAAACTAAATTTAAACATTATAAAATGGAGTTCTTATTTTATTTTTTTATATACTAAATATGATCATCTTAGTTTTTTATTCACGTATTATCTTAACACAAAAACACTGCGGTATTTACATACTGTAAGGTAAATTATATACCAAACCCTAATATCCAATTATTTTGGATTGATTTTATTCATATGTAATATGTACTATTGTCGAGTAGAAGTAACAACATTTTATGAGACATTGCAGGTGTAAACATGGTGGACATCAGTAGCAGTGAAGGCGGTGGTGGTGGTGGTAAGAGATTTGGATGTTTATTTGGAAAAGATGATTTCTTTCCAGAGGAATCCTTTCAAAGCTGGAGTAATTATATGAAAGCGTTAGGAGAAACAAAAACGCGATTAAGAAATAGATTAACAACAAGATCAAGTGAAAAAGAAGTGAATGCAATGACAGAAAGAAGTCATAATCAGATCAAAAAGACTTTAACTTGGTTTGATCTGATTTGATTTGGATTTGGTCCTGTTTTTGGTGCTGGTATTTATGTATTAACTGGTTTAGAAGCAAACAGAGATGCTGGACCAGCCGTTGTCATATCTTTCTTGATCTCGGGGTTTTCTGCTATGCTTTGTGTTTTTTGTTACACGGAGTTTGCTTGTGAAATCCCTGTTGCAGGTATGTTACTCATTAATTTATAAGCCCCATATCTTGACCGAGCCTATCTAGTGAACCCAGTTTTCAAATGATGCAGCGTACAATTACGGCTTATAAGTACGAATTTTCCAACCTATATATCTATATGTGTGTGTTCATTAGTATCTTGTTTTAAGGAGATCGGGTATTCTGTTATGTTGTTGTATATGTTGTTGTTTTTTGTTGTTTTTTTTTGGGACCAATATGTTTTTGTTTGTTTCTTTTTTCTTGTTTTTTTTGTTGTGAAATAGAGAATATATTGAAGACTAGCTAAAAAGTGCTACTAGCTAGAGTTCCTTACAACAAGAGTAGAGTTATCTAACACAAAAGGAAATATGTTGTTATATGAAACTTTTGCGTTTTGATTTGGTGCACGGTTATTTACAGGAGGATCATTTGCCTTTATAAGGGTAGAGCTCGGTGACTTCTTAGCTTTCATCGCTGCCGGTAAAATACTAGTATATTGTCGGGGGAGCAAGTGTTGCCCTACTTGGACATCATATTGTGCCACCCTTCTCAACTACAAACCAGACGATTTTCGAATACATGTGCGGGCTCTACCTGAAAATTATGATCATCTTGACCCTCTTGCAGTCGTGATTCCAATCCTTATCGGTACTGTTGATCTTTTTATACTTTTTAGTTAAAATCTAGTTTGGTATTTTATAATGTTTAGTAAAATTATCAAAGACATATACATATATATATATGCAGTACCAAATTTTGCATATTAATTCCTTCTACTATTGAAAGTCAACAAACTTTAGATGGATTAATGTGAGTTTTCCCTGGTAAACACCTATAATGTGAAGAATGAGATGCAGGAGTAAATGGTGTAACCCTCGCATAGTGGTGCAAGAGTAATTAGTGCACATAAGCAAATCTTAGCGTCCAATTTATTTAATTTTATTTCGATCCCTGTACAGGTACGGCTGCTTGCCTTAGTACCAAAGCATCATCACGTTTCAATTTCACAGCAGCCATGGTAAATGTTGTAGTTATTCTACTCTTTATCATCGCTGGTCTTACGAAGGCAAACCCTGAAAATTTCACCGCTAACTTTGCACCTAATGGGCCAAGAGGAGTATTCACCGCATCAGCAGTTTTCTTCTTTTCCTACATTGGCTTTGATGCAGTGTGAACGATGGCCGAAGAAACGAAAAATCCAGGAAAGGATATCCCAATTGGACTTCTTGGTTCCATGAGTTTCATTATAGTTATTTATTGTGCGCTATCTGCTACTCTCTGGTTGATGCAGTCTTATACCGTAATAGACGTAAGCGCACCATATTCCTTAGCATTTGAAGCTGTTGGAATGAAGTGGGTCAAGATCCTAGTAGCTGTCGGAGCAGTAATTGGTATGACTACAAATTTACTTGCAAGTATCATTGGCCAAGCGCGATATTTTACACATATTGGTCGTACTCACATCGCCCCCCCATGGCTCGCAGCCATTAACCAGAAGGCTGGGACACCTATCCACGCAACAATAGTAATGACCCTTGCGAATTGCTTTGTTGGATTCTTCACTGATCTTGGTATTCTCTCTAACCTTCTCTCAATTGCTACATTGTTCATATTTACACTGGTTGTGGTTTCACTACTTGTTCGAAGATATTATGTTCAAGGGGAGACCACGGATTCTGATAGAAATAAGTTCATTGGTCTCTTACTACTTATTGTATAATCTTCGATCGCCACATCAGTGTATTGGGCAGTTAGTGATGGCTGGATCGGTTATATACCGACAATTTTGATATGGTTTTTTATCTACATTGGGTTTGAAACTGATGGTCAAGCAAGCTAGAAAGCCCAAGTTGTGGGGTGTTCCATTGATTTCTTGGTTGCCAGCACTTTCAATTGCTATGAATATGTTCTTGCTGGGTTCACTAGATGCAGCTTCTTTTATTAGATTTGGTATTTGGACAGGGATTCTACTTCTTTATTACTTTTTTGTCGGGCTTCATGCGTCTTATGACTCGGCAAAGGAGTTAGCAGATCGTGCAGATAAAGAACATTCGGAACTGGGGAATGTAGAAGCTGGTCGGCCTATTACTGCAGTATCTGGTTGAAGTGGTAAGAGAGAGAAGGTATCATGTATATACGTGAGAGAGAAGGTGAGGAGAGTGGTAAGAAGCTGAATTGTTTCTCTTATTCAGTTAGACTAAATTTTGTGCCCGTGTTATGCATCGGGCTTCTTTTTCCCCATTTTTCTTTTTTCCTTTTATAGATAGAATAGTTTTTAGGTTAGATTGAATGCCCACTGATCCCTCTCATGAGAACATTCATAGTAATTTTTGGTACTGCTTTTGTAATTCTTTTGCAAGGATCGCACCATTTTTCTCCATTACGCCAAACGTGTTTGTTATTGCATTTTGAACATGTCATATAAAATCAAGTTGATCCTTTTACAATATCAATTACCATTGCTTTGAAGGTGAATGTTCCTGTTTTATGTTTTTTTGTTAGTAATCTTATATGAATCTGTATACCACCACCGTTAAAGGATACTGGAGTATACTACCACAGTAATTTTATATGAATCATGTTTAGATAGTCGGCTGAATTGAGATTTTTAGGTACGTTATCTTATTGTCTGGATTGAACAGTAAATTTTGTCCTACCTCTAAATATTTATCTTGTTGATGAAAAGTAATTCTTCCATGTTTTTTATAAGTTTTGTTTCGGTCGCAGACAGTTAATTCTAATATTGAACCTGCACATCTGTTAATACACTTGTCCTAATATGTTTTTATGTATACATACTTTGTCTTCATCTCTTAAACCTCTGGTATGTCTAGATCCATATGTGCTTTGGTTCCCTTTGATGTGGTTAATATGTATTCCCCTAGGTCGACATTATGCATGTTATTAACACGTATGCTAGTGTAACATGTTTGTAAAAAAAACTTACCAGGAGCAAATAAAATTGCCAAAACAAAGAAAAAAACGAATGAAAGTTGATCCAGACATTTTGACCATGACCTTATAGTTGGACTTTTTTGTTATCGGGATTTATGGACTTTTTTATTATCAGTAATGGGATTTATGCTCTAGTAACGACGATGATTTTTTTAATTTTTAATATTAATAACCTGTATTTGATTCTACTAATGATTTGTTTTATAGAAAGAATCTGTTATTATTGGAAAATTAATAGTTCTATCCCATAGATCTAGAATAATTAAGATATGTGATAGTTTAATCTTTAAAATCTTGATTGGTCTTATATCAGAAGAGAATGACCATAGAATAATCAAGAACTTATCAAGAAGATAACTATACGCTAATTTATTTAACAAACAATAAATACGAAAACTAAAGTGTGATTCTTAGTTTTCCACCAATGGTACTATTAGAGTTTCTTGATTCCAAAGAGTTGATTAACTAGTGCTTCCAAATGTAAATCAGACTTTAACTAGTGCTTTCGTTCACAATTAAATCAGACTTACTCGTCACTGTGTTGAATCAACTATCACACGACAAAGTGTGAACTGTGATGAATTTGTAAGAATACAAGCTCCACTATTCAGTGTTATGACTAAGGCTTGTTTGGAAAACAAGAAAACCAATTTCAAAAATTCTTAAGATATTCAATAAATGTTATTTCTGAAATTGATATATTCTTGATATTCTTTTGATATTATTAACACATAATATCGTCAGAAAATCTTAGAATATATTCCAAATAATATTTGAGAAATCCTGCTGGTATGAGAACTAATATTAGCTAGCGTAAATCCATGTACTTTGCTAAATTATAAAGGGATAATTGGTTTTTGGTACTCAGATTTTGACCAGGTTTAGTGTTTGATACCTGGACTAAGGGTTGACCGTAGTTGACTAGGTTAAGTCTAATTTTAATCATTAATTTTATGTTATTTCATTTTAACCGTTGATCTTAATGACATGTGGACGGCCATATGAAATAAGATCAACGGTCCACATGTCATTAAGATCAACAGTTCAAATGAAATAACATAAAATTAATGGTTTTGCTAAATTAAAATTATACTTAACCTAGTCAACTACGGTCAACCGTTAGTCCAGGTACCAAACACTAACGTTGGACAAATGTTAGACCAAACACTAAACCTGGTCAAAACCTGAGTACCAAAAACCAATTAACCCAATTATAAAACTTAGTTATCTGTAATCTTCTAGGAAAGGAAAGCACATCAATTTTCGATTCCAATTAAAGTATGAAAAATATTTCTTAATATTATTAGGATCTAGCCTCGAGTATCAAAAGAATAACTATCAATAATACTATATATGATTTAAATGCGTATTTAATATTTACTAACATATAATATTCTTATTCAACTTGCTAATCTTTCAAAATCTTAAAGATACAAAAAAATAAGATAGATGTTTCGAAATTTACAAGATAGGATCGGTCTTGAATCCTATTAGACACAAAAAGTTAATTCAAGTCTAAACAAACTTTAATTGGTTAATTGACGTTTTGTACTTGAATTTTGTCCAACATTAACGTTTGGTCTAACTTTTGCCTAACATAGGGTTTGGTACCTGCAAAAGACGTTGACCTTAACCTATGTTTAGTAATTATTTAAAAATAATAATTATTTAACACCGTTAATCATGTGGTTAGCACGTGAGTCACTTAAGAGTTTCACATGCCTAAAATTTTAATATCAGCAAGACAAACCCTAAATATTGATCATGTTCTTCCCTAAATTGGGGAACCCTAAGCAGAAATTACCAATCCAATTTCAAACTGAATAAAATATCAAAACAATCAAACTAATCAATTTATAGAAGTAGAGCTTATGAATCTTCCGCACACCTGATTCTTTCGGAAAAATTGACAAATAAAACTAATCAAAAATCTCCCAATCAACTACATGAGCAAACATTTCAAGCTCTTCAGACCACTAATTCACTTATTTCTGTCTTCTTAGAGCGTCCACAAGGGCGCGAGTAAAACACGGACCAAAGATCAAATACCCTCTTCGGTCCGTAAATGTGTAGCGCAGAGGCGCGACTGTATTTGAGGTTTAGTCGCCAAATTCCACTGTAGCAGAGTAGATTTAGGAATTTTTCCGGAGTAAACATGGTTTAGTCGGGCGGGCTCGTAGTGTACCGCCTGGCATCAAGCGGCGTCGCATTGTACCTCATGGAACGAAGCGTTATCCTAAGACAACGCTTAGAAACACGGACGGTATCCCAGGAATACGCCTGATAAAGCGGTAGCCTAGAATAACGCCTGACGAAACGGTGCTCTAGGCTCACGCCCATCAACAGGCGCAACGCTAGAATACCGCTCAGTTAGAGCGTAATCCTAGGATACCGCCTAAAGTGAAACGAAGCTCTAGGACTCCGCTCAGATATGCTCAGATATAAGCGAGGCGCTAGGACGCCGCTTGCTGCTAGGCGCGCTCCTAGGAGTCCGCCTGGTTAATTTTGGTTGCAAATGATAATGGGGCGGGCTGCTAGCATCTCGCTTGGAATTCCAGGCGGGGCGCTAGCACACCGCCCGTCCCATTCTACTCACATGTTTGAGTCGCACAAGCGCAACTCCTTCAGGCGCGTTGCTAGCCCTTCGCCCCATCAGGCGTGATTCTGGGATACCGCACGTCTCTCGGGCATGGTCCTAGGATACCGTCCAATACCAGGCGTTACTTTAGGACTCCGCCCCACACCAGGCGTTACGCTAAGATTCCGTCTCGCGCAAGCGTTATCCTAGGATTTTGCCCGTGTTTCCAAGCGTATCGCTGGGACACCGCCCAACACCAGGCTCATTGCTAGAAAACCGTCCGACTATACACGGCTGTTCTTAGGCCGGACCAAAGACTAAAATTTTTAGTCTTTGGTCGTTTCCTCTAGTCGACCCATTGTGGTTGCTCTTATAAAATTACCATAGGCAACATGCGAATCTTCTTTGATCAAATCATTATCTCCAACTTAATCAGCTGATCGGTCAAGCAATTCATTAGTTATTTCCTCACTACCCACCATACTGATTTTGTCAGTAAAGAATCAAGAACTCTATCATGCAATCAGATAAACACCAATCTCTTCGTAGCAAAACTAAAAACAATAAAAAATAGTTAAATAACAAACCCATGATTCACTTTGGCTTAGTTGACAACAATGATTAATCAAAATGCTTCAAATCAGGTACCTATTGAAACCTAAATCTGTACCGATCTTTGAAATCTCATCTTGAACAACACAAACTAACGAAATAAAATCTCTGAAGTGACCTATGACTTGGTTTATAGCTAAATCAATCGCCTCTTCATATACCTCATATCCCTTCTGATTTTTGGTAGCTCAACATCCTTCAACACAACCAAACCCTAATTTTTTTTTAATAAATTATAAACAAAAAATCTTTCTAAACAGAAAATCAATGAGAACCCCTTTGTTAAACACGCATAAGATTCGAAGCCCTGAAAGAATTGATTCAAAAAACTAAGATTGAGATTTTTGATTCAAAAAATCAGATCTTCTTCTCCTGCTTTACTTTTTTTTTGTGTTGAGAATCGATAAAGAATTAAAGATAGAAAGAAAACAAGTTTTGCATATGGGACTTGGTTAGTCATTGTTATAAAAGTTAAAAACATTTTGGTATTTACGTTTTTAATTGACTAAAAGATGCACACGTTATGATTTAACTGAGTCAGCACGGGTCAACGTCTTTTTTCGGTACCAAACTCTAAGTTGGATAAAAGTTAGACCAAACACTAATATTAGAAAAAATTCAAGTACCAAATATCAATTAACCTAACTTTAAAACACGCCAAAGAAAAAACTTTTCTAACATGAACTTAAAGTCCAAATTCACCACTAGATACATATATTTAGTTTCCCGAAAGTTCAACACTAACAAATGACAAGAGTCATATTAGTAAGTCGACACTGCGAAAGTATAAAAAATATACTATGTAACTCAATATAATAAGTTATAGAAACAAATAATGTATATCCTTCCTTCTGATGCTTAGATCATAAAAATGATCAAGTTATCCAAACAACTAAATCCATGTAAAACAAACTTCGCATGTTATACGATGAATGTGACTATAAGAATTTGATAGAAATGGAACAAGTCAAAGTCACTCGCTACTAACTTCAATCTAAAGGATGATGTCTTTGTTTGTCTTTAATACACTACAAAAAAATTGGTGTAATGCAACACCTCATTCATGTGGCAAGAACCCATGTTTCATATGGCAAAGGCCTCTTGCCACATAAAAATCTCTTGCCACACCTATGGCCACAACTCGTGTGACAAGAAATATTGCCACACCTTAATTACACAGTGGAAACAGCTGGATTTTTTGCCACACCAAATGGTGTGGCAATAACATGAGGTAAAAAAGTATTTTTTTAAATTTATTTTTATTTTTATTTTCAATTTTATTTTATTTTTGTAAATCGTAATTTTTATTTGTTATTAATTTTATAATATTTTTTAATTCCATATTTTTTATTTTATACTTTATTTAAGTTATTTGATTTAAGAATTTAAGAGAGAAGAAACAACGAGATCAAAATTCAGATTTGTTGAATTAATTTTATTTCATATACATATATGCAATATATAAATCTAATTTAGTCAATACATCACATGCAAAAATAATAGATGGATAACATGACCATCATAACTTTTGAGAAAAAAAATACACCAAACTAAACTTCATCCCAATCTTCCTCTGTAGACTCCTACAATAACAATGTTCAAAGGAAGAGGATCAGTTTCATAATACAAAATCGTTCAAGACATAAATACATAAATATAAGTATTTTGTTACTAAAGATAAGCAAAATTACTTTCTACCGGAAACACCCCTAACTTGATTGGTATGCAGTATCGATTTAGGCCAATGAAAAAAAATCAACAAAGTTAATTAAAGAGATCTAGATTGAGGAATGAAAACGATGGAAAAAAAAACAAAGGTTAATTAGCGCGTTATCAATCTGGAAAACAAAGAAATTTTTTTACAAAATACACAACCCCAATAATATATTTGTTACAAACCTACGATAGGTGTAACTTGTACGCGTGTGTTATATATGTGTGTAGTATGATGTTAGAGTCAGTTATTGGTCAGTTGTTTGTATTTGAAAACTCTCCAAGAGATGAGCTTGGATGGTTGTAACAGGGAACCTATATACTAAGGTATGCTACACTGTAACAAGGGAATTAATGGAGAAATATTATGTTATCTATTTACATTGTTAGTTTAGTTTAGATTAAAGTTGATAGATCTTAGCAATATCAGATCTCGATCAAATAACTCATTTAAATCTTAGATTCGTTATAGAGACTGTACTTTCACAAACCTTCATCAAACCCTAAGAAAGTTGAATCATAAAAAGTTTTCCTTTTTTTTTTCCAAATAAATCAAACTTTCTGCAGCCGGATCTGATCAATATCATTGTTAAATAACCTAAGTTTTAAAGCCTAAAAAGAATCAAAACTTCAATACCTTATTACCTTCGCTAAAGAGATCATATCACCGAAAAGAACCAGATCACATCATATTTTTTATTACAAGAAAAGAGAAGAAAGGGAATTAAGAGTTTAGAGAAAGGAAGCGGTAGGAAAGCGATATAAAAGGAAGAAAGGGAATTGAGAGTCTAGAGAGAGAAACTAGAAGTTTGGACTTTATCGAAACAAATTGATCTTCTTTTTCAATAAAAATTGAAGCTTGATTTAGGGGCTCCTCAATTTATAGAAGGGTTCCTCATGTGAAGACAAAATAGAAACATTTGAAGTAAAATTCAAAAACCCCTTATCCATGATATTTTCATAATGGTTAAAATATCCCTGATTAGTTAGTATTAGTAAAACTAATTAGCTAATAGATTAAGCTAATCATAATTAATCTTAAATAATTTTATAGTTAATCAAATAAAATTAAAAAAAAATCTTTTTGGTTTGGTGGGAAGAAAAATTAGAGGAAATGTAAGATAATTTTCTAGAGTTTCTTAAAAAACCCTAGATTTTGATTCAATCAACCAGAGTAGTAAGGTATACATCTAACTTAAACTCTTGGTTTTTTAATGGCTCAAATTTGATGAAATTACGTTATAAAAGATGAGTTTTTTTTTTATTCAGAGAATTTTACGGTTGGGTTTTCATGTCAAACCCAACCATAAACACCATTTACGGTTGGGTGTTCTTCCCAACCCAACCGTAACCGCTTGTTCAGGGATGAACTACAAATTTTAACAGTTTTACGGTTGAGATTCCGCATCGGACCCAACCGTAAATAATCTAAAAAAATTTTATTATCCAGGATGATTTACGGTTGGGATTTGCCAATCAACCCAACCGTAAAAACTAATTTTAGTTTACAATTTCATCCAATATTTACGGTTGGGTTTAGGCTTCCCAACCCAACCGTAAAACATCTTTTGGACCATTGAGTTTAAGGTAAAATTGGGTTTTCCAACCGTAAATAATCCTCAACAATTTTTTTTAACTAACCAGATGAATTTACGGTTGGGTTTTACAATCGAACCCAACCATAAATAATCCTCAACACAAAAAATTTGATATATACAAAATTATTTACGGTTGGAAATCAGAATTAAACCCAACCGTAACTTCCAAAAAATTTGTAAGTGTAAATTTTTTTACGGTTGGGTTCAGATCGAACCCAACCGTAAATTTTGATCTTCATCTCCTACCTTTAAATTTACGGTTGGGTTTTACAATCGAACCCAACCGTAAATAATCCTCAACACAAAAAATTTGACGTAGGTAAAATTATTTACGGTTGGAAATCAGAATTAAACCCAACCGTAACTTCCAAAAAATTTGTAAGTGCAATTTTTTTTACGGTTGGGTTCAGAATCGAACCCAACCGTAACTTTGATCTTCATCTCCTACCTTTAAATTAACGGTTGGGTTTGTTTAATAACCCAACCGTAAAACGAAGAAAAAACCAGTTACGGTTGGGTTTTCCAATCGAACCCAACCGTAAATTTTTCTGTAACCCAAGTTCTTCATTAGTTTGTTTAGTTTTATCCGGATTATCATCACTAGTACCTTCTACACCTTTAGTAGGATTCTTCATCACGAAATTTAGAGTTTAATCGATGATAAAATTTTGATTCGATGGAGAAATTCGGTTAAAATGGAGAAGGAGGAGATATGGAGGGAGAGGGTAAGGTTTTGTTTTGCTTAGGTTTTAATTGATTGAAGGGTAAATTAGACTTTTTCATTAATAAAGGGTAATATGGACATTTAACATAGCCCCTAGGACACCCCTTAACACATTTTTGGGTCACCCTGCCTCACATTGGAGCCCCTCTACAAATGTGGGAGCCCCTAAATCAAGCTTCTAAAAATTAGTTAATACATTTCTGCCACACCCATATTGAGTACCTCAACAATATACCATCTTTTTACCGCACACCTATGTTGTATGAGGCAAAAACACATTATTTTACCTCGGTAGTTGTTTTGGTGTGGCTAGAAAGTTTTTTTTTCCGCACCACGATGTAATAGTAGCAATAGAGGTATTTTGCAACATGGACTCAAATAAATGGTGCAGCAATAAACTGTTTTTCTTATAATGATACGTCTTTATCTCTTCAACGAGTAACTAGAGATCGTTATAACATTTTCATGTCTTAAGTCTAACCTTACGAAGTTGACTTTAGTAAACAATTCAAGCGACCGAGTTTTGGAACTAAACTTCACATACCAATCTTGTTGGGTTCAACCGAGCAATGCTCTAACAGTAAGTCTTTACCAATCTCTTTTACTAGTAGTTGTACTTTGTCAACACCTACTGTTGTTTTTAGAATGGACAATGTCTTACTTGTTCTAGAAATCAAACACAACTTGTTATTTGTTGCTAGATTTACTAGGGCAAACAAATGCTATTTTAAGTATGATCCTTATGGATATGAAATTAAAGATTTACAGAGTGATATGATTTTGGCTCAAGGTGATATGGTGAATAACCTTTATCCAATCTATCATTTACCTACTTTTAATTTTTCCCATTACTCTTTGGAAGCTTCTTTGACTGCTTCTTCTGTCATTTGGCATGGAATATTAGGTTATCATTCCAAAAAGATTGTTGGTTTGTTGCATAACGGATGTGGTCGTCTGCACGTCAAAATTATTATTCACTTTCTCACTACTTATGATTTATTATGAAGCAAGGGTAAGAAACGATCATTCCCACAGTGAGGTCCGAGTTGTTATATTGTTTCGAAATCTTATGTAAGAGGGGGATTTTTCAGATTCAATGAAAATAATTAAACTAATTAAGAAAGCTAAGAAATTGTAGACTAGAATCAAAGAGTTGAGAATATTGGTTAAGGTTTCGTTTATTCACAAAACATGTTCTCGAACTAATATTTAGAATTGATATTTAATCTCGTTTTATCAAAAGCCCTAGAATACCTTGATCGCAAGAACATCCCGAAAATTTCCTCAAGTCATCACCAAACACATTAAAAGAAGCGAATATGAATTCTATCAAGAGAACAACCTAACGTGTAAAAGCACTAATCAAGTTTAATTCCCGATGAGCATTAAGATTCATGAAATTAGGCTAGTAAATGCAATTGAACGTGGAAAGCGCACTAATTCAATTTAACAAGGGTCATGAGTCACATATGATTACTAGGATGTATCACTACAAGCAATAACCATACTATGCTACTTGTAGTCAAGGAGTATCAATTTTCCGTATAATAAACCCTAAATTAGCTTTAGATATGAATGTGAGTTCAATCAATTTGCAACTTAACCAAACAAACAATCAATCAATGAGATATTTGTAGTGAATCATAACCGATAATATTGAAACAAAACTAATGTATTAATTCATAATATTATGTTTGGGAAATCCAACTATTCCCTAACCAACAATAAAATTAACTACTCATAATTATTGGAGTTCACACAATTGAAAAAGAAAAGAAATTACAAACCCTAGATGTGAGAATACTTCCCGCGCAAACCTACAAAAAGAAATAGAAGAGGTGAGAAAAGAACTAGGTCAAAACCTAGATATCTCTCTCTTGTTGAAGTTGTTTTCCTTTTATAGACTTTCTCTTATAAGAACCCTTTTCCAATAGAATTCCACCTTCCCAAAATAACACAAACTCAACCATTCCCAAATCTAAGTCACGCCCAGAATTCTAACCCAAATCGGACTTATAGAAAAGGCCCACGGTTATTAAGCCCAAATCAGGATTTATTCAAGATTTAATCAGCCAAGTCTGTCAGTTCCGTGAGACTGATAGGCTATTTTCAACACTCTTTACGGCTAACTCATTGGGATATTTTTACAAGCATCTTGCGTGCGTAATTTGTTAGTGATTCGGGTAAGTCTTATTGGTGTGTGTTCTTATTCAATACTTCGTCCCTGCAAGATGAGTTCACAATCCAAACCATTCAATCATTCACACATAACCAATTCAATTCATTCAAAATCTTCAATCATGACTTCTTTCACTCAACAACATCAAACGATTCATTATCACCAGTTCCTGGCAGCAACAGAATACCCAAAACCCTTGATTTTCTTCCAAGAAATTCAATCTCATCTCACAGCATCACCTTCTCTGCATCTTGAAACCCTTTTTCAATTTCTGCTTCAATGTGTTCTCAACCTCTACCCAACAGCAAACCTAACCCGTCAATTCTCCTTCTCGAGCTCAAATCCTATATGAATTTCTTATTTTCCATGTTTATCACAGCAGCAACACTCAACCTCTTTCATCTATTTCTGTTCTCTAATCTATCAATTTCTCGACTTGTCTATAACCTGAATCTCAGATTCATTACCAACCCATCATAGCAACAACTCAAACCTAGCCATTTGTCTCTTCTTGCTGTTTCTTCTCTGTATCAGAATTCAGACCAAAACCCCATCGAATCAGCAATTGATAGCACCAACAGTTCTTGTGACCTTGAAACAGCACCAGGATCTTAACCATGACCCAACCTATCCTGTCTAGCTACGGCGACCAAACTACCACTCCACATGACCTAGGTTAGTCATCTTTCCGGCAACATCTCAAACCCAAACCAGAGAAGGTCGCTGCAAAGTCTTGTCCAGGTTGCAAAGGATACACGGGCCTAAAGTTGGGATTGTTCTAATTAAGCTCGACCTACATTTAGGTTTAAACGGAGGAGGTGGCCCTTAGCAGATATGCTGTTTTCCTTTAGAAACTGAACTCCCTTTAGCACTTCTTAATAAAACAGTAGGCCTCCCCTAGTAATTCTCTGTTTCGATGCATAAGAGACTTGTGTGCTCGCTAGTTTTACGCCCATAGACACCCAATGGCCCCAGACAATACTATAGGCTCTCATTTCTCTTCTTTTTCTTCTCAAGACTCCAAAGTACCTATAAAACTCGAAACAAACGTAAAATACACAATATACAAGAGAAATAACTAAGAAAAACGTAAGTAAATGGTTACTAATTAGGTGTATTAACCACCTATCAATAACTCTAAACATATTGTGTTAAATTATTCACCATCCACTTATTTATATGATCTTGTCAACTTGTTAAAAGCGGGAAATTACGTTTCTCACTCTCACAATCACACTCTTTAAAACCATTATCATTGATTCATTGTGATATATTGGGTCAATTCTTGCTGATTCTTTGTTAGGATACATATATTATATTGTTTTTAAAGATGATTTTAGTAGATATCATTTAATTTATCCAATGTATCTCAAATCTGATGCTAAGAAATGTTTCTCTTATTTCAAGAGTTTAACTGAAAACAGATTTTCTATATAAATTATTTTCTTCTAAACGGTTAGTGCTTCTAAATTGGTTCATGGTCCTCTTAAGAGTCAAATGACATCCTCATCTTGTCCCAAAACCCTTGAGAACAATGGTCTTGCTGATAAGAAGCACAAGCACATTACTGAGATGGGTAACACTCTTATGTTTAGAGCATCTTGTCCTAAGGAATTTGGTATGATGCATTTCTCACAACCACTTTTCTTATCAAAAAAACCCAACGAAAGTCTTAAACTTTAAATCTCCATGTGGGATTTTGTTTCATTATTCTCCTGATATTTTTTTTTTAAATATTTAGTTATATTTGTTATCCCTTCTTGGGACATTCTAGAGTTGATAAACTCTCTCCGAAATTTGTGAAATGTGTTTGTATTGGCCATAGTCCCTTACATAAGGGATACAAGTGTTTCAATCTTGCTTCTAAGAAAACTCATGTATCCACGCATGTAATATTTGATGGATCTAATTTTTTATTCTAGTTCTTCATCCACATCCTTACCAATATTGAAGAATCTCCTTCTTTAACAAAATATTTACCCTCTAATACTATTGTTGAGAACAAAACTCTTTTTTGGTCTTTTTATTACTATCTTTGTAAATGTTAGTACCTAAAAATTGATTCTAGGCAAAACAATATACTGTTGAAGTACTTTTTTTAGATTCGGAAATCAAAATCGTACAGGGCAATCCTAAACCACGGTAGTAGCCGTTCCGTGCTGCTTCGGTCACAAGGAGAGAAAATGGGTTGATCTTAGGAGAGGGAAGCAAAGAAAGTTGAAGGAAATAACTGTGATGAATTGTGTGTAGAGACGATGAACTATTGGAAAAATAACAAAACTTATGAGAATGGTAAGCTTGTTGTGTCTTTCTGAAATGGGTTAAGTAGCCAATTTATAGTGATTAGTAGCACACATTTTGTTTGTAAAGCAGTGGAGGTAGTGGGGAGATGGAGTGATGGAGATTGTGGGGGAATGGTGTAACCGCCCACTTTGTCTTGGGAAGTTTCTGGAAACTTCTTGATCATTACTCCATCACCACTTCAACCGTCACCACTACTTTGTAACTTCCTTATCACGTGGTGTTGCCACGCCGCATGTTTTTATAAACACCAGACCAAAACCCTCTGAAGAATCTCCCAATGTAACTGTTTTGATTTCACGTAGAGTTAGCGGAGTCATAGACTCTGAGTTTGGTTGTAACAGAATGTTTTGCTAGTTATAATGATGTATATGAGTGTTACAAGCTTGACCGTGGTGTTGCTAGTATCTACCGGTGTCATGTTTGTAGCCTAGGTGATGGTGCAAGCATGAAGCGTGAGAGGAAAGATAAAAAAAGATAGGGAAAAATGGTGAAGGCTTAACAAGGCGTCAAGGCTGACGCTAGTGCCAGAGCTAGCGCTAGTTTACTAGCGCTTAGGTTGACGCTGGTGTTAGCGCTTGTGCTGTTGCTAGCAGTGCCAAAATTGGCGCTGGCCTGTTTGGCGCGTGCTTTGTTAGCTTTGTTGGTTTTTGGCTTTTTCCTAGCCTTTTGGCATATGTGTGTGCTACTTATTTGTGTTGGGAGTGTCGCTAGGGTTCGCTAAGGCTGGCCCTTGCTAGTGCAATGGTTATTGCCTATGCACTACTAGCTTTGGCATCTGTTTAATGTCGTGGCCATATTTATGGCCTGTTTAGGGTTTCTCATTGTATGAGATTTTGATGTTAGCATTATGCTTAACTTTTATGCAGTGCATACAGAACATATTCAAGAGATTCAGTCGTTGAAATATACAACTTGAGATAATGTTCGATGCGACTCTGCAATTAGATGGTATGCATCTAATTTAGTATTTTTTAATTCAGAAATGGTATACCATCCATTCTAAATATTCCGTAATTTTGTATTAATCAGTATTCTGATTAATACAGATAGTTTGCATGGATGCACAAGAAATAACGAGGGTTTAGCGGGTAAATCCCTGAAATTTCATATGCAAAAGATATGTGGAACGAGTATAAAGAATTCATCTATGGAATTATTTCAATTTATAACTGGTTCAATGTTATGTATAGTTAGAGATCATCTGGACAGGAATAACAACCATCACCAGTGACATTTTGAAGACGTTATCGCCTTATACTAGTGGTCAATCCGTCTAGGAGCTTGAGATTTGTTTATACAAAGTTGTATAGGCAAGTCAATACTATGGATGTTGACATAAGAAAATTTTGGGAATTATCTTACGGAATTCTGAAGTTTAATGGTCTGAGACCAGGGTCAAAGACGTAATGTTTTACTATTTTGGATAAAAATAACAAGGCTTTAGTTGTTAGATATTACCAGAGATATTAAAGTAGGCTTGAACTTTGAATATTGTCACGTTGATGGATCTGCAAGTCAGGTATGATTGGCAGGGATGTGTTGAAATGTAATTTCATCATCAGGAATGCAGCATCAATAATCCAGGTTGTGAGTATAAGTACTCAAGCTCACTTGGTCGGCCAAGCAAGAGAGTAGGCCACGACTGGGCGGACAAGCAAAAGGTCTTGACTTAGACATACAAAGCGGGAGATTGTGTATGGACGGACAAGTGAGAAACCATCTCTTTGTCATACTTGGTAATTCCAGGGAATAAATGTTTTTATTCTTTTCTTTGCTAGCATTGTCTTCTCTTGAAAGGATGAATTTGACTCCGTTGTTGGTCTCCAATTGGTAGTCTAGTGTTGTTGAAGTAAATATAAGCAGCGGTGTTTTCCCACTCTTGTCAGGATGATGCGAGTGGGAGGTCTTGTTTCTACTACCGTTGTTGATCAAATACTCTGGTTGAAGTAGGTGATTGTGTTAAATCTCTAAAGCTGAAGAAGCCTTCAGTCCCAAGGTGTAGCTACTTTGGCCTACTACTAGACGAGGGATGACTTTATAGTATCGCTATGAGTTCATGCCTCTAAGGTATGATCAGGAAAGGGAAGCCAGGAAGGTTGATATCTTATGTTGTTTTCTTTGTCACGACAAGGATAGATTAAGAACTTTAATTAAAGTTGGGGCCCTTACTGGTGCCTGGATGTTGAGTCGCAACTGGGACGTTCTTGTGAGCATTGAATGAAATTGCGTCTTGTTCTGACCCCTTGGCTCATAAGCTTGTTTTACCTTTTGGATGTGATGATAACATGCTTGGGATGTTCATATAGGCAAAGTCCTCAGGAGACGCCGAGGATAATGAGCATAAGCTGGGAGATGTTCTGTTACCGACGTAATGCTACGGGTATCTTCAAAGACTATGTTCCCGGAGACGTCTCTTAAGCTATCCTTTAAATCCTTGATTTTTGTAGGAGATGGGCTGCAGTAAGCAGTCGTAAATCGCATTCTTCTTTAGTTGCTGAAGTTGTATTTTCTGGAGTAGGCTTGGGATGCGCCTCAGCTTCGTCATGGGTTGCAGGCGCCCATCAGATCTGAAGACGTAGTTGGGAGAAGATACCCTTGCATCATGTCTTTGTAAAGTAAGGGGCCTTCTCAAGGTTGTGACTCTTTTGTTGACCATCTCTTATAGGATGGAGAGGATCTTGACAACGAGAGGATCTTGTGCAAATCTTCAGTCCCCAAGTACGGTTCTTGTGACCCTTCAGATACAGTTGCTGAAGATGATGCTCCAAGTGGTGCCGTTGCGTAGGATCCCAATGTGATGAAAAACTGCACCAATTGAGTATCCAAACGCGGGAATTGACTTTGATTTTGAGTTTGACATGACCCAACTCTTGGAGGAAGCTGAGATGGCTAAGCTTGTTATTGGGCGACTTTGTCGTCATATGAGAGCCATTCAGAAGAGCTTGAAGGGAGTAGGTGTGTATTCGGCTTAGCAGCGACTACCAAGGCTAGCGACGATGTTGAAATACTATCCGGGGAGTTGAGGCTTACAACTGAAGTCCTTGCACAGGTGGCGAGAGCATATGCTGATGACGTTTAATCAGTCTTCAAAGATCCTTTCTAAGTAGTAGGTTTTGAGGGTTTTTATGTGCTTTTGAGATACCCGATTTTTTCTGTGGTTTTAGTTTGGGATTTTGAGTAGGTATATTTTGAATGGTTTGCAAGGATTTTCTAAAGAGAGAAATAATAATTTTTCAATTAAACAAATTGAAATCCTAAGCATAAATGCAAAATATTTTGGAGGAATTACAAATGTTACATTAAAAAAGCAGAGAAATATTTCTAGGGGTGGTAAAGTGTTTAAGCCTTGACATCTTTGTCAAAGGTGGTGAAGTGTTTAATCCTTAACAGCTTTAAGCCACTTGCCGCATACGCCTACCCCTGTTTCTTATCAGTATTGACGAGTTACTAGTATCCATCTAATATAGTTTTAATGATCAGATATGGCTTTTTTCCAGGAGAGGCAGTAGTGTCTTCGATTTTGAAAGGGTTGGGTTTCAATATCTCAGGTTAATGATACATTTTAAGGATGATTGGGTTATTGGTTTTAATTTTTTCAATAGAGATAACCCCTATCCATTTAACAAACTTTTGAAAAGGATCAACTTTCCAATCACATCTTCAAGGCACGGTGAGGTTGATACTCAAGTCAAGTCCCTAAGACTTGATGATACGTGGGACAATTGGTTGTAAAGAGAGTTGCTGAACAAGACTTACTTGTAGGAAAAATTCACAGGCGTAAGACATCGTCTGTCCTCTATGCAATTGTTTAGTGTCCAGATCCGTTGCTTGGAAATGTTATGGAGGTAAGCAATCTTTAGGGTCTGCTGGCTTGTTGGCGCCTACAGGTGGGTACCTTGGTGAAGATTTCTCTAGGAATACGTCGAGCCTTGCCTTGTTTCTGTGGATTCACGGATGTCCCAGAACCATGTCGTAGTCTGGATCTACATGGTTGTTGCTGATGAAGTGGTAGCAGACACTCCTGGCCACAAAATGGTAGTGAAAGTGGTCTCTCTAGACCTTTATGAATGACGAAGTTTGATCGTTGTATCCCTGGTTGCTTATTTTGAATGGGGATCTCGTCATCGTGTCGAATGTTGATTCTGAAGCGCGCAATTTACTCTACTTAAGGACTTCGTGTCTAGTGAGCCTTCTTGTGTACACGGTGAGCCTTCTGAGAAGGAATTAACATCTCAGCCGAACTTGAAAATTTCTTTTGGAGCGAGGCATGATTCGATCATCAACTTGACACAAGTATCTCAAATCATTTTTAGTTTAATCACCATCATTTATTTAGTAATTAAACGCTTAATTTGTTTCGTGTATTCGTGGCACCCAGAACGCCCTGTGTTCGGTATTGTGTCGAATGTCGTTCCTCAGTCTGGGGAGAAGAGGCCACGGGTAATCATGCCTGGAAGTGGAGACCATCCCTGGAAGAAGGTAGTCGTCTTGTATTTTCTCTTACTCTTCTTTTCTGTATGAAGTATAACTATACCATGTCCTGACAAACACCTTTGCATAGTCTGGGAGCATAACTCATCAAGGTACCCTAGGTATTCAACCTTTAAAGTTTGGTGTCCCGGCTGTTCTTGGCACTTCAGCTCCTTATGTAGTAAGTATAACTTTTTGGAGATCCCTGAGTTGTAGAATTTTACGTCTTGTTGAACTTGATGAATTCTGACTCTTATGAGTAATCGTCATTCTCAGATGACTAGCAACACGGATACCCTGGTGCCAGAAAGCACCGTTGAGGAAGAAGGCCAAGATGACAATGGACCTGGAAAATCGTTCCAGACTGAAGAAATTGAAGAATCCGAAGCTGAAAATGAAGAACTTGGAGGTGAGTCGTATTATGAGGTGCTTTCTGCTTCTGATGGCTTGTCACAGCTCCAAGTAAGTTTACTTTATTGTATTAGAATCATATAACTCTTAAACCACAAAATTTGTAGAATCATACATGATTTCATGAAAGACTTTAGCAATTTTCGTTGTCAGAAAAAAATCAGATTCAAGTCTTCTTACCGTAACGATCGTAGAATCTTCGTCCGAAGTCGGAATGATGTGATTGATATATCATTCTTTATCTAATATAAATGTATAAATTTTGAAAAAATAATTTATGTATTTGGAGTCCATTTACTAGTGAAAAATACCTGACACCTAGAGTTCAGAACTTTTCAAGCAGAATTCTGTAGGTTTTCAGCTTTCATGTAGTCAAGCGTCTCAGCCGCCCTTAGTAGCTTGTTAATCCGATTGAAGCGCCCTTTTAGTATGTTGTAGTATAAATCCATATGAATCTTTTTACATATAAATAACCTCGAAATTCCTTACCAATTAGTGCCAGTTTCAGTTCTTCTGGAGGGTAGTGAAAAGACGTTTCTGACGGCATATCTTTTCTAAACCACATGTCATGACCCAAAACACTTTTTAATGAATTCTTAGGTTGATAATGGACATTTATTATGGATTTCATGATTTTTGCTTCAATTCCTTGTGTTTGAGACATTTTTGACTTATTTTCTCTATAATGTCTCTGTTTTAGGGGGAGAATGAACCAAAACATAGAGATGAACTTGAAGATGAAATATTGGAGATTACCATGTGTTATGATGCTGGTGATGTGTATTTTCCAACTCAAAATCATGAACAAGCTCCCTCTGACGAGATCTTTGAAGAAGGCACTCCGAGTGGTGTTATTATACAGAACGTTGTTATGATGGAGGTTGTTATGATGACAACTGCACTGTTAAAGTCTTAAGAAAGGTAAGAACTTCCTTCTAGGTAGTATCCATGGTTACTTGAGTTTCGGACAAGGTTTCTTGGCGCTTCATCAAATCATCTATGGTTGGTGACGCCTGCTCCTTGTTTTTGACACCTTTAGTGGTACGGAGAGGGGTCTTAGTATTTTCAGTGGTGGTGTTTTGAGGAATGATCTCGGGAGTTCTGCTACTGGTATTGCCGAGGTTAGGAATAGTTGTTGAACCTGAATTGGGATTTTTTATTGAACCCTACCTATGATCCATTATTTTAAGATGATTGAAGAATTGATTTTCAGATGGTTGAAGAATTCGATTCGTGACCGATAGATTGATCTCCCACTGTGGTCGCCAATTTTTAGTACCTAAAAATTGATTCTAGGCAAAACAATATACTGTTGAAGCACTTTTTTTAGATTCGCAAATCAAAATCGTACAGGGCAAGCAAGAAAAACGGTAGTAGCCGTTCCGTTCTGCTTCAGTCACAAGGAGAGAAAATGGGTTGATCTTAGGAGAGGGAAACAAAGAAATTTGAAGGAAATAAGTGTGATGGATTGTGTGTAGATACGATGAACTATTGGAAATATAACATAGCTTATGAGAATGGTAAGTTTGTTGTGTCTTTCTGAAATGGGCTAAGTAGCCTATTTATAGTGATTAGTAACATAAATTTTCCTTTTAAAGTAGTAGAGGTAGTGGGGAGATGGAATGATGGAGATTGTGAGGGAATGGTCTAACCGCCCACTTTGTCTTGGGAAGTTTCTGGATCTTTATTCCAACACCTCTTCAACCACTTCAACCGTCACCACTACTTTGTAACTTCCCTGTCATGGGGTGTTTCCACGCCGCATGTTGTAGCCACCAGACCAAAACCCTATGAAGAATCCCCCTATGTAATTGTTTTGATTTCTCGTAGAGTTAGCAGAGTCATGGACTCTGAGTTTTATTGTAGCGGAATGTTTGTGCTAGATATAATGATGTATATGAGTGTTACAAGCTTGACCGTGGTGTAGCTAGTACCTACCAATATCATGGTTTTATCCTAGGTGATGGTGCAAGCATGAAGCTTGAGAGGAAAGAGAAAAAAATAAGTAAAAGTGGTGAAGGATTAACAAGGCGTCAAGGATGACGCTAGTGCTAGAGCTAACGCTAGCTTACTAGCGCTTAGGTTAACGCTAGTGTTAGCGCTAACGTTGTTGCTAGCAACGCCAAGCTTGGCGCTGGTGCTAGCGCTAGCACTGCTAGGGCCTGTTTGGCGCGTGCTTTGTTAGCTTTTGGATTTTTGGCCTTTTCCTAGCCTTTTGGCACATGTGTGTGCTACTCATTGGTGTTGGGTGTGTGTCTAGGGTTCGCTAAGTCTGGCACTTGATAGTGCCATGGTTATTACATATTCACCGTTAACTTTGGCATCCGTTTAATGTCTTGGCCATATTTATGGCCTGTTTAGGGTTTGTCAATTTTCTGAGATTTTAATGTTAGCATTATGCTTAAATTTTATGCAGTGCATACAGAACATGTTCAAGAGATTCAGCTGTGGAAGTTTGCAACTTGAGATAACGTTTGATGCGACTCTGTAATTAGATGGTATGCATCTAAATTTACGTTTTTATTCGGATGTGATATGGGATTCATTCCGAATGTTTATAATGTTGTATAATCAGTGTATTCTGATCGATACAAATAATTTGCATGGATGCACATAAAATAACGTGGGGTTAGCCGGGTAAAACTCTAAAATTTCTACGGCGCATATATATATGCAAAAGAGCTGCAGAGCTGATTTATCCATGAGATGAATATGTATTCTCAATTCTCTTGCGGAATGTAAGATAACAGCATGTATTTATAATTATGATGCCGGGTCAGAAATGTTTTACATTTATTTTCATGTTTCTACGGCTGAGCAAAAGCAATTACAATTTTCTCCTTTCTCAAAAATCCACCATCAACAGTAAAGCATTTTCTTCAATATATTTTTACTTCCATATTAAACAATCCCTCTGACCCAAATACTTTTAAAGTTGCATCTAAGGATCCTGTATAGATATTTTTTTCAAAAGGAGAATCTATCAAGCTTGATCAACCACCAACAAGTAATCCTAATGTGGATGGATTTGGTCAGGGAGACGCATAAATAGTACTTCAAGATCCATCACGTATCCAAGGCCTTTTGTTCTTCTTAGCATCTGTTATTCTGGCACAAATATTTTTAGTTTTGAAAAAGAAACAATTCGAGAAGGTTCAATCTATGAAAGATAAAGTTTTTGTCTTAGAAGGAAATAGAACTTGGGATTATGTTGCATTTATACCTGGTATGGATATATAATTGGTTGTAAATTGGTGTATAGGGTTAAAGTCGGATGGGATCAGAGATACAAATCAAGACTTGTTTCTAAGAGCTTCTCCAATGGAATGTGTGTGAATAAAAATGTCCAAATTCACATAGGACATACTTCCATTTTGCTAGAATTCATCTCTAACCCTATTGAATATTTCCCAACATTTTTTTCTTTCCCCCCCCTCCCCCCCCCCCCCCCCTACACACACACACACACACTCTCCCCACCACCCCCACCCCTTTTTTTGCTAGATTTCTCTTCCGATTTGATTCAATTACAATCGAATTAAATCCTAAATTAAGTTGAATTTTCTTTTTAAAATCTAATAAATCCTAAATTAAATTAAAAAATAAAATTTGGAAGTTTTCAAAAAACATTGCGGTTGGAGATCATTATTTTTTCTCCCTAACTTTACCGCCAATTAAAAAGGAGGATGACTTGTTTATGTTGCCACATAGAAAACACACACAACCACCATTGGAAAAGATCTAAGGTTTATAATAAATTAGATGGTGTAGACTTTTCAAAGACCTTCAATCATGTAGTCAAGTCTACCACTATAAGAATTGTACTCAGTCTAGTTGTTACCAATAATTGGCACATCAAACAACATGATGTGTCAAATGTCTTTCTCCATAGTGATCTAAATGAGAATGTGTACATGTAGCACCTTCCAGGATTTATTTATCCAGATTATCCTACTCATGTTTTTCATTTAAAGAAAAGTATATATGGCCTTAAGCAGGCTCCAAGACAATGGTTTCCTAAGTTTAGTTATTTTCTTATCACTTATGGGTTTCTCAAGTCTATTAATGATCACCCCATGTTTATTCTTCATTTTAATTCTGATATGCTGGTTTTATTAATATGTGTTGATGATATTTTTCTGACTGGAAGGTCATATTCTCTAATGACTAGTTTGTAATGAAGAGACTAGGGGATCCGAGTTATTTTTAAAGGGATAGAGGCAGTTAGACACTCATATTCTATAGTTTTCCATAAAAGAAATACATATTAGAATTATTGGACAAGGCTAATATGTTGAATTTCAGACGTTGTGATACACCAGTGGTAAAAACTCCTAGAGTTTCTTTTAGTAATGGTCAATTATTAGATGATCCACTTGAGTACAAGACCATTGTTGGTGGGTTGCAGTATCTGATACATACTAGACCTGACATGTTTTTTAGAGTGAACTATGAAATTTAATTCATGCATGCTCCAACTGACTGTCATATGCTTTTGGTAAATAGATATTTAAGGCATCTGAAAGGCACAATTGGTTTAGGCCTTACACTTAGATCCGTTGATATGTCAATGCTTAAGGCCTATATTGTCTCAGATTGGGCTAGACGCCCTGACATTAAAATATCTATGTTAGGTTATGTTGTACATCTAGGTTCTTCTTTAGTGTCCTGGTATTCTAAAAAGCAACCCATTGTATCCAAGTCATTTGTTGAAGATGAGTACAAGTTCTTAACTGTGGCTGCTTTTGAGCTTCTATGGAGTTCATATGTTTTGAAAGAATTATATATTTTTGTCACTGTACCTGTCAGGATTTTGTTTGATAATACTAGTGCATCTCTCTGGCTGTCAATTCTATGTGGTTTAGGTTTAGCATGGGCGGATGGATTCCATTTTGAGATAGTGTACTAGAGCTTAAATATGATCAATGTCTTAGTCAAAACAAATTTCCATGAAAAACAATGGCTTCTAACAACGTTTTATGGAAGTCCTTACAAACCACATTAAATAGAATCTTGGAGATTTTAAGATATTTCTGTTAAAGTCCTGCAACAAGAAATAACTTAGATTGTAATGGGGGATTTTAACCAGGTTTTAAATCAATCAGAAAAAGAAGGGGGTCTGTCTTTCAATAGTCTAGATGCTGAGCCTTTCTAAAGATTATTAGAAAGATCAACACTATTTGAACTAGGTTTTAAAGGTAATATTTTTACATGGAATAATCAAACCTTATTTGAAGTAGGTTTTAAAGTTAATATATATACATGGAACAATCAAAGGGAGGGTCCAAAAAAAATTGTAGAAAGATTGGATAAAGATTTTATATTGAATGGAATATTCAACATCCCGAGTCCATTCAAATTCATCTATCCCATATTGGTTCTCACCACAATATAATAACGCTTGAGATTGCTCTTATCTTGGATGTTGAGTAAATTTACTCTTTTAAATTATTTGATACATGGTTAAGGAGAATCCATGTATACATTTAATCCATCCCACACGGGATAAAACTTTAGTAAATGCAATAAAGGTTGTAATTACAAATTTTAAAAGTCTAGGAAATAATCTTACCTGGTGGAAAAAAAAAATTGGTCTCCTGATAATTTTTTTTATAAAACCTTAAAACAGCTAGAGGGTCTTGTCTTATGGTAAAAACAAATGTACTGTTGTAGAAGGTGGGTTTTTGTCAAGGGTAAAATAGTAAAATCATCTCTCAAGACCCGAGTATGAGAAATATTAAACCTCAAAATTCTGTAAAAGAGTTTTTAGGCATGTGTTTATCTCTGTCTCTCTCAAGTGCTCATCCATGTCCCCGCTCTATATGTATGGCCAGATACATATATGATTAAAAATACAAATATGAATGACATTCATTATTATGCGGAATCATCAGAATAGCACCGGTGCTTACTACGACTTTCTCGGATATTCTATGATTTTTACATAAAATCTCAAGCTTCTAGATGGATTTCGCACTATTATATAGTAATTTGAATATTATTTGGTTGCTATATTCCACCGTTGCCTTATGTTAATGTCTATGCTCAACTGAACAAATATTGACACATTAAACTACATATATAGCTTTATATAGAAGTTACATACGAATTTACTTGACTAAAGTGCCACTGCTGCACTTAGATGCCAAGTCGAAATTGTGCCAAGCACAATATCATAAGCTTTTACTAGATAAATTTAGCTCTAAACCCATTAATCCTTGCTTAGGGAGACATCAAATATGAATGACGTAAATAAAAGAATCCAATTTGAGGCTTTGGAACACTAAAGACGAGTACACAACACTTATAAGTGTTTCGAACTTCAATGAGATTCTCAAATCCTAATTGGTGAAGGCGATGGCTCAACACTGGTTTATAACGCTTATAAGAATTTCAATCCTATGGCCACAGTTCATGAGCGGCTTAGCCTATGCCCACAACTCATGTGCGGCTTAGCCTATGACCACAGTTTATGTGCGGCTTCGCCTATGGTCATAGTTCATGTGCGGCTTAGCTTAACCCTCTATCTTGTCCGCCTTAGCTTCACGGACAAAGATTGTCCGTCCAAGCTACCAAAGCTTGTCCTTCTATGCTATCTTGCTTGTCCGTCTACTTGCTTGACTACCTTAGCACCTAGCTAAGCTTATTATACCAAACCCTAATTTGTCTGGCCAAGTTTTCAAACCTCACCTTATTTATACAAGGCCATATTAGGCCTCACTCATATATTTTTTATATGTGGCCTCACACACATATATTTTCATGTGTGGCCTCACATACATATTCTTGTGCTAAACATGCTACGTATATGCTTATACTCAGCATGGTACACTTATTTTCTACAAAGCACGTCAATGCTAATTGACCTATTTGAACACACATTGTTCCTTATAAACATAATAAAATAAAATAACTACATATTTTTTATTTTAAGTTTAGTCTGTTATGCTCATCAGGTTAGTCAAGCAAGACAAGTCTTTAGTCAAAAGACTAAGCAAGTGTCATTCAACTTCATATTAGTAGTGCTTAATACTAAAAAATTTACACGAGACATCAAAGATGTCACAAATGGGAGGATATTCACTAGGGTATTGTTCTGGAGGTCTACGGCACGTGGTGCATCAATGCACCCACTACAGAGAATCTGAAAAGATCGATTAGCAGTTGAGTATGGAAGTGGTAGGTTGAGCAACCGTCTATTCAACCTCAAACAGAGTGGAGAGAACTTGTTAGCACATCATATACCTTATCCACTTCACCACTACTCAACCATCGACACTTTCTTCCAGAAAAAAATGTCAGATGAACGGTTACAATAGCTACGATATAAATAAATTTTCAATTTATTGAACAAAAGGAGGACAATTTCGAACAACTTTATCATTCAATCTTCTCACATACAGATAAATTTTTTCATAGATATTCACACCAATTACATCCTACAGAGTCTGATACTTTGACCTTAATCCTTCTCTTGCTTTCCTCTCTAAGACCAACCCTGATCTCCTTCTCATTTGTGACTGAAGTAAGACTGGAACGGACATTGCTTGGTTTACACCATGATTGTACAAATTAATCTCTCGAATCTAAACAAAGTACTTCAAAAGTACAAACATTTAAGGATTAAACGAATTATTACATGTTCACCCCATTTTTTTTTTCTAAATTACCCTCTTAATTCATTTTTCCCTACAATTTTTTTTGGCAACCACAGTGGGAGATTAATATCCCAGTTGCAATTATTTAATTTGTAAAATTTGATCAATTTCAAAATAGTTGGTCTCATGTCAGGCTCAGAGACTACTCCCAAAATGAAATCTGCTAGTACCAGTACTGGTACTCTAGGTAACACTCCTCAAGTTACCAATGGAGACAATAATATTCCGCCTACATTTGAGCAACACACTGAAGAAGCAAGGAATAAACAGACTCCTCATACCATCATCGATCTGATACATACACAAGAAGCCCTTGCTAGGACTCAAACAAAGATGGCTATAATTCAGAAGGAGGCTCTTACCTTCCTTAAGGCCCTTACAGAGAAATTAATACCAACAGAGCATACTAGAAATACTTCTGAGGCAACTGCTGATGCCAACATATCAAGGGGTCACGCTCAAGATGAATATGAAATTTGTATCCTCCCTAATCCAGTGCTAGAGAGGAGCCATCAACCTAACTTTCTTACTCGTAAAGATTTGGAGTGGCTTCTCCAAAGTTGCAAAAAGGAGAATTCATCTGTTATTCATCAATACCAACCTCCTAATCCCTATGAGATGCAGAGGATCCCTCTTCTTAGGGGATACTCCTCTCCTTCATTCTCACTTTATGATGGAACAGAGAATGCTCGTGAACATATTTTACAATTCCTAAAATCATTAGGGGAGCATGAGTACAACCATATGTTGCGCCTGAGAGAATTTTCTAAATCTCTTACTGAAAGAGCATACACATGGTACAATAATAATGCTCCCAACAGTATTTCTAACTGGTGTGAGATGGTTAATGCGTTATACAGGAAATACTTCTTTGTATCTGAACAAGTCACACTATCAGATTTGTGAAGAATGTTTCAGCGAAGTAATGAGCATCCCAATGATTATGTGAAGTGGTTCAGAGTCCAAGCACTAGACTACTATGACCCGAATGTGATTGAACTTCAATTTGTAGAGATCTGCATCAATAGTATGATACCAGTCTGTCGTGCTTTACTGGAAAATTTACGATTTTAAACATTCTCTGAATTACATGAAGCTGCCAAACGGTCGGCCACTACTGCACCTGCTTTGATAGAGAGGACAAGGCCTCCTGTCAAGACTGACGTGAGACTCACAGCATTCGACGCCTGGCTCAAAGGAAATACAACCATAATGTAGGTATTGTGACTTAAGGAGTTAAGAGGAAAGCTTTAACACCAGAGCCACAACCCAAACGTGTATTACCAATTCCGACTCCAGTACCACCAGCAGGTCGACAACCTAGAATGGCTAACCAAGCAGCTGCAGGTCCACCAGCCCAACATCAACACCAACAACCAAGGGAAGCCCCAACATCCATATATTTTCCTTTTTTAATTAAAGAAGTGATCGAGCTTTTAGAAGTTTGGGCTCAGTATGGTGCAATCAACCTACCTCCCATTTGACGTCCACCAAAAGAACAAGGAAAATCTTAAGTATTGTCGCTTCCACAGATTTCTTAATCACCCCACAAGTAATTGCAATACCTTGAAGCGAATATTTAAAGAGGGGATAAGTCGGGAAAATTGGACTTGGGGATTGAAGGTGTACATAAGAACCCTCTCCCAGTCAGGCATTTTACTATGTCTTAAGATCCCACTCACCAATTAATTCAATCCTTGATGGAGCATGTATGTGAAATTTTATACCTCTCAAAGGCGGAAGGCAAGGACCTATTCACTTCATTAATCACATTGTATCTGGTAGGAGATTACCTCCACTTAATGAAGGCAAAGTACGCATTGAACCTTCACAGATGGGAAAAGATGGAGAAAAAGTGTGACCGGGGAATTCTCATTGTTGCCGGCCTCAGAGACACTGAATTTAGGAGAACCTTAATTGATGCAGGCACCACAGTGAATATCATCCCTGTCAAGACACTCAGAGTTTTAGGGATCACACGTAGTAAAGTTTTCCATGCACCCACTTATATTAAAAACCTTGAAGGAAAGTTTGTTAATGCCTATGGATATATTTATATTGAAATACAAATGGGATCTGCATGTGCGACAACCAAATTTTATATAACAAAAGAAGATTTGGGTTATGACATGATCTTGGGATGCCCATGGCTACAACAACAAAACTACAACCCCCAGGACATATTTATTACCATGCCCACTGCAAGCAGACAGCTCTGCACCTCACAAGAAGGTTAAGGCACGTGATCCTCTTTTCTACCTGGAAGAATTTGAAGACTTGATGGCTATGAAAAAAGAGACAGGAAAAAGTGTAATAGCATATGTAGAGAGGTATCGTACTCAAGTAAAGCTTACTGAACTTATCTCGTTACTACTTAAAGCCCATCATACCTCTTATGCTTGGGGACTTGAGTTTGTTGGAAAACTCAACCCTGCTCTAGTCAGACGCTATGAATGGTTAGCCTCACCTCTTCATTATTTTGCCAATAGTGGATGACCTACACTCCCCTTCAAATCCAACATTGTATTGAGTCGTATATCACTCATCTGATGTGTAACCATGACAATGACACTACATGAGTGTCCACACGTACCACATAACTACCCCAAGAGAATTCCAACATGCCCATATGCGTGGAATGCTAGTGTTGGCACAAAGATGAAGGAAAAGCCTTGTCAAGAATATATATTTAAAGCCAAGCCAATGAGGGTAAATTATTTTCAAGTAGGAGACTGGTTATGAAAACAGCAAGGAACAATCGCGAATCAAGATATGATATAACTGGTTTTCCACGAAATCTATTTCAGTAGAGCGTATGAAGTCGATGGCCCGAGTTAGAGCATTCATTGGGCTAGGGTGGCCACAATTTTCCTTAGGTTGGATTTGGATAAATAAATTTGAAAATATATTTCCCACAAACTACCAAGAAGTTGAAGAACCTTTGCTCAGAGAGGAGTGAAGTATCATCTTAAATATTTCCACTTTTAGACTTATCAAGCCGACTAGAAGTCTTCTTTTATACGCTCGGTTCACTAGGTTCTATACCACTTCAACCTACAATTATAGTAAAAAAAAAAGAGTTTGATCCTGGCTCAGAACGAACGTTATCTATATGCTTTTAACACATGCAAGTCAAACGTTGTTTTCTGGGAGTTGGAAAAAGAAGGAAGATCATCTCCTAGCTATCTTTCTAGCTGATAAACAAAATGGTGAACGGGTGCTCTAACGAAAGATCTAACTGGGAGGGGCCATTCAGGATCGCTAGAGATACCATTGTTGGATACTACAAGTTAACTGTTGCAGATGGAAATTTGGTAGAAGCTGTAATGTAGGAGAAGTGGCTCAAAGCATTTGATGCCTAAAGCATCCATGGATATTTCTTTAGTTCATTCGTAGTTTCAATTCCTCTAAATATATGCAAGACATTTTCATTCAGTATCAAATTTCCTTCAAGTAATCAAATTTCAATTTTATTAATTCAAAATCCTTTTTGATCCAAAATAAAATCCTTGCAATCATACCTACCAAATATCAAATCATTCAAATCCAAACAAAAGAAACAAAATCAAATAAGTCTATCTCTAGAATAAAAAAATGCAGAATAAATCCTAAGGGGGCCGACCAACAGTGGCCTATCTTTTTTAGAAAAAACCTTCTTCATATTTCGGAGAATAGTTTTTTTCACTTATAACTCTCGGGTCAATCTTTCAACCTCTTCCTCCTCTTGCTTGATAAGATCATAAGAAGGGATCACACCTGCTGCAACCTGTGATTCCTTAATAACATCAATTCTGCGGCCAAACCAAGCCGTATTGAACTCGATCCGGTAACATACCTCGAAATGATACTTCCATTTCACGTACATCCATTTATTAATAGTAGCATTAGTCATAGTACACATTTCATACATAGAAGACAATACTTCACTCACACGAAAGGCAAGAATAGTGAGGTCTCCATAATTCTTGGTGGTAGCAATGTGACCATACTTCTTCCATATTTGGGTATAAAACTCAGCATACTTTGTTGGAATGTTGAAACCGCTAATGAGCACATGTTTTTGAATAGGCACACTAAGTGGAAGATTAAAAACAAGACCTGTACCAGGGTATTCAGACATAACCATGACTTTTTCAGTTTTTATGGTATCTTCACTTTGATTTTCTACATAAACAATCATGTCAGAGATGACTTCTTCATGATTTTGGGATAAAGGAATAACGGCTTTATTAACTTGGTTCACAATCACTACCTCTACATTGCTACTAAGTTCTTATCTACTTTCGCCCTGCAAAATCATCAATCGATGACAAACGTGAGATTCAAGCTCCAACTAGAATTTTCTGAGTATAAGTAAACTAATTATGTGAGTATACTTCATCAAGTACCCAAACACAAGCAAATGGCCTAGAGGCCTAAAAACACATTTTCACATCAAGCTCATCAGAAACAATTTTATACTACCCTGTAAAAAAGTCACAAGTTGGGAGTAATTGGTAATGAATCTAGGGATGAATTATATACCAAACTCTTTGCATGTAATTTCCACTACATCATACTAAAAAATTACATCAATCCAACAAACGAGCTAAGATATATGATCAAAACACTCAACTATCTCACAGCTGAAAAGTTCTTGAATTCCTCCTAACTTTTTACTGTTTCGTCTTTTGGAGGCCCTAAATGACCTCGAAACCCAAATTCTTCCCCTGAAGGGAGATAGATCATCTCCTGGGAATGAAAAAGTTGGGGTAGATCATCGAAAACGGACACCTTATGAGGATTTTACAGCGTTTTCAGTAAAAATATTATATCTGAACTTTTTTAGCATTGAAGTTTCACGAAATTGTGTTTTCCTACAAGTTTTCATTAATTACTTCATTCAAAGCAATTGTAAGGTTAATACAAGATGAAGACTTACCCGGCCATGTTATGAGTTATTTGGAATATCAAGATCATGTTCGGAGCTATCATTCTGTTATTCTTCTGAGACAGAATGAATACCCTCATCACCTTCTGAAGGAGATTTGAAACCAGCGTTGTCTTTATTATGAGAAGAATCTTCCTCTTGAAACAACAACAAAACAATCATCAATATTGTTAGATGTGTTCATTCAATATATAAAAGCAACACAGGGCAAGCCACTCACTTCAGAATTACTGATTTCGGTCCTTGCTTATGTTGCCACTCTAGTAAATGGATTCAACTGCCCAGGAGAAGGTATAGTAAACCCTTTAACAATAGACGAGCTCTGAAAAACAACACAATCAGTCAAGTAGGATAAACTTGGTCATAATAAGTTGTATGGTATAAGATACATACCCTTGTGACGGGAGCATTAATGATGCCAGTACGGATTCCACCATCACGGTTCTTTGATCTGATCTCTACTGCTTGGAGATTATCACATTGTTTTTTACTTTTTTTTCGCATTTCGAGGCTTCACTTGACGTCCTCTCAAGTCAAAAGGGTCATATAAGGATTGAATATATTTGTATAAATATATATATACTAGGTATTACCCGGGCCTATATCCCGGGACTTGAGTCTATAGATTATCCGGTGTTTTGTTGGTCGGGTCAGGCCCCGACTGTACCTCTCAAATTCTTTTATAAATTAATATTTGGTACCCCTTAATTATATTATGAAACTTAGTCATAGTAAATCTAAGGTTTGTTGTATTTAGGATTAGACGGTGTTTTGTTGGTCGGGTCAAATTAATCAGGGCCTACGGCCCCGACCGTACCCCTCAAATTCTTTTAGAAATTAATATTTGGTACCCCTTAATTATATTATGAAACTTAGTCATAGTAAACCTAAGGTTAACTGTGTTTAGGACTAGCCGGTGTTTTATTGGTAGGGTCAAATTAGTTGGGGCCTACGGCCCCGGCCGTACCTCTCAGATTCTTTTAGAAATTCATATTTGATATTATTATTAGTCGTTTTTAATTAAGAAATATAAGTTAGATTAAAAAATCTAATTATATTAGGAAACTTAGTCATGGAAAACCTAAGGTTACCCGTGTTTAGGATCAGTGGCTATGCTAGGGATAGCTTTGTCCCAGACCGCGATATAATCTATACCGTCAAAAAAATAATAAAATCTCGTTCGTAGATTTACGGATTCAACGGATGGACAATCTCGATTCCAAAATAACTCAAATACTTTAGGTTTCCATATTTAGGTCAAGCCCGAACACCTCCTAGCCCAAAACAGGCTCTGAAACAAAGCCCACAAACCTTTATACTTGTCAGTCTCCCAGAACTGATAAGATATTTCAGATTCACTTCAACAATTAAGCTTCTCAGTTCCGTGAAACTGACAGGCAACTTTAATCTTCACGGCTAACTTCACTGAAGCATCTCTTTGAGCACTTTATGTGCGTTTTCTGCCAGTATTAGAGATGGTTTTCATGAGTTTTCAAATCCATTTTCATCTCCTTTCCTGCACATAATCATACAATCCACACATAACCCATCATTCAACATCAATAAATCATTCATTCACATCAGCAACATCATTATCTTCACTGTCCCACGACCATCAAATTCAAACACCACCTGTGGTTGTTTTCTCGGCTAAAAATCACACCCAAAACACTCAACCCAATATCTTTATTCATTTCACGACAACATCACTAACAGACTCCTCGGCTGCAATTGTTTCAGTAACAACACCTTCTCTTCTATTTTCTCTGTTTTGTTTTCGGCATCACCTTCACTTCATAAACTCAGCATACTCACACAATCTATGACAAAAAATCAACCCAAGAAAACTTGTTTAATCTCTATCCATCTCGCTATAACAAACCCTCTCTGTCAATACTTCGTGGCAACATAATCTCCTCCCTGATTTCTTGATCCGAATCAAACATGATTACATCACAATTTCATGTCCCACAATGAACTCAGACTTACCATGGCCATTTCCTTCTCGTCTTTCCTTCGAAATCACACTAAATCCTTGGTGAGGATTCATCGAACTCCATTGATAGACGGGACAACGATTGGGCAGAAATAGAGAGGTTGTTGTCTGGTCTTTGTAGATTCGTAATGTTCTCGAAAGATGCGAAATCGTTTTTTTTTATTTACGGGGGGGTCCATGTAAACTGGGTGTCTAGGTCTCGGTCACTGTATTTTGATAAAACCAACGTTAGACGTGTCTAGGATCATTGGTAATACTAGGGATAGCTTTGTCCTGGGCCGCGACGTAATCTCTACTTTCCAAAAAATAATAAAATCTTGTTTGTCGGATTCAACGCATATAAATATACTTTGATTTATACACTATGATCCAATGTATCACTATATATCTTACATAACAATCGATTTGTGGCATAGGATGGCCGAAATCGAGGGCCGAAAATATCCCACGACAAAAGGCCATGTTCCCTTAACATACATACATACATACATACATACATACATACTGATGACAAGAAAAGAAAGATCTACACGTTTACTAGTAGGAAGAGGCTTCAACTTAAGATGGTTCATCAAGACACCGGTAGAAGGGGAATCACGTGACTTTAGCAAAACAGATTGAACAAATTCAATGAAGCGATCGTGCTCACTTTGTCAAAAATCTTTTATACCATGAAGTTATTACTGGTTTTCTTTCGGACATTAAGAATGGAAAACTCTTCCCTTCAATACGAAAGCCTTGATCTAAAGTAAGACTCAACTAATCCACAGAATAAAGAGCAGTACGACAAGAAGAGACATCCTGGTCGAACTTCATCTGACGAGCAGCCCTATCAATATTATAAGATTCTACTTTGTAGGACCCCATATATATTGACAAAAGGTAACCAGGTGTGCAACTCAGTATAAAAGTAATTTCTACAGCATCAACAGTGTGACCACCAGACAACAAGAAAGTACTTGGGAGAGTAGCAAAAGTATTCAATTGAGATACATGAGGGAGTGGTGACCAAAAACGTAAAGTTAGTGATGACATGTTGTCTAAAAATGTAATAAGCTCCTTACCAGGCTTTGGACGCTTGTGTGACCAACAGAATGTTCTTGCCACACCCTCTTCTCTCTACAATGTTCTCACGCCCATGCTTGAAGGAAAGTAATGTGCCGAATGTCTCTATTTTCATAAAACCATTGGAAACAAGCATATATGAAACCATAGAGTTAAAATGAGAGTACAAAGGCAAAGCCACGCTCTATGCTAGCTTAAAGGGAACTACTATCGACTTCATCTTAAGGCGAGAATCATCGTCAAATACATCTCTTGATAGCCAAAAGCATAAAAACGCAACAACACTCAATGTGTCATCCAGAACCTGACCTGGTTTTGCATTCTTCAGCCACCATTGTGCTATCCACCAAGTATAGAAACACTTCTCAGCATTATGCTTTGGGTCATACTCTTCTATCTTCTTTACCAAGGTCAAACAAAATTGTTCATCCCTCTCACTCAAACGAAGGTCAAGATTCCCTGAGACTGGAAGATGCAACAAGATAGCCACAATCTCTAGAGTGACTGTCAATTCTCATGTGAGTTGGAATGCACTACCGCGAAAAATGAGTAACCATAAAAAGGATATCCTTCTTGATCCAATAGGTACCAGATATTCTGATAACCTCATAAACTTGTGCCTTCTTCAACAAAGCCACGACATGATCCTTACCAAACATATTCCTCAATCATCCATCCCAACCATGCAAAGGAGACTGGAGAATTCTAAAATCAATAAGTGAAGCTGCATACTCTCTCTTTTGAAGAAAAATCCGCATCACATGTTCAGGAGCAACTAACGGAGTGTTCGTAGCTTCACCCAAGTTTCCATGGATACACATAACATGACCAGGATGGACTTTAGCATGAGAATAAGAAAACATAAAGAAGTCATCATCTAAATTTGGCATATCTTTAACATGCCCAAAACCATAAGTATTGCTTTCTTCATTGATAGAGACAGAATCATCATTATCATCGTGCAACATGTCAACAGAATTAACAAGAATGCTTTCTACTTATTTCAACTGTATAAGAAAACTAGAAATTAGAAATAATGATTTTATGTATGTAGATGGTGAGTTTTTGACAAGGGATAAAATTATAAAATTGCCCTCTGCCAAGCAGCAAGAAAATAAAAGGATATGTGAATACTTATGCGCATATGCCTAGATCTATAAGAAAACGTGGAGTATTGTAATCCTACCTATATTCCGTAAGCGAATTAAGAATACATATTCTCTTCAAACATTCTAAACTGGCCTTGCAACCTCCTCACTACTCATAATATTCATGCCATATCGAGCTAGTCTCAAGTAGCATAAATTCCACGGCTGAATTCCTTGAACTTGCCTCAAGTGCACATCAATGTTTCAGTAATATCTATAAAATGGGGGAATAACTAATGCTTAAACCCAAAAATACACTCTAGCTTAATGCTTCATTCGCAACGAACTCGTCTCAATTTGCTCTCCTGGGCTCAAATATGCTACTTTAGCACTTTGCTTAAAAATAAGCCACAAATTATACGCTACTCCTCTTGGACGCACCACAATCAAAAAAGAAATACCTCAAAAGATGCATTGAGCCTCTGTGCTATTTGGCTTAGCACCGCATTGGCGCTAGTTCGCGACCTTAGTGCTAAAAGCGTAACTTTCTTGGCACTAACCCTAGAGCCTGGGAAGCACCAAATGACATAACATGGTCTTAGATAGCACATCTTGGCATGATGAGGCCTTAGCTAGCGCGTCACTACCTTAGAACCTTAGCCTTACTGCTAAAATTGTTAACCCTTACCCTAGCGCTAAAAGCGCTAACTCCTTTTGGCCAAGTACCTTAGCTAGCGCGTCCCCGAGAGCGCCTCCGATGACTAGCAGTGCCACTAATGGTGCATCCTAGATGATGTGTCTCCATCTGATGCGCCATACCTGATAGACACATTTTAGTGTCTAATTTGCACCTTAATTTCTAGTGAGTTAGTATTCGATTTTGTGTCTATTACGTGTTTTATTGCTTTTGTAGGTACATTAGAAGAATAAAGATTTGTGGAAAAATTGGCTCAAAAAGTGTTCAAAGCACCCGGGAAAATGGATCAAGGCACCCACACTTTGGATTGGGGCACCCCTGGATCGGGTCAACCCATCGGGTCAACCCAGCGGGTCAGCCCAGCGAGCTGGATCGGGCCGAGTCACGGGTCGACTCATCGGACTCGTCTGTTTCACTGGCAGCACAAATCCAACGTAAAATTTGGTTTCTTTTGCTTCCAGATTGTTCCAAATGATAGTAGATAACCCACACAAGTTAGAACAATCGAGAAACAGCAAAAAGATCCCGTGAAATCAGTTGAAAAATCATGAACATGGCCGGAATTTGATTTCGATTAGGAATGGGATTTGTGGGCTGTTCTAGAGAGTTCTATTAGGTTTAGAACTCTCTCTAGGGTTTGTGAAGTCTATAAATACCAAAAGAATCGAAGAAAAAGAGAGACAGAAGCCTAGGGAGCAATTCATAGAAAATCCGGTGAAGTTCCGGTGCCGCCGGTGACCTGCTGGTGCTCCGGCCGGCGTGTTCTTCATCCACCATCACCGAAGAAGACGACTCAGTAACATTTATAAGTGTTGCTGTTCCACTGTTGCAGCTCTGCTCCTGTTGCGTTAAGTTTTGAACGTTCTGTTGCTTAAAGCTCTTTGTAACAGCTGAACCCTGTTCTGTGACACTTATATACGTATCTGTTCAGCTGTTGCACTATTCTTAAACCTTGTAATCAATATTTTGAGCAATGAAACCAACTTTTGAGCAAGTTTTCTTCACCATGGGGTAAGTTTATTTACTGGGATGATGGATAAGGTATTTTCTCAATTTTATGTGATTTAATTATTTTCTAATAATTATTTATAATTCTTTTATTATTATTTGCATGGATTTAAATTAGAAAAAAATGTTTTTATTAAATAGTTGTGTTCTCTTTTGATGGGTCATGCTTAGTTAATTACTCTTGATGTCTCATGCTTAGGATTTACAATTATTCTTTTAGGAAACATATTTTTGGCAAACTTGAATTAAATTGTTAAAAAGAATTACATGATTAATCACATGAATTGTTAGAAATAACTGAATCCTGATTCCTGGTTTTTCCCATATCTTCTAAAAATCATCTCTAGTGTATTTTCCTGATTTTTATTAGTTTAGATTTAGTATAATATTTTCTCTAATCATTACCTTCACAAGTTCGAGAATCGAATCTCTTTATTTACCACTATATAAAACCACATCAATACCCGATGCGTCTTGACCACATCGTCTCCATCCTGGCACGTCCCTTACTTAGTGCCATAGGCCTGGCACACCCCTTACCTGACGCATCCCCAAGCACCAGCACATCTCGGCCTGATGCATCCCTTAAGCCTAGCGCGTCCCTAGCTCTTTAGTGCTGATGCATCCCTGTTGTAGTGCTCCGTAGCTTTGGCACGTCCCATGCGCTAGCACACCTCTAGCTCCAGCACGTCTCACTTGATGCACTCTTTAGCTTAGCGCCCATGCTAATGTGTCCTAGCTTGATGCGTTCTTGACTTAGTGCCACAATCCTAGCACGTCCCTAGCCTAATGCTTTCATGGCCAATACGTTCTTGGCATAGCACGTCCACACTTAGCGACTTAGCCACAAACACATCGGCGGTAACACTATAGTACTAACTATACTACCTAAGTGAAGTGCTAACTTCGAACCTCCTTTACACTAGCTTCCTAACCCTAGGTGTTGGCCTTACTACTGAGACGTTAGCACATTATCCTTTTATACTAAAAAAGCTAGCACATTACTATTTGTGCTAGTACTGGATACTTCCCTCAGAAATGCGCCATTTTTTCTCAGCATTGGTCCAATACCAAATCTTATATGATTTTCTAATAGGTCTTCTTGTTTAAGAAGCCCTTACAATATTAGGACTCAAATGCCTCTCAGACTTATGTTGAGTCATTTCTGAACTAATACTTAGCCATTAAATGTGCCATGTTACTCCTAAGCAAATACATGACCATTGAACTTACTAGACTCGACACCAATAGGTCTAATTATTAATTTAGTGAGATGCACAACTTGCCTCAGTAACTTAGCAAGTCACTTGAGTTGACTTGACTTAATACAAACAATGGTGGCTTATGACTCCACTATTTCCACAAGATATCAAATACAACACATGGGGGGGATTCTCATTGGGGTACTGGTCTGGTGGTCTACGGTAATCGTGCGTTGTGGCAACACATCTACGAACAAGAAGGTAACAAGTAGTGTGATGGTTATAGAGAAATTGAGAGGATGAGGAGTAGTGGTTAGACATGTCTTCCTCACTTTCTGGACACGACCCCACTACAATCTCCATAATCGTCACTTCTCCACCTCTCCCTATCTTCCACCACTTACGAGAAATCAGTGTGTCTCCTTTGAACTATAAATAGATGGTTCTCATCTATAAAAAAACAAGAATGAGAAAAAAAAAGTGAGGAAAAACTAAACATACATAATTATTGAATCTCAGGGAATCATTTCTTCTTCACAAAATTACCTACCGCACTAATATTTCTCAACCTTCTTTGCTTCCCTCCTCTAAGACCTACCCAATATTCTCCACCTTTGTGATTGAAGCAGGACGTGAACGGCCATTTCTTGGTTTAGGCTCGTCATATTCGATTTTGATCTCTCGGACCTACTTGAAAGTACGATTCTACCGTACATTTGTTTTCACCCTAAAATAATGTACAACAATAGAAACATAAAATCATACGATTCAAAACCATGATGTCCCTATAATATTCATCCATGTTTCAATTAAAAAAGTAGGGAACATAGAAAACTGAAACCATACACACCTGGTTCTAAAGCTAACTAGTTGATCTTGAGTCTTCAACAGCTTTACAGACGAAGTAGAGGCAACGGCTAAACTAAGCTTGTTCTCACAAGAAGCAAGAAACACTATCAACATCAAAAGGAACGTGAGTTAATGCTCACGACAAAAAAAAAAAAGAAATGTATATTTTATATATATAGGGTTTCGGTTAAAACCCTAGCTTACCGGGGGATAATAGTTGGTTCTAAAGTTGATGTTCATGTGCAAATACGAAGAATTAACAAGGCTTGCAAAATCTAGGGTTTCTGAGAGCTTATTAGTTTGAATAAACACAAGTGAAGTTAAAAAAATATATACATAAACTCACTCCGGAATTGAATACTCACATAAAAGAGACAAGACAGAGCTTACCTTGTTATCAATGGTTGTTTGATGCTATGATGGTTGAAGCAGAGGATAATAATATGAAGAAGAAAAGGGAGTTTTCCTTTGATCGGTGTAAAATAAGGGAGGAGCAAAGCTTCCCTTTTATATCAAATAATTACTTCGAATTTGAGAAGGGAACGGATTCCACCTTGTCCGTCCAGCAAAACACGGCTTCATCTTGTCCGCCTGCTACGAAGCCTGCTTGTCCCTTTCCAACTTGTCCGACCACCTCCATCCCCTAGTTTTTCCGTCCACGATCAATCTCATTTCATCCAGCTTCAATCAAGGCATGTCCGTCCAGCTCAGGCCTACGCATGCTTATCCACCTTAACTTTGACCAATGCTCATCCACCTACCATTAAGCTATGCTTGTGCGACCAATTCCAAGTCTTTCTTTCCATGGGCCTTTACTTATACATCCAAGATGGTCTTCTAGATTACTTATTTGAAAGTTCAAGCCAACTACTAATATTCTGGTAATATCTAACCATTAAAACATCAAGTTATTTATTTTTATTTTATCTGACAGGCCACCATCTAGTGTTTACCACCCAACATTACTCATTTCGCGCTAAGCAGGGGACTTAATGTAGATGGTGGATTTTTATCAAGGGTAAAATAGTAAAATTATTTCTCAAGCCCCGAGTCTGAGAAATATTAAACCTCAAAATTCAACAAAAGAATTTTAGGCAAGTGTTTATCCCTGTCCTCTCTCAGATGCTCATCCTTGTCCCCTCTTTATATGTATGGCAAGCTACATATACGATCAAAATTACTGACTGAATAAACATTCATTATTTTACGAAATCATCAGAATAACACAGATGCTTACTATGACTTTCCGAGATATTCTATGATTTTTACATAAAATCTCAAGCTCCTAGATGGATTGCCCACTAGTATAGGGAAATTTGAGTATTATTTGGGTGCTATATTCCGCAGCTGAATCCCTAAAAATTATCTTATGTCAATGTCTATGCTCAACTGAACAAATATTGAGTCACTAAACTGCTTATATAGATTTTTATTGAAGTTACATACGAATTTGCTTGACTAACAACTGCATTAAGATGCCAAGTCGAAATTGTGCCAACCACAATCTAATAAGATCTTACTAGCTAAATTTAGCCCTGATCACATTAATCCTTTCTTAGGGAGACAACTAATGTGAATGGCTTAAAGGAAAAAATCTAATTTGAGGCTTTGTAAACACTAAACAAGAGTGCATAACAGTTATAAGTGTTTCGAACTTCAATGAAATTCTCAAATCCTAATTGGTAAACGCGATGGCTCAACACTGGTTTGTAATGCTTATAAGCGTTTCAAAGCCTATGGCCACAGTTCATGAACGGCTTAGCCTATGGCCACAGTTCATGAGCGTCTTAGCCTACGACTGCAATTCATGTGCGGCTTAGCCTATGGACATAGTTCATGTGCGGCTTAGCCTATGGCCACAGTTTGCTGCAACTTAGCTTATGGTCACAGTTTATGTGCGGCTTAGCTTAACCCTCTACCTTGTATGCTAAATCTTCACAGACAAAGCTTGTCCGTCCAAGCTACCAAAGCTTGTCGGTCTATGCTAGCTTGCTTGTCCGTCTTACTTAGTAATACTCGTTGGACTTCCTTAGCACCTAGTTAAGATTATTCTTCTAAACCCTAACTTGTCCGACCAAGTTTTCAAACCTCATCTTATCTATCAAATACCATACTACGCCCCACTCATATATTTTTGATATGTGGCCTCACATACATATATTTTCATGTGTGGCCTCACATACGTATTCTTGAACTCAGCATGCTAGGTACGTATATGCTTATACTCAGCATGATACACTTATAATCTACAAAGCATGTCAATGTAATTGACCTGTTTGAACTCACATTCTTCCTCATAAACATAATAAATAGAATAACTACATATTTGTTTTAGAGTGAAAACAAATGTACTGCAAAATGGTACTTTCAAGTAGGTTCGAAAGATCAAAATCGAACATGATGAGCCTAAACCAAGAAATGGTCGTTCACTTCTTGCTTCAATTACAAAGATGAAAAGAATTTGGGTAGGTATTAGGGGAGGGAAGCAAAGAAGGTTCATAAAATATCAGTATCATAGTGTATGAAGAAGAAAATGGATTCTCTGAGAGGAATTGCTATTTCTGTAGATTTGTTTCTTCAAACTAAATATCTTGTTTGTCTTTCTGTCTTGTTTCGAATAAATGAGAATCATCTATTTATAGTTCATAGGAGACACACTGATTTTTCGTAAATCGTGGAAGTTAGGGAGAGGTAGAGAAGTGATGATTATGGAGATCATAGTGGGGTGGTGCCTGGATAGTAGGGAAGACCTGTCTGACCAGTACTCTTAATCCTCTCAACTGCTCTGTAACCGCCCACTTCTTATTACCTTCTTGTTCCTGGAGGTGGTACCACCACCCACGATGTCGTAGACTACCAGACAATACCCCAATAAGAATCCCCTTATGTTTTATTTGATATCTCGTGGAAACAGTGGAGTCATAAGCCACTATGGTTTTGATTAAGTCAAGTCAAGTCAAATGACTTGCTAAGTCAGTGAGAAAAGTTATGCGACTCACTGGATTGATAGTCAGACTAATTAGTGTCAAGTCTGGGAAGTTCAGTGGCCATGTAATAACTTGGAAGTAACATGGCATATTTAGTGGCTAAGTATTAGCTCAGAAGCGACTTATCGTAAGTATGATAAGCATATGAATCCAAATTTTATAGAGGGTTCCTTAAGCAAGGAAACCTATTAGAATTCGTATAAGACTCAATATAAGACCTATATTGAAAAGAAAGGCGTATTTCTGAGGAAAGTAGCTAGCGAAGTTAACACTAGCTACTTAGCACAAAATAGAAATGTGCTAACTCTTTTAATGTAAAAGGCTAGTGTGCTAATGTCTCAGGATAAGACCAATGTGCACAACTTCTAGTAAATATAATTGTACTAAAGACAGGAATCTAGTGTCATGAAGGATCAAAGTTAGCACTTCAATTGAGTCAAATATAGTTAGCACCAGAGTTCTAGTACTTAACTCGCTTGTGGCTAAGTATGAATGCCCTTGGCATGAGGGCGCATTGGTCATGGAGGGATAGAGACGTACTAGGCTGCTAGGGGCATGCTTGAGCTAAGTGTATTATCCAGGATAGGGACGTGCTTGAGCTAGAAGGGATACATTGGCATTTAGGAGACGTGCTTGGCTTGCAAGGGACACACTAAGTCTTGGAGACGTATTGGTCGGAGACGCATTGGCCTGGAAGGGACACGCTAGCTTGAAGACGCACTGGTATCGGCAGCTAGGACGCATTGGCTGCTTAGGGACGCGCTAGAGTCAGGGACGCCAATGAGAAACCTAAGGGCGTCAAGGAGGTAATGGATAGGGAACCAAGGCTAGGGACGTCGGGCCTTGGAGGCGCATAGGCCTGGTGATGCATTTGTCCTTGGGATCATGCTAGAGAAGCAAGCGATGTGCTAGGCACTAGGCGAAAGAGAGTTAGCGCTTTCGGCGCTAGAATTAGGGTTAGAACTTTTAGTTCTAAGGTTGAGGTGCCAAGGTGGTGATTTGTTGGCTGAGGCTTTATTAGGATAAAATGTGCTAGTTGAGACAAATTTTGGTTAGTTAGCACTTCTCAGACGCTAAGGTTTAGAGCCAGGAAAGTTAGCACTTTTAGCGCTATTGTGGTTAATTGGTGCCAATGCGGAGCTAAGCCAAATAGTTGATGCTAACTTGGCGCTAATATGATAAAAGGCTAGGGTTAGCCTAGATGAGAGATTTAATACGCCTTTTATCGCGTCGTTTCTCAGTTGTGGCGCATCCAAGAGGAGTAGCGCATTATTTATGGCTTATATTTAAGCAAAGTGCTAAAACATCATATTTAAGATCATTGAGCAATTTGAGGTCCATTCATTGCGAGTGAAGCGTTAAGATATAACGTATTTCAGGGTTTGAGCATTAGCTATTCCCAATTTTAATGGATATTGCTAGAACATCGATGCGCATTCGTGGCAAGTCCAGGGAATTCAACCGTGGAATTTACCCGACTTGAGAATAGTTTGATATGGCATGGATATTATGAGTATTGATAAGGCTACAAGGCCAATTTAGAATGTTTAGAAAGTACTTGCACTCTTAATTCACTTGCGGAATATAGTAAAGACACAGTATTCTATATTAAGCATATGCGCATAAATATGCACATATTCTTGTTGCTTAATAAATGGATGTTGCTAGAACATCAATGCGCATAAATATGCATATATACATATATTCTTGTTGTACCTTCTGGTTTTATGGGTAACTTTATCCCCAAATCTAGGAAGTATGATGTCCCTCAAAGTGTTGTTCCTGAGACTGTCCCACGACTTTGCTTGCAGAGAAGAGATTATGTACCTTCTTCTGTCGTGTTCAAGACACACCAAGTACACATGAAGAAGTGGGTGAGCTGGTGCAAAGTGATGTTGAATGACCCTTCAGTAGTCAAGGTTTTGAAAGGGGATGGAATTTCACACTGTAAGACTGTCTAATCATATGCAGATCTTCAAGGATATTAAGGGTATTTTAACCTTTGGTTCATGGTGGTGTGAACCAACTCATACCGCTATATGCGCCTGGGGCGAACTAACAATTACTCTAGAAGACGTAGTTAGTTTATTGCATCTTCCGGTTTTTGGGACTCTTCCTGCTAAAAATTCCGCTAAAGAAAAACAAATGATCACAACTCTGGAGAAGAAGATAGAAGAAATCCAACAAGGTAGAGGTAAAAATGGTGTGTATTATGTAAAGTGGATTGATCATTGGTGGAACAGTGAGGCCGATACAAACGATCCTACTCTTAGTGACCCTTTGACCATTGCGGCGTTTCTGACACTTGGTTGTCTAGAGATGTATTTGAAGACTTTACCGTTGGAAATTTGAAGCTTCCAGTTGTCCCTTTGGCGGTAGCACTTGATGGTGCTGAATGTCTCCGTCTTGGTAAACTGTTTCTTGATTCTTTGTATTCTCATCTAGATTCATTGGCTCATGATATGAAGACTTCTAACGGGTTCTTGAAGATTGATACACTATTTTAACACATTGTAGTATACTTGAATACGAAACTTTTGATATAAGAATTATGCCCAGATTCGTCACTAATTGTTGTCAGCTTCAGAGTTTCCGAGAGGCAGTTAAAATTGTTTCCGAGACGTTTTTGTAACACGTCTTGTGATTGTTTCAACTTACATAATCCATTGAATAACGTTTTTTAATGATTGTATATGATATTTATGAGTATATATGAAATTTTTTATAGTTCATGCTCAAAATATTTGTGTCTGAGGCGTTCTGACTCAACAACTCATATCCTCTTTACTTTTAGGGGGAGAACGAACAAAATCAGAGAGTTGAGTTCGCTAGTGAAGGAAAAGGGATTTATCGTTGATCCCAACATAGATAATATCCTCTCCCATGCTGAAAATTACGAGAAGACTTCTACTTACATGCTTGTTAGATGTAGTGCCTCCGTCGAGTATCCTGGTACAGGTATTGATGTTGACTTTGTCCCGAACAGGATTTTTCCCGGGTACTTACGTGTTGGATGTTTTGTCGTCCTATCAACTTATGCCGAGTTGTATTCAAGGATATGGAAAACGTTTAGCCATTTATCTATTGATACTTCTAGAAACTACAGAGTTTTATAACAAGACGTGTCCATCCTGTTTTCCATCGTGCAAGAGATGTTCTAATTTTATCGAAATGGAGTTTCTAATGCGGTCTTCGAGGAGTGGAAGGAAGATGTAAGTAATGCCGAAAAATCTGGTCTGGATGTCATCCGTGTCGACCAAGTTCTTCAAGGGAGGCTTGACTTGGGAGCGGGTCCTTTCTGCAAAGAATAAGCGCTTTCTAGCTATGACATGGTTTAGGGCAGCAAAGACGTACTCATGTTGTCCCTTTGAGAGATAGAGAAGCTCACACATGCGTTCCATCAAAAATTGAACTGTTTTGTTGGTTGACTTCTCAGAGAGAGTGAAGTTTCTGACAGGAAGGGGATTTTGGTGGACTCCTTCAGCTTCTAATTGCAATTTTCCCGATTCCACTTTTACCTTAAAAATACGCTTTAGATTTTTACAATCAATATTTGGATGATTAACATATCGATGATAATGACAGTATTTAGGATCTGTCATCTGCTGAGCAATAGGAATTCGTTGCACAGGAGGTATCGGAGAGTACCTTATTTTATCCATGCTTCAAGTAACTCGAGTACATATTCCATTGGAACTGGGAAGTCCGGGAACATTACGTTTAGTTTAACATCTTGTCCATGTTGCGGTTGTAACTGTTATTGTGAAGCTCTGGCGGTGTTCTGAGATAAAGTTGAATTTTTAGTTGGTACTGGTGTCGAGGGCGGATAAAAAGGAGAGTGTTTTGTCTATGTCTCTGGTTGAGATAAATCTTTCTTCTTGGGCCCTTTATTACTGGCGGCACCAATTAATGGTTGAACATTGTATTTCTTGTTGACTAGCCGTCGATTCCATAAAGTATCTCCACTACTCTCTTCTCTTTATGGTCTAGTTCTCTCCAAGAGGGCGGGAGAGGTTGTGGTGGATCGTTTTGCGGCTTCATGTAACTCAGAAAAAGTCTAAAAACACAAATTTTCTAGAAGATCACGATAAACAGGGATTATACTATAAATGCAGAGCTCCACCATTTGATGTTCCATCACATTCGGATCATGACAGTCCAGTGCTTGAATTCTAAATCTTTTCACATATTCATTGGGGTGCTCATTATTCCTATGGAACATTCTTCTCGGGTATGACAGGGTGATTTGCTCGGAGACGAAGAAGTACTTCTTATAGAAGGAGTTAACCATGTCTTTCCAATCAGAGATGTTGTTGGGAGCAATGTTGTTGTACTATGTGTAGGCCCTTCCAGTAAGGGACTTTGAAAATTCTTTGAGACGTAGTACATGATTGTATTCATGTCCCCTGAGGGATTCGAGAAATCAAGAGATGTGCTCACGGGCATTTCAAGTTCCGTCGTACAATGAGAAAGTTGGCAAAGAGTAACCTGCCGACAGAGGGATCCTCTGGATTTCAGGCAGGTAGGGAGGTTTGTGTTGATGGGCCGAGGATGGATCCTCCTTTCCATGGTTTCGTAGGAGTCTTTCTAGATCTTCACGGGTGATAAAATTAGATTGTTGGTACCTCTGTGGTGGTCGATCAGAAATTATATGGATTTTTTTGTCTTTTCGAGTCCCAGGAGTTTCAGCATCTGCAGCCGCTGTAAAGTTGGTCCTAGTCTGCTATGTTAGGCAATGATGTTATTCCGGGGAAAGTTGCTTCGTCAGGGTCTTGAGACAAGCTAGTACCTCCTTATAAGTAGTAGCCATGTCCACCTAAGTTCTGGCAAGGACTTCTTGTCTCTTCATCAAATCGGTTATGTTGATCGGAGTTTGAGTACTTTCAGTGTCTTCAGCGGTCTTGTCACCGAGAGGAGGCGTAGTAATAGAATTGGTACGGGGAGGTTCAGTAGCAATAGGGGGGTTTTCAGAATCACCATCAATACTTCCTGAACCAACTATATGAGTTGTAACTGCTCCAGACCTAAGTTCCACCATTTTGAATAACTGAAAATTGGCTTTTATAATTGAGAGGTTGATTTCCCGCTGTAGTCGCCAATTGTTTTAGGGTGAAAAAAAATGTACAACAAAATGGTACTTTCAGGTAGGTTCGAGAGATCAAAATCGAACAGGACGAGCCTAAACCAAGAAATGGTCGTTCACGTCCTGCTTTAGTTACAAAGATGGAAAGGAATTTGGTAGGTCTTAGGGGAGGGAAGCAAAGAAGGTTGAGAAATATCAGTGTGATAGTGTATTAAGAAGAAAAGGGATTCTCTTAGAGGAATCACTAGTTTTGTAGGTTTTGTTTCTTCAGACTAAATATATTGTCTGTCTTTCTGTCTTGTTTCTAATAGATGAGAATCATCTATTTATAGTTCAGAGGAGACACACTGATTTCTCGTAAGTCGTAGAAGTTAGAGAAAAGTGGAGAAGTGATGATTATGGAGATCGTAGTAGGATGGTGCCTGGAAAGTAGGGAAAACCTGTCTGACCACTACTCTTAATCCTCTCAACTGCTCTGTAACTACCCACTTCTTATTACCTTCTTGTTCGTGGAGGTGGTACCACCACCCATGATGTCGTAGACCTCCATACCAATACCCCAATAAGAACCCCCATGTTATATTTGGTATCTCCTGGAAATAGTTGAGTTCATAAGCCACTATGGTTTTGATTAAGTCAAGTCAAGTCAAATTACTTACTAAGTCAGTAGACAAATTGTCCGACTCACTAGATTGATAGTCAGACTGAGTAGTGTCGAGTCTGGGAGTTTCAGTGGCCATGTACTTATTTGGAAGTAACATGGCATATGTAGTGTCTAAGTATTAGCTCAGAAGCGACTTATCGTAACTCTGATAGGCATTTGAGGAAAAATGTTGTGGAGGGTTCCTTAAGCAAGGAAACCTATTAGAATTCATATAAGACTCAATGTAAGACCTATATTGAGAAGAAAGGTGTATTTATGAGGAAAGTAGCTAGCGAAGCTAACACTAGCTACTTAGCAAAAAATAGAAATATGCTAACTCTTTTAATGTAAAAAGCTAGTGTTTTAATGTCTCAGGAGTAAGACCAATATGCACAACTTCTAGTAAATATTAATTGTACTAAGGCTATGGAGCAAGTATCAAGAAGGCTCGAAGTTAGGATTTCAATTGAGCCAAATATAGTTAGCATTAGAGTGCTAGTGCTTAATGCGCGTGTGGCTAAGTATGAATGCGCTACGAATGAGGGCATATTTTCCATGGAGCGCAAGACATGCACTAGGTCACTAGGGGCATGCTCGAGCTAAGACGTATAAGCCAGGATAGGGACGTGCTTGAGCTATCAAGAATGCATTTGCCTTTAGAAGATGCTCTTGGCTTGCAATGACGCGTTAAGCCTTGGAGACGCATTGGCCGAAGACGCATTGGCATGGCAGGACGCGCTAGCTTGAACACGCACTAGCCTTGGCAGCTGGGACACATTGGCCGCTTAGGGACGCGCTAGGGTAGCAAGGAACACGCTAGAGTCAAGGGGGACAAGGGAATCAAGGAGGTAATGGCTAGGGCGCCAAGGAGATGGGACGTCGGGCCTTGGAAACGTATAGGCTTGGTGACACATTTGGCCTTGGGATCGTGCTAGAGAAGCTAGCGACGTGCTAGGCACTAGGCTAAAGAGATTTAGCGTTTTTGGCGCTAGAATTAGGGTTAGCACTTTTAGTGCTAAGGTTGAGGTGACAATGTCGTAATTTGTTGGGTGAGGCTTTATTAAGATAAAATGTGCTAGTTGAGACCAATTTTGGTTAGTTAGCACTTCTCAGGCGGTAGGGTTTAAAGTCAGGAAAGTTAGCACTTTTAGCGTTATTGTGGCTAATTGGTGCTAATGCGGAGCTAAGCCAAATAGTTGGTGTTAACTTAGCGCTAATATGATAAAAGGCTAGGGTTAGCCTAACTGAGAGGTTTAATTCTCCTTTTATGGCGTCGCTTCTCAGTTGTGGCGCATCCAAGAGGAGTAGCGCATTATTTATGGCTTATATTTAAGCAAAGTGCTAAAGCAGCATATTTAAGCTCATTGAGCAATTTGAGGTCCATTTATTGCGAGTGAAGTATTAAGCTATAATGTATTTCAGGGTTTGAGCATTATTTATTCCCGAGTTTAATGGATGTTGCTAGAACATCGATGCGCATTCGAGGCAAGTTCAAGGAATTCAGTCGTGGAATTTACGCGACTTGAGACTAGTTCGATATGGCATGGATAATATGAGTATTGATAAGGCTACAAGGCCAATTTAGAATGTTTAGAAAGAACCTGCACTCTTAATTCGCTTGCGGAATATAAGTAGAGACACAATATTCTATATTAAGCATATGCGCATAAATATACACATATACATATATTCTTGTTGCGTAACAAAGGGTAATTTTGTAATTCTAGCCCTTGTCAAAAACTCACCATCTATAATATTTTATTTTAAGTTTAGTCTGTAAGACTCATCAGGTTAGTCAAGCAGGACAAGTCTTTAGTTAAAAGACTATGCAAGCCTCATTCGACTTCACATTAGTAGTGTTTAATACTATAAAATTTACACGATACATCAAAGATGTCACAAATAAGGGGATATTCACTAGGGTATTGGTCTGGCGGTCTATGGAACGTGGTGCAGCAATGCACCCACTACAGAGAATTTGGAAAAATCAATTAGGAGTTGAGTAAGGAAGTGGTAGGTTGAGCCACCGTCCATTCAACCTCAAACTAAGTGGAGAGCGGTTGTCAGCACATCCTCTACCTTCTCCACTTTACCACTACTCAAACGTCAACTTTCTTCCATAAAAGAGGTCAGTTTAATGGTTATAATAGCTATGATATAAATAGATTCTCAATTTATTAAACAATAGGAGGACAATTTCGAAGTTTGGGATAGACAAGTCTAATTCTAACATATAATACATAAGTCGAACAGCTCGAACATTCAATCTTCTTACACACAGAGAAATTGTTCATAGTTATTCACACCAATTACATCCTACAAAGTATGATACTCTGACCTCAATCCTTCTCTCGTTTCCACCCCTAATATCAACCCTTATCCTTCTCATTTGTGACCGAAGCAGGACTGGAATGGATATTGCTTGGTTTAGCCCAGGACTGTACAGATTGATCTCTAGAATCTAAACAAATTACTTCAACAGTACAAATGTTTAAGGATTAGACGAATTATTATCTACTCACCCCATTTTTCCTAAATTACCCTCTTAATTCGTTTTTCCCTACAAACAACTGTAAAAATACTTAGGTTCGAGAAATCAAGATCGTACAAGATGAGAATAAACCAAGAAATGTCTGTTCACGTCTTGCTTCAGTCACAAATAGGAGATGAGTTGATCTCAGGGGAGGAAAGCAGAGAAAGTTTAGAAATCACCGTGGGATGTGTTTGCAATGTGGAGTTGTTGAACTAATATGTAAAGGATAGATTTGTGAACGTAAGTCTTTTCCTTTTTGAACAGATTGAATTATTTATTCATGGTTGTAGTAGATACACTGATTTCTCTTAAGGAGTGGGAGTTGTAAAGAAGTTGAGAGATGGAGGTAGTGGTGAAGTCGTGTCTCCATGTCAGGGAAAACCATCAGTTACGTATGACCACTAATCCCTCATTCTTTTAACTGCTTTTAACCGTTCCACCTACTTATTATTTTCTCATCATGGGTGTGTTGCTACACTGCATATTGTTGTAGACCGCCAGACCGATACCCCAGTGACTATCCCCCATATGACATATTTGATGTCTCGTAGAAAAATAGTAAAATTATGGACTACTATTTTTTATTAAGTCATAGTCGTGACTTGCTGAGGCCAGATGTTTAGCTCTGTAAAGACTGACTAATGTCAAGTCTGATGAACATAGTAATAAGTCTATAAGTGACTTATATTTTAATAAGTCTAAGAGCAGAATGTATTTCTATGATTTGAGCGTTGAGCTCTGCCAGCCTCGAGCATTTGAGTAAGATAGTAGTCAGTAATATGAATTACTGTAGTGATACAACATTTCATGTCATTGACGCATGGTCATGAAGAAGTGAAGCGATGGAAAATATTAGCATATATATTCGAAATACTTAGTTGTTGAATGTTCGTAGCTCGGGGAATCAAATTAAAGTACCAATAGCTTACGATATTGAATGGAGATGCGTAAGAACCTAGAGACATGCATAATACATCTGGAAAAAGAAGCGCCAAAAGAGGTGAAGGACACTTGTTGGTGGGGTGTTACCGTTGTAAAGGCTAGGATGGTGAAATACGCACCAACGATAGGGAGGAGAGGCTAGCGTTGTAGAAGGTGATGTTGTGTGTATAACACAATGATGAAGAGAAGGCTCCAACGCTTTCTTATCAACGCTGGGATGGAGTTGTTGATGAACGCGCAAGGAAAGCCCCAACGCTGGGATGAAGGTCATGTGCAGCGACGGGAAGACTCAACGCTGGGAGCTTTTGCTGTGCAGCGATAGGAAGGCCCATCGCTAGACTTCCAGTGTTGGGATGGTTTATGTGATGCTGGTGTAATATGCACCAGCGAAAAAGCAATGTCAGTGATAGAAAGGAAATGTCATGGTCATGCCAATGTATTAGCATTTCATCTTGGTCGTACGCAGCGTCATAATTGAGCGAGACATGCACTTGTACTCGCTATTACACAAGTAGTGTTTGCGTTGAGCCATTGATGGCAATATTCGGTACCGAGGAACTCATCTGCAAAGTTATTACACTCGGGACTAATTCAAGTCACTCTATACTAGCGGACAATCCATCTCGGAGCTCAATAATTTTTTGAGAACAATGTTAAAGAAGAGGATAACACAAAAACATGTTTTGAATGTATATTTTGTGCAATCAGAGAGTATCTGGGAAAAGTTACAACAAGCGCCAGTATCGCACAGTATAGTGAGAGAGATAAATACTCAGTGCTCGGTAAATATATATGCTGGAGTTCAGCTGGGTGAAGCTTTAGCCTAAATGTATATATATTACCAATAGAGTCTGTATTCTAGATTTTCGGAATCAGATATACAAATTATATATATTTCTGGTATAGGATCAGAGGAATTTGTATAATTTTCCCCTTCGGAAAAAATCCACCATCAACAAGTCTAAATGCGATAAAATAATATCAAAATAAACAAAGTCACGTTAGTAACAAACTTTTAGAACTTGAAATGCTCTATGATACTCAAGAAGAAATGGCCAAGAAATTATATATATAACATAGTAAAGCTAGGAGAAAGAAACACAAAATATTATTACATCAAAACTCTTAAGAAAAGGAAAATAAACAGAATATATTGTCTAGTTGCTCAGATTGGTGATGTTGTAATAAAGAAACCTTTAATTTCTGAGGAACTAAAAAACTATTTTGCTTCTCTTTGTTCGGCTACCCTAACTAGACATGACCAGAAACTAATGGATTTAAACCCTCAGGTATTTTCTGAACAAGACAATGGGAATCTTCTTGTGATTCCGTCTTCCTTTGAAATTTGGGATATATCCAAGCATACGAAACCAAATAAGTCTCCAGAACCATATGGGTTTCCTGTACGATTCTTCATACACAATTGGAATGAGTGGGTTCTCAGGTTGTACTCCTGATTCAAATGTCTTCAGAACAAAACCTTTAAACCCAAGACTTAATGAAACTTTTTTTCTTCTAATTTTTAAAATCAAGAACCCAAAACCCCGTAATGAGTTTAGACCTATTAGATTGAGCAATACACCTTATAAAATCCTATCAAAACTTTTGACAAACAGGCTCAAGGTCTACTTCGAATGAAAAGTGTCCCCTTTTCAATATGTTTTTCTTACCCAAAGACATATAACAGATAATATAGTAGTAGCACGTGAATTAATTAATTCATACTCTTAAGAAAATCAAAACTAAAAGTGGGGGCCTTGGAGTCAAAATCGACATGTTCAAGGCTTTCGGGATTTTTTACTTCATACCCTTAAAGATTTTGGTTTCAGTAAAAATTGGTTCACCTCAATACATCAATGTCTGTCCACAACATCTATAGTTTTTTTGTTAAATAGAACTCCTAGGAATTTCTTTTACACCCTCAAGGGGACTGAGGGAAGAAGATCTTTTATCCCCTAACCTCTTTCTCATTCGCATGGAGGTGTTCTCAAGGATATTATTAGCCAAGGAACATACCAAGCATATAAAAGGCTTAAAAATCTTTAAATGCAGTCAATCATTTTTTTATTTTATTATTTTTGTAGATGACTGCCTGCTTTTTACAAAAGCTAACTTAGTGAGTTGCAAGAAAATTCTAAACATTATTGAGCAGTTTAGATCTTCCTCCGAGCAATTAATAAATTTTAATAAACCAGGCTTCTTTTTTAGTAAAATAATGCACTCTAAGCATTATAGAATGATGATAAGACTGTTAAAAATAAAAAGATAAAAAATAAATAAACATCAAGGACTCTTATCTAGGATCCCCTCTTTTCATAGATATATACAAACTCAAAACTATTGAAACTATAACTCAAAACATGGAAAAATAATTCAGGGATGGCAGGGTAAATTACTAGTTCAAGCTAACAAATTAGTGTTAAGTAAATATGTTTTAGCTAGTCTCCAAATTTATCAAAAGGGTGCTTTCTTCTGCCAAAAAAGATCACTCTTAGAATTAATGCAATTCAAAGGGATTTTTGATGCTAAAGGGGTATATATGAAATCTTTGGATTTTCTCTGCAAGCCTGTGTCTATGGGAGGTTTGGGCTTTAAAGAAGCAAATAAAATGAACAAGGCAATGATAGCACAACTGGCATGGAGATTGGCTAGCCAACCATATTTTTTATGGTCTTCGCTTTTAAAAGCAAAATATTTTTGAAACTCAATTGTTTTTCATACAAAAAAACGTTACAATCAATCTTAGATGTGGAAATACATTTTTGATAAGTGCATTTTTTCTCTCTATTTTGAGTATTATTTCATGTTAATATTTGCTTGATCTTTTGTGAGTTATTGTATATACGTTTATTTTTGTTTATTTATCTTTTATTAGGTGGAATCATCAAAAAAAAAGTGAATTAGCACTTAATGGTGCAAGAAAAGAAGTGCTACAAAGGAATAAGGACCAAATACCAAGTGGAACTCCTCCAAATCCAGGATTTCTTTTCTTATCAAAAAATAAAAAAAAATCCATACTTTCTTTTTTCTCATCTCGTAGAGAACGAGGAAACAAAGCCAACGGCGAAAGAATAAGATCATTCCGACGTTGTACGAAGAAGTTATGGGAAAAACGAGAATGTAAGCTTGTCGATTCCCTGGAACTGACAGCTCAACAAGTCATATCACATAAAATTATAAAGACACCAAACCATTTACTAAGGGCTTCCAATGATTTTGAATAGTGATGAAAGCAATAACTATTTTGCTTAGGGCTACCAACATTTGAATATTTATAATGACACCAACCATTCTTCTCGGGGCACGCCATCCGCCTAGTTAGTAATTCGCCGAATAAGATGGCTACTAACCATTAATAGAGAATTGTTTGTTAAATCTTTGGATGAAAAATTGGAAAACCCTTTGTTAATACATCAATTTCTCTCACTACCAGTTTCTAGAAAGCTTTGTGGAAACTAAGTGTTTCACAAAAAAATAAAAACCTTTAGACATAAATGCATTCACAATGCATTCCCCTTAAGAAATAAGCAGGTCAATTTATATAGAATATAAATATGCATTTTATTTTCTTCATTAACCCATATGAATTTGTCAAATATCTTTTCTTTGAATGCTCACATGCTAAGAAATTTTTTGGGGGTAACTTTTAATAACGAGTAATATGGTAGATGATGTTTTAGCAAAGAAGACAAGGAATCAAGGTCTATATAAACAGCAATGGAACCTAATGCCAGACTATCTCCTTTCTTCTATTTTTTTTGGATAAGCATAATTTAGCTTCATATTTTCTTTTATTAGATAGGCAGAATAGGGTTATCAATGTTCTTTCTTTCCTTGCTTCCGAGGAATAAATTCTGCTAGGGGAGACTAATATTTCTAGTCCTAGTGCTGAAATAAGGGCTACCATAGTCTTGCTTAGCCTCTTGTATGTCTCTTTTGGTTTATATGTAAGTATAATTTTCAAAAAAAAAATAGAAAGATAAATGGAGAATACAAAGATATTAATGTGGTTCGACCTATGCAGTACGTACCGGCCGGTACGACCAAAAGTTCGACGGTTTTACCGGTACCGGCCGGTGAGCGGGACGAAATCGAATATACCGCCGAAACGGTATTTTACCGAGAAAATCGGCCGGTACGGTTAAAAACCGGTTTTATCCGGTATAACCCGGTACATTATATGAGCCATCAGATTAGAAACCTAATCTAATCCAACGGTGAAAAAAACTGTTAATCAGTCCATATCTTACGGTGAGAGAAATGTTAATCAATCCATCTTCTTCATACTATCTGTAAATCATTTTATTCAAGATAAATCTCAACATTACAACACACAATCACAACGAATACCCAATTCATCAAAGATTTTAATTTTACATAGACTGATCATCAGCTGAATGAGAGTGATCAGATAATTTGTGATTACAATTATTCTTAATAGCAGTAAGACTATAAGGAGATTTATCAAGAGCAAGCCAATCTTCAACTTCAAAATTCTGTTGACCACAACTGATATGTGCCCCAGTAGTTGTAACTTCAACATAATTGACATACCATCCGTGACCAGAACCAGTACCATCAGAAGTTAGATTCATTGCACATATTGGTGAACCCAAACAATAACCTCTCCCGCTGAAAATATCAAGATTACCTCTCTCGAAATAATCATAACCAGGACCCATTAACCCACCCCATGATTCAAGATTTGGGATCTCAATATACTTACCATATTTACTGTATAGTCTTAGAGAGATTTTTGAATCTGTTCCTCCTTTAATGATTGATCATGTTCTTGTGTACACTGTGTACACACAATCATCCTGCACATGAAACAAAGTGAATTAGAGATTTATCTTTAATGTAATTGATTGATCATCAAGCTGTAAATGGATGATGGACTTACAGTAGATTGAGAGAGGATTGCAAAAGAGAAAAGAACAGAGACGAGGAGAAGAGAGAAGTTGTTGTTGACTTTAGATGTAGTAATTGTTTTATGGTACGTGTAGACTGTAGATAGAAAGTATGTAGATACGTGTCATTGTAGGTAGGATCACGTGTCCCTTTTAGAAGTCACATGTGGCGTAGTCTTTGGGTAGGACACGTCTTTTGAACTCTTAAGTTCATGAATGTGAATGGGTCAGGGATGATACTGGTAACAAAAATAAATAGGATCACATTTGTTACAACGTTTTAAAATATATTTATAGTTATAAAATGTGAACTAGCATTTTTTTTATAAAATTATAGATATAAAATATATAGACCGATATTTCATCGGTATATAAACCGAAATTTCCCCGGTATACCGACGTACCGGTGTATCGTTCTCGACCGGTATGAACTGAAATCCTATAGTACAACCTTGGGTTCGACATTAATGGCTTGCGTCCACGAACAAAATCCCAAGGTGAAACATTATTAGTGATTTTTCAGATCATATTAAGATAGGTTTACATTTACCTAATGATTCTTATTTAGGATAATCAGTAACCCAAGAAACCTAAAAAATAACTGATTATCTTACTTGACTAGGTAATAAAACTTATCTAACAGCTAGGATACATAAGATTAACTAGCTAGATTACAAAGACTTAGTCTTGTGTTTCTTCTTTAATCTTCATGGCCACGTCGATCTCCTTGGTGGTTAGCATACTTGCCATATTCCAATACAGTTCCCAGACACTTGAAGCAATCATGGATTTATGTGTTCGAAGCAATCATGGAGTCATGATACATCGCTATCTTTAGGTGTATTAAATCTTTTTCTGTACATATATTGTTTACAGTTCAGTTGCTTCTTGTTTTGTCTTCCAATTGTTATTAATAGAACCACGTCATGTGAAGCAGAAGGACGAGAATCTAGTACCAGTTACTGTTGTTGGCTTTGGACTAGTAATGGCTTCAACTTTGACTTCATTTTCTGGGAGCCACTGCTGCGCAAGATAGAATCCAAAGTCGAAACAGCACCAGTAATGTACTTCCCCTTATTCAACATAATGCAACTCGCCCTGCAAGTAAAAGAAAAATTAAACCCAAAATTAAGCACCTGGGTGGAAAAAATATCATAATTCAAAAAACATTTTTAATTTTTATCCTTGTCATTTCTTTTTCTATATTCTTTCCTTACACATATTGAGTCGCTGGCGGTAAACCTAGACGTAGAAGTGATTTCCCTTTCTACTCAGTTGACTAAGAAAATGGTGAACTCAATCCAAAACCTAGACGTAGAAGTGATTTCCCTTTCTACTCAGTTGACTAAGAAAATGGTGAACTCAATCCAACGCAAGAACTAGCAGGAATCAGCAACAACCCACCTATTACATGATTCAAAGCACCAAATGATCCTATACACGTAAGTAGTAGGATGCTCCTCACAACATTTGGGTCAACCTCCTGTTTGTTTTTTTAACAGGAATGTGTGGGATAAAACGTTCAGTCTTCAGATGATTTAAAAACCATTAAACCATGATCTGTTGATTGAGCACTTGGAAGCTGACAATTAACAAGAGATTTCAATCTACAAGAAACATAAACTAACCTCTACTAGAAAAGTATAAGAAGTAACAGTAAGCATCTCTAAGATTGCTGAGTATTGGTTATGCATATGAGAATGATCTGTATCAACACTTCAGTCCAAATCATTACAGAAAGTTCACATTAGCAATCCTAGCAGTGTCACAACTATCACACTGTGAGGTCATTGCTTACCTATTCTCAAGAAATCAAAGGAAATTTCGATGAGCTTAGCAAAAAAAAAAAAAAAAAGTTAGAAAGATGCAGATGTATGAATGCATCATATTTTATATGCTTTCCTGACTATGTACGTGAACCACGGAAATATCAAAAACGAAGGAACCGGATCACTGTATGTTGCACTTACCTCTGTCCATTTGCTACATCTGTAATCTCAGCTCGAGTGGGAAGACCCGATTTAACAAGTGATTCCAGTACCTGGGTTGCCCAAATTACCGGTACGTGAGCAGCACCGCAGATAGATAAGATCTCTTCCTGGATGTCTGCCAGATTTTCCCATCCACACTCTACAGCAAGATCTCCCCTAGCAATCATAACTCCTAGGGGGTTTGGCAAATGCATTGCTTGCAGTAGTAGAAAGGGTAGCTTATCAAACCCACCCTGAGTCTCGATTTTCAGTACAACTCCCAGTTTCTGAAGTTTTCGCTTCTCCAATTGTTGCTGAAAAACAATAACATCGCTGACATCTCTAATAAACGAGAACCCTACCATGTCAGCATGCTCGGCTATAAACTCAAGATCCAATAGATCCTTAGAAGTTAGGCCTTCAAACCTAATTTCACTCTGAGGGATGTTGATGGATTTCTCCGGTCCAAGTTTAGATCCTTTAGGGCTTGCATGAGTGATGGAGACAACAATCTCCGAACTGCTGGTTCCTTGGATTACACCCCAAATCTTCCCATCATCAAAAGCAATTACCTCACCAGGTTTGGCCGAGTCATATAGGTAGCTAGATGAACAAGATACCCTCGAGCCACCAACTGGGGATCCTTCCTTTGAAGCTAAGCATGGGTCTCGAGATATTATTAGCAAGTCTCCAATTTTCAACCTGACAAACTCTTCTACTGCTGGAACATTCACTATATGTCCAACTGAGGAACAACCGTTCTTTTTCTTTATACGAAGTTTGGTGCCTGATTCCACGTACGAAGTCCTCGGACACTCAGCAATGAAACCAATGCCAGCAAAAACAGGACACTTTTTTGATATCTTCAGCGACCTTTTTCTTCCTCTAGTATCGCAGAATTTCAGGACATCACCTACCTCTAAACTACTAAGGAGATGTTTGTTGTCAACATAAAGAACTACATCTGGGGACAAATGCGTAGGAGGAGATCCAGATCCTACGTAAGATAACCATACTTGAGCTGGTAAAATTACGCTTCCTGTAGCATCCTTCTTCGGAGAAATTTTCATCACAGATGGGCCCTCCTTCATGCGATCAGTGCGAAGCTTTGGTCCAGCTAAGTCCATGAGTATCCGACAAGGTTTCTCAAGCATATTAGAGCTTCTCTTTATCCTTCTAATGATTTCGCTCCAAACACTTGGAACACCATGTGCACAGTTAATTCGGAAAATGGTGGTCCCATTACTGAGAAGGTCACCTAATAGTGTTTCACACTCAATAGCTTCCTTGCCAACTGTAACCATGATGTGGGATGGTTTTCCATCTTGAAGTGGACCGAGTAACGATTCTTTGCATGCAAACGCCCTCCTTCTCAATGAGGTTCTGGTAAAATCCTCATACTTGTGCTTTGAAGCTTCTAAATTACTAGATAAACTATCTCCAAAGAATACATGATTTATATTAACGGAATTTGCGTCAGCTTCACTATCTAGTAAAGCAGATTCCGGATTGTTCAACAGCTGTATTCCTGAATATACACTTGCAAGAACATGTGGATTGCTCTTTTCCAAATTCTGAAGTCCAATAGCAGAAAGTTCGTCTTGGAGCTGCTCAACATCTAGACATTTCAGTGCCAGATAGTGCATTAAGTTTCTCGCACTGACTAAGTAATTTCTGCTAAATGCCAACCAAAATGAGCATTAGTTACTATACATGCATAAGAAGTAACAGCTTTTTTGAAGTGAAACTCATATCGTACCTGTGGCATAGTTCAATCCGAGAAAGATTCCATTTTTCTGAGGCTGATATATGCAAGTGAACAGCCTTTAACCTGTCAAGAAGGTTTCCTCGGTTCACCGGAAGATCAACGACATGTTTTTTGGGGTTCAGTTGTGAGTGTGAAATTGGCGCACTTGAGTTAACAGCGGAGTTCTCTTGAGAATCATTATTTATCGAGGCCAAAAAATTTGACGTGAACACATCATCATCACTGTAAGATCTGGACCTGCCTTTTTCAAGTTCACCATTTCCATTGTGATTCGCAAGAACTGTATGACACTTTGATTTGTTTCTTACCTGTTTCAATTGTTGCCGACTGCAAGGATAAGAGATAACAGGACTTGCAAAGTATAACTTACAAGTTGGACCTAAGAATACTTTGTTTGTTTTCAGAAATGAAAAATCAGAAGAATTAGCCCCCTGAATAACCTGCAGAATGGGAAGACCACAAACATCTCAGCTGTGAGGAAACTATATGAATCCCGTTAAATGATGCAATAAATTAGCTAAATGGTTAGCTTAATGATTAGGGTCTCGCTAACAGACACGAAATTCAGTACTTTGTCAGGTCAGTACCGGGGAAAACTAATCAGAATATAAGTAGACTAGCAATCCTAAAACTACATACTGAGTATGCAGTAAGAAGAATTATGTGTGTGTGTGTGTGTGTGTGTGTGTGTGTGTGTGTGTGTGTGTGT